>CAXKWD010000002.1:100632517-101225571 GCA_964059195.1 Ectobius pallidus | reverse complement strand
GATTAAAAGTAAGTCAGTAAGCCAGTGGTAGGATATATTGACTGAAATATATTTTTATTAACTTGCTGCTTTAAACATTTTAAACTTGTGAAATTTATCAGAGGTAATTGCTAACATGTCTGATAAAATTTATTTTATAAAGTACGGCACTTCTCTTAGCAAATAGGCTATATCAATTATTCTTTTTGGGAAAACAAGATTATTTAAATATATTAAAATATATTTTCAACAGAGTGCTTTATTATTAAGTGCCTTGTGAACGTACTTCTTAGCCATCAGGAGCCAGCCTAAGTTGATTGCACAGGAAGGTAAAAATTTCAGGTAATGATGCAATTATCTTCATCAGACATTTCAAGAAAATTACTCAATAAACACTTCTTCCAAAAATCTCTACCCCCCCCCCCACGAAGATTTACACAGAAACATAAATTTATTTATATGACCTATAGGTTATTAGCTCTGTGAATTCCTATTTCCTTCCTGTAAAAACAAATGACTTTGTATAGGCTAAACGTCTGATATTCACGTGATCGAATGAGCTAATATTAAGCGATTAATACAATGAAATTAAAAATGAGTCCTCATATACACCACTGCACCATCAATACCGAAATATAATTAAATACATTGATTATGAATGCGCTGCCCATAGACAAAAATGAGTCTGATAACAAAATTGTACATCGATTATCAAAATATATATAATAGTTTGAGCATATCCACTTTATACTAGGTTTAGCCTATATAAAAAGCTCACTAGTTATGTTAAGAAAGGCTTGAACTGTTATTTCCGTAAGTATTCAACTTCTTATACAATTAAACAATATATAGGTCTATGTATATATATTGGCCTACATATACACACATATACGTTACATTCATATAACATCCTTCATAAATATCCACTAAGAGATATTTCTTCTCAAAAGCATATTATCTAAATTGTATTTCTGAATTATTACCGATTTCACATTAGGATGATTAGGCCTATGATTAGGCATAAGACAATAAGAATATTGTTATTGAAATTGCTGTAATTTCATGTTTAATTTAGGCCTAAAAATACCGGTTGAAGGAAATAAGGTAGGGCTACCGATGATGATGATGATGATTATAGTAATAATAATAATTAATAATAATAATAATAATAATAATAATAACCACATCTTCCAGGACAGGTTTGAGTAAAGTATTTACTAAACCTAATGCAGTAACAGAATATTTTCAAAAATAATTATACGGTAATGTTTTGTCATGTCATGCATAAAAGAAACCCAATAAACAATTTTTCAATTGAAATTTGAAAGTTGCAATTTTGGATAGCGAGTAATGACACTATAGTAATTACACGCTACTGCCTATGCTGTTTCATTAAAGTATTATAAAGTCTTGTACTACAAACTGGAAGTAATATTTTCGGCGTGTCTCAAAACTGCACTAGATCCATTACAATTTGATATCGTGTGATTAATCAAAATATTCTGAAAAATACAGTTTTATTTATTTTTATAACCTGAGACTGTATTTTTACTTAGGCCTAATATTTTCCTAAAACTATTTGTATTACATGTACCAAAAAGTCAAAGTATGTACTAAATATATAATATCAACATTGTAATAAACTTGTTATTTATTTTTTATTTTAACAAAAGAAAAAGAAGATTAGTTTCATATATTTGGTAGGCAACTTGGAAAATACCAGGTTATAACAGAACAATCATTTTCGGAATACCGGTACTCAAATTTGCACGCAATTAACCCAGGGTTCCTTTTATTTAAAATTCTGCTAATTCTGTATTTAAATTATTTCATATACATTCAAATGTTAATAATCCCCTTCACAAGGCGTTTAATTATACAGTATGGGTGTTAAATTATGATAAAATATGCAGTTATCTTATAATATGTAGCATAGTGCGGAACATGGAAATAAGTGTAGTGTTATAATAATAAAATAAAATTGAAGCCTAGTTCATCGACGTTTTGAGTTTTAAAAAAAGGCATAAATTAAAAACACATATGTATTTACATGAAATTCAAAACTTTCTAACTAATTTTTTATTCATAAAATGAAACGCTATTTATTATATAACTTTCCTTATTTAAGTAATATAATATATTATGCTATTAGGCCTATGTATTTTCAAAAAATTGTGTGAACATAATATTACAACATTCAATTATTTATTATACCTATGTTTCCTAAATCATTAGGGTCTATCTGTTACAATAGATGTAACAATTCCCAGACGATTACTGTATCAGTTAAGTAAAGCCCTCTATCATAATGTTAATCGTAGAAAAAAACATGTCATTGATGAAGAACGTTTAATTTCTTTAAAAATATATTATATTAATATTAATATACTTTAATTAAGACTATAATATAATTATTAATTTTAGTGTTATTACATTATCCTCTGACGAAGTTACAATAAATTTATATTTGAATAAATTGAAGGGTTACAACTGACAATCTGTAAATGTGGGTTAAAATAGAGCTACAATCTTCATCTTGATCTTAATAATTAGAGCGAATTGTTTAGTAAATAGAAATAATTGTTTCATAAAATAATATTTTGAAAATATTCATAAAATGTTCAAGCTCTTAAAGTGTTTGAAATAAAACCTCATGTGTACACGGTTTCAAAAAAGCATTGTATTCGAAGGCCATAGGCGTTTATCGAAGTACCTATACATCTATAAGTATCTATTACATAATATAATATTAATATGTATAAACTTGTATGTGTACATCACGAATGGCAATTAACTTTAAATTATATAGTTGGCTTTAACATCATTGTTGTTTCGAAAGCCTCTATAAATAAAGGACTGTAAAATATATTTCATGTTAAGATAATAATGCGTTCCCTTAAGGAGAAATAAGACAGAGAAGGACGTGGTACCTTCGTGGCTGAAGAGGCAGCGACGGAAGCAGTACAGGTGAATGCCGTGTCGCCGCACAATTGGCCGGAAAACCTCGTCTTCAGATTCACCCCACCACAAACACAATGTAAGATAGCAACTTTCCACTTGTCCTAGAGAAGAGGATTTCCTGGATTCACATATACCAATGTCCTTAGCTTCCTGTCAGTATAGTTCCTCCCGCTCCTATCTTCCGTCTCCCTCCCTCCTTCTAACTCTTTTTATACTACCCCCTTCTTTCCTTAAATTAAAACCTCTCCCATCATTCCATCACCCATAGCTATCCATCTACAAACACTAAACCAGCGTCACAGACTTTCATCTAGGAAGCATTTACTTCCTATTCCTTCAGTTTATATCTTCTTTTATCTCTGCCTCTTTACAGTTTCTTGAAGATTCGTGGCACTTTTATGATATCCTCCCCCACTCTTTGGCTTCGATCCGTGATTCCCGCTCGGTTACAACCGTCGGGTTTAAGCTACCGGCGACTACGACACGCGGATTGTCGCTAAGGTGACGGTAACATGTTCGGCAAATGTTTCAGAGGATACGGAAATCATCGCGCCACTAGATTCCATGTGTACGGACGTTGTTGTATGGATAGCCCATTACTGATGCTTCGCAAGCACCCTCCAGGCCCGGAGAAGAAAGGGGGCGGAATAGGTGCTGCTACCATAGCCTGCGTTGTGGCGGCGGCGAGGAGGGGGCGCTGGTGGGATGGATGGTTTAGGATATAGGATAACCACCAGGCCCTCAGTATAACATACCATACACCAGAGGGAAGGAAGAGTAGCACAACGGTAGTGGGGAGAGAAGTGATTCCACAGTAAGAACCCAAACAGCTTTAGGTATGAGGGGATTTCCACAGTAGCCAATAGGGCTTGCTAATGACAAGATAATTAAATTTATATGCCACTAGTAGGTTTCATAGGATTTTGACCCTTGTTCTACGTTTCTTGTAAGGTCGATAATTGGTTGCCTGTGTGTGCACGAGATCAGCTCGCCATTTCGGCATCCCATCCCGGCGTCTGGATTGGTCGGCGTCGTCCCGATGCGCGTGCGTGGATGCGTCGAGGGGGCGGTGTCGGCGGCCGTCACTTTCAATACGCCATCTCCGGCTTTAATTCTGGAGCTCATCCTTCCTCCTGGTGTGCTGTTACTACTGTACCAATTAACACCTCACCAGTTGTCTTGGCAGACTTGGTCAGGGCCACATGTGACATCCACCACGCCCTTATATTTACCATGTTTTCATTCTACATTCCACCCTTCCATCTCCATTATTTTTCTGTGATGAATTCAGCTTTCAATACAATGCATGAAATTTTATATATGTGCTCCCTATTTCTCCTCGTCTCCATAATTCCATTTGCAGTAAAATTTCATATATTTTTTGTTACTGTTCGGTACCTATTTCTCACAACTATAAGTGCCGTATAATTCTAATGTAGATTTTACCTATACACAGCAATATTTAATTTGTAAGAGTTCAGCTCCTTACACAAATAAAATCAAGTATATATGGATTTTACATAGATGTAGTATCTGTCATAATATCCGTTACGAGATATTCTTCTCACAGTCATATCTAAATTTCTAAATTGGGAGAACTCGAATTGCATGCGGGATCAGTCAGGTGAAAAGTAAAAAAGTAAACAATTGAATTTCATGCGGGCATTTAAACGCGAATTTTCTTGCGTGCTCATGGACGTCTCTTTAATAGTCTAGCAGGAATGGAGATACGTAGTGGTCTATTCAGTATCCCAACAGAACAAGATGAATGTTGCAATCTGACAGTAATTAGTATAATCTACCACAATAACTTTATTATGAAGTCATTACGTTGAGTGTAAGTGTAATTTATTTTTACATTTTTTCACGAATAAAATTAAATTCAAATTAATGATTATGTGTTCTAACCTGAACCAAGTCCACAACAGGCATTTATTTTTACCAATTAAAGATTCCAAATAAGTAAATATATTTATCATAACACTGTCTAATCAAGTCACTAGTCAAGTGGGGCTACTGAAACAAGTTCTCAACAGTTTACGAAAACAAGACCTAAAGAAACGTGTTGTATTTAGGTGGTTTCAACCAAGGGACAGTTTGATCATGGAACAACTGCAGCTACTATGAAAAGTGAGAAAAAAAAAAGAGACTGTTCGTCACCGATGGCTTCAAATTTTACTTTAATTATATAATTAAAGACATAAAACAAAATAATAATAGTATTGAAAATTGTTGTAATTTCATGTTTCAGTTAATCCTAATGATACTGATAATAATTATTCAGTACCTTTTATCTCTACCTTTCTTTTATTTATTCAACCTTTGCCTTTCGATCTCATACAACCATCTTCAGAACATCTTATTTTGTAGAGTTAATTTAAAAACAGTGAAGAAATTTTGATAAAGGCATCATTGTAATTCATACAACACAGAAGAAGAAGGAAGTGAATTTTACCAATGTTTTTTTTTTAAGAATTATGAAGTTTTAGTGATTTTATCTATAATGACGCCTTAATCAAAATTCCTTTACTGTTTTTAAATATAACTCTACAAAATAAGATGCTCTGAAGATGGATGTGTGGGACAGAAAGGCCTAGGCTGAATAGAAAAAAAGAAAGGTTCAGTGATCGAGCTTTACAGTTCAACGAATATGATTTTTAACACGCTAATGATACTGGTTGCAGAAAATAAGATACCAGTCACAATAATAATAGTAATAATAAAATAATAACAATAACTAACCTGGATCATTTAAATGTTGTGGCTGTTAGTCAATTAATCCTTTCAGAGTCAAATTTGTTATAGGTATGTAAGGAAAAATCAAATAAAACCATCAGTGGGCTTTAAGTTTGAAAGCAATACGAAAAATGTCAGTAGAATAGTTGGCTTCCATAGGTAATATACCTAATTTGTGGATGAAAATCCTCACATTTTTTAAGAAAACCACTATTCTATAAGTCTTAAAACATCTGCTTTAAACAATTGTTTTTAGTGGCGCGTTCATACGTCATTAGCAGTGAAAGGCTTCATTATTTACTGCTGTCTTTATTTCTTTCAAAATAGTCATTTACAGACAACTGATGAAACTACGATAAACAACGACATCTTCATAATGATTAAGTCTACCATCTTGTCTCTCATGAGTCTGCATAGAAGTTCTGTAATAAAAAATTCTGTTTATAATTTCTTCAAGAAGGAATAGCTCAATAAACAATTCTGAAACAAATCACAAAATCTTAAGCTAAAAACTGACAGTAATATTTCTGACTTCGGGAAATTTAATATTCCTAGTTTGTTAAATGCAAATATAACTTTCTGGAATTATAATATCCTATATGATAATATGTCGGCCGCGGTGGTCTAGAGGTACGCCACTAGATCCGCAGGGCGCGGGATCAAACTCGACCGCGGTCGATGGATTTTTCAGGACGTAAAAATCCTGGGCACGGAGTCCTCCGGGATGGACTTTTAACTGGGGGTCCCGTGTCGTAGATTTACGGCACCTAAAAGAACTCCAAACCTAAATTAGAGCCTCTGGACAAAATTTCTCGGCCCTTTCACGTCCAAGAAATACTTAGTTTCCAGAGAGGGGTTGCGAGGCGATGGGCTTACCACCTGTCCCTCTACCCTCTCTCGGAAAATAAGCATATCAAAATTAGTTTAGGTAATGAAACCTCCATTGGAGGCCCCTTCGCCCCACCTGGGGATCATAGGGTACCAGATACAGATACAGATATGATAATATCTCTTATGAGCACTGTCATGATTTTCTCTGGGCTAAGAATTCGTCTTCGCGATTTTTTTCCCGCTTGAATTTCAAGCAAGGAGTAAACCTCAAACTCTTTTATTTATTTATTTATTTAGCTACATATTTACAACCTGCGTTTTACCCTGAGGGTATATCGCAGGGTATTTAGTCAAACTCTTGTGGTAGTTAAGAGCCAGCCAGGTACTTCGCCGAAACCATTCGAGGGCCAACAATATATTTTAGGACTTTACGTGATTGCTATTATTACTATTATTGTTATTATTTATCATTATTATTATCGTCATCATTACTGCTACCAACAAAACTTTATTTTTTCCGAGTGTTTACATAAGTTATCCTAGGCTATGATACTTTTTCAAATAGTTTTGCAACAAATAATCATCTAAAGACCCATTTCATCTCAAATCATACAGCTTAGTACCAAATGTGTCACCTTTGGATTTCAAAATCGGTTTAAAAAAAATACATGTTAAAGGACCACATGACCTATGTTCAGAAATGAAATATTTTCCTTCTCACTTGATTTGTAACAATGTTACAGGCACACAAAGAATTGGGATTTTTGGTAAAAAGTTGCACGCAAGGAAAATATTGCAATTTTCAAAGCGCTATAAATCAGAAACCAAAAATTATGGAGACTAGAGGTTTTTTTATTTGAAAGCCTGTTCATAGTAGTTTCAAATCATGATATAGGAAGACATTTTTGAAATTCTCTTTAACTCTAAAATTCAACATGAAAATACAAAAAATTGAATTTTTTTCCAAAGTTCATGTATTTTTTTTTTTAAATGCGAACAGTCGTAAGTCATGACTTTTATTTGGATAATATGGTATGGAAACTGGACTAATTATTAGCAATAAAATATCTGCCCTAGCTTCTCACATTAAGTAGATAAATCTTTGTAAAAAATGAGAAAACACACTTTTGACTGTTTTTTAGAAATGATTTTCTCCAAAACACCCATCTCAAAAGTTTTGAAAATTACACAAAATATTCTTTGATGGTTGTTCTTATACAGTAGGTGGTACAATCACATTGGGGGATATTTGTGTGGAAAACCTGAGAGAATTTTTTTCAAAACTACTCTACCTGTTCCATAATGTTGGACATTTAGTATATAATGTATTACATTGACAACACTGTTTTGCCAAATGTTTTCAATGTACACAGTTCTATTAAATGAAATTGTATTGAAAGATCACACCATAGATGGTTGAGTCCATTTCTGGAGTGACGTCACTTGAATAACATAAACATGCGTTGAGGAAATTTTCGTCGTAATCTTGATGTTTATGAAGCTAATTGAATACACATGTAAATGTTTTGGAACTGTATACAATCGGAGGACCAGCTGTAATTGTAGCAAAAAGATGTAGCTTAATGACATTGTTACTTCTCACTAGCTAGAATATTTGCGTATTAATGTTCGTAGAAATGATAATATTTGAATGTTTACAGTATCTGAAGCTCAGAATGAGGATTTGCATTGAATTAAGTGATTTACACACTTGCTAAATGATAAATGTCTACATTTATTATCAATCACAATTACATTAAATTCTCTTTGAGACTGTGAATCTCACGAAGCCTTGGTCCAAATATGGTGTTAAACTTACCTTCGATATGTGATTCACGAAATTACTCACAAAATGAAGGATTTTCCCCTTGATTAGTATGAATGTCCTGAGGATTGATGAAGATTTATTATCATCGTAAAGAAGTCCTTGAGGTCCTTAATATTGTGTTACATGCAATCTTCATGGTCGTTGAATTACTGAATCCATGATAAAAATGAAGAAAAAGGCTTTTCGCCCGAAATTAGCAAATTAGCAAATTCTAGAAACCTTTAATAAGTTGAAAAAGAACTCCTTGCTCTTGGAAAAGGTGAATGGAACGTGGATGAAGCTATCCATTTTGAAGAAGTGTGATTAAAAAAACAGAAGGTTGAAATAATTAGATATTCGCCAACCCAAAAAATAGCTTGATCAAAATATATTGAATTAATTAATCAATTCATGAAAAAACACTACACTAAACATAATAATCTCACGATAAATAAAAATAAACAAAGAAATGTTTTAATAGGAAAGTATTTAGAAATAATTTTCCCATGTGCTTCTCAAGCTGGATCATTCTTTTCCACATGGACAGTCAGCCCAGCTTCATAAGTTTAATGCGGAACATATGAAGATGACAGAAGAACTCTTCTCAGCAATGTGATGTTACAAGTGAAAAATATAGGCCTAATGATATTTCAGTATTTGTATATGTTAACATATATTATACCTTATGTAGTTTTGTCTAAATCTAGTGATCAATATTAATAATTAACTGAAACTGATGGACTCTCACAAAGAACCAGCAATACCCTTTGCTGAATTTGGACTCAAACACCTCTCTAGTGGTAAGATTTCCAATCCCGAAATGGACTCAACCATCTATGGTGTGATCTTTCAATACATTTCCATTTAATAGAACTGTGTACATTGGAAACATTTGGCAAACCAGTGTTGTCAATGTAATACATTATATACTAAATGTCCAACATTATGGAACAGGTAGAGTAGTTTTGAAAAAATTCTCTCAGGTTTTCCACACAAATATCCCCCAATGGGATTGTAACACCTATAAGAACAACCATCAAAGAATATTTTGTGTAATTTTCAAAACTTTTGAGATGGGTGTTTTGGAGAAAATCATTTCTAAAAACAGTCAAAAATGTGTTTTCTCACTTTTTACAAAGATTTATCTACTTAATGTGAGAAGCTAGGGCAGAAATTTTATTGCTAATAATTAGTCCAGTTTCCATACCATTATCCCAATAAAAGTCATGACTTACGACTGTTCACATTTAAAAAAAAAAATACATGAACTTTGGAAAAAATTCAATTTTTTGTATTTTCATGTTGAATTTTAGAGTTAAAGAGAATTTAAAAAATGTCTTTCTATATCATGATTTGAAACTACTATGAACAGGTTTTCAAATAAAAAAAACCTCTAGTCTCCATAATTTTTGGTTTCTGATTTATAGCGCTTTGAAAATTGCAATATTTTCCTTGCGTGCAACTTTTTACCAAAAATCCCGATTCTTTGTGTGCCTTTAACATTGTTACCAATCAAGTGAGAAGGAAAATATTTAATTTCTGCACATAGGTCATGTGGTCCTTAAACATATATTTTTTTCAGCAAAATCCATGATGTTGATGTGACACCCCCTGTATGATCTGAGATGAAATGGGTCTAAAATAGAATGGAAATAATTTAGGCCCATTACATAAGTATTTACTATTATATATTTTTTTACTATTTTCCGGTGGATTATGAAAGCACTGGACAGTTACATTTTATGAGAGAGCGTTACATTTTGTGATGAGGGTACTAAGGAAAGGGACCTATAGAATAAATCCAAAGAAATAGCTTGCAAGTCATTAGTCCGACCAAAATTTGAGTATGGGGCGGCATGTCGGGACCCATATAGACTAGAAAATATTAATGCATTAGATAAAATTAAAAAAAAAACGGAGGAATAAATTATATCGAAGTAATAACTCATGTCAATGGGACACACTTGCGGAAAGGAGAAAACGTCCTAGACTGCGTGCACTGCTCAAAACATACAGAGGTGAGCCACCACACATTTATATAAAAAAAATTATAATTCATATAAAATAAATCAAAGAAAGCAGAGAACAGACGCTGGAACATTTTCTTTTCTAAACCGGACTATCAAGGATTGGAATGATTTACCTGCAAACGTACTAGAGGTTTCTCAAGTAGCGAACGCGTTTAAAAATGGACTAAAATCGCTCTACAATAGTATTTAAATGACAGTTAACAGAGGCAGTGATACGGAAGTGACATGTAGTGACGGTGAAAAAGACGGTTAGGTTGTTCTGCTTCCGTTTCAGCTACCGATTAGGAGATTGGACTTCAAGACTCCTGCGATAACATGTTCCTTTGTTTTACTTCGACATTTCATTGTCGAAATGCACATAATACTTCCAAATAACTTATAAGCATCTATCAAGGCGAAGTTATGAAGTTTGTAAACAATTGTCAGGAGCCACAAAATTCCCAAATTATTCGCAATTAAAATATATTTTCTTAAGAAGTTTACACAGTTTGGTTTGAAAATCAGGAACGTGATCTTCATTCTTGGCTGTTATAAATAAAAATTGTATTTCGATTTTGTGCCTCGTAGATGGTACTCGTAGCCCAGGAGCCATATGCGACCACAAATGATATCTCACTGGAGTAAGCGGTCATAATAATGTCGTACAGCTTTTGAAAAGTTGGAGTTAAACTATCTGTGTTCTAGATGAGAGAGGTAATAATAAATTAAATAAATCTGCTCGATTTGGTCCTGGTGTTCAGGTTTCCATACCAGGCTGTAATCTGCTAAAATTTTATTTTAAGTTTTTTGTTCTTTTCAGATACAGCATATTTTACAGATTATATAATTACATTTACATTTACACTCTCTTCTATATCATCATAGTAATTCCATTTACTAAAAATACTATTTACTACTAACAACAAATTACTTCTACTCTACTACTCTACTACTACTGGAATCCAGTAGTTCACAAAACTACGCTACTTTACTGAACAAACTACAACAACTATGGCTTCCAGGGGCTGGGAGAGTTTGGTCTTTGCTGGTACCGGTATGCAAGCAATTCAGTTAGAGAAGGTTCCTCGGCAAATTCAGATTTCGGCTCTCCCTACCAAGACATTCTCACGCTATTACAATTTTCTTCGGTTTAAGTTTGATTAACTGGCATGTCAGTCAATCCACATTTATTCGTCTTGCTTCGTTTGTTGTTCTATTCTTGGTTTCTTCTTCTTCTTCCGAGGTTGTTTAATAGCCGAATCCGTTCCCTATGGGGTTCATCCACAGCTGGGGCAGCTCTGCCTGCCCAGGTATTGCACGAGTCTCCTTCTCCTTTTTATCTGAGCTGATTTTTTTAATTTTTAATTTTCATTGTTTGCATGAGCCTGGCCGTTCGCAATCACCGACGTGTCCCTTCTCGCCACCCTGCCTGTTGGCCCTATACTCTCTTGCGGCCTTCATCGGCAAAGATGAGAGAGATAGTTAATAAATGCCCTTCACACAATTTGAACGTAAAGTTTTGATATAAAAAATGTGTTCAATGTGTGAAGAAACTGGGCCATTTTCGAAAAAAATCGTGAAACAGAAAAGTTAAATATAAAATTATGGCAAGTCGCTTTAAAGTCGTAAACATGCCCTGCCAAAAACATCACAACAACAAAAGCATGACCTCTCATTAAATATTATATGAACCACAAGCATTTAAAATTACATTATGATTTTTCGAATTGTACAGGATTTTGGGTAATCTACAACATTAGCGTAAGTTATCATGGCTGCGGTCACTGTCTCACTAATAATACTTCAGATGGAGGAGGCATATTTTGACTTCCGCAATGGTAAAAAAAATCTGCATTTAGTTCAGTAAATATAGGTAAATTCTAGGTCAGTGACAGGTTTTGTTAGGTTAGGAATGTTTATGTTCGTTTAAGAGCAAATAGTTTTAGGTCGCGCTATTCAGTATATTGTTCCTAAACTAACATAAACGTTCCTAACATAACAAAACCTGTCACTGATCTAGAATTTACCTGGAGGCATCTGACGTATTATTAGGGAAGCAATGACCGCCGCCATTATAACTTACGCTAATGTTGAAGGTTACCGGATTTTGTAACGAACATAACATCAACAAAGAAATTAGAAATATCATACAAATGGATACCCCACAGGGTCTGGCCTATGAAATACAACAGGGCAGAATTTCGATTATCCTTATCTTCGTATCTACAGTGACCAGAAGTGCTTACGACATCCTGCTTGGGAAGGAACTAATTCAAAATTCGTGAAAAACGTTGCCTTTTTAAGAGCCAGCATTTAAAGAACTTTTTCAGTAAAGTAGAAGGTATCATAAAACTCAACAGGTAAAAGCGTGATTGAGCATTGTCGGTGAAGGGAGGGGTAGAAACAAAACACCTGTACTTACTTAGGTGTGAGGGGGCAGATTGTAATCTAGAGATCAATAGTGGGTAACACGACAATATCTCATCAGAAGAGTCACAGAACTCACAGAACTCACGCACTCTCTTGAAAGTCACTCTCAAGACATATATGTATTTGCGTACAGCGCAGTCATTATAAAGTACATGTATTTAGATTCGGCACTTCCTTCGTCATCGTGACGTCACGTTTTAATGACGTGCCACAAAAAATAACAATACGGGCACGCAACGTGTTTCAAAACGAGGGAAGGAAACGACGTGCTACGTGTAGGAAGAGGGTGGAGTATACAGCAGACAGCTCGGCAATGAGAACTGAAGCAACTAGAAAATCTGAAGATGTAATTCACAAGAGAAAGATTTACCCTACGGATAATTTTATATTTTCTTATTGAAACTAAACGTGATGGTTATATAAAATTATCTTGTACGGCACAACATTAATGACATCTGACTTCGCTGTTAATTAATTTTATTTTTTCAATAATGGTGTATGAGAAGCAGATGCGGGTCCAGGAAGGAGGACGTAGAGGACGCGGCCCCCCTTGGTCTTTCTTTTACGTTGATTTTTTTTATTTTTCGACAATAATTACCTAATAAATTAACAATAAAATTTAATTAAACACAAAATAAAAATAAATGCATTTATGTATTCGCTCTGTTTGAATCTGAGGTATGAAAAATAGAATTTGAATAGTATTTACATTGTAGACGCCTTGTGCCAAATGCGTAGACTGGCCATAACAACCCACAAGACAGCAGTTATTCGAGTCCCTATCTTTAATTTATTATCATAAATGGTTAATTTATTTCTTGTGAACCATTTGAGACTAGCAATTACCTTAAGTTAAAGCAAAAAGTTTGACATTTGATTAATGATTTTAATTTTTACGTATTATGTAAAACCGACAATTTTCTAAACAGAAATAAAACTCTGGACAAAAAAAATTTTAGCCTGCTGAGAAATTTTAAGAAATCACCCAGTGGACCTAAAGTCATCATTTTGCAGTTTATTTTTATTGTTTTATTTCCCAGGAGGACCCCTGGATCCCCCTGTTTTTAGGGGATACTTCATATCTCCACACCCACAGTAATTGCAAACTTTCGTTTATGTCGGACCCTCCTTTCAATAAATTCTGGATCCGCCCCCTGATGAGAATTAAAAACCTGGATAAAAATTTAAGCTTAGACTTTTAACTTTATTTTCTTTTGGTCCAGTTCACACATCATCATTCGTAAATAAAATATAACACGTCATAGGCCTATAGAAGTAGGCCTACATTAAAAGCAATTTTTTGCACAATACTCGCCTTATGCCCAAAACATTTTTTACGGTACCCTTACAAAGTAAGTCATGGTTATGTCAACATTTCAGCCTCAATAGGGCATCTTCAGTCCTTCATCAATTGGGTACGTCCTTACCCCGTTATGTCCTGGGTCTATCCTTACTCCGTGTACGGAGGACTGAAGATGCCTATTTAGACTGAAATATATGCATAATCATAACTATTTTATCAATAGTGAAGAGGACCCTACATAGACACGCAAGATTTTAACATTTTAATTCTATGATATTGATTAGGTTGTGTGGCTAGGTCTTATATATAAGACTTGTAATTTAGGATATTTTAACTCACTGACAAGTAGGCCTATATTGTAATAATTTAAGAAATAAGTTTGATTTGTGAGTATAATGTTCTCGGGTTGCTAGCCAGATGAATGATTGGAAGAGCTCCGACGTTTCAGAGGAACACGCTTCCTCCATCTTCAGGGAGACTGAAGTGTCGAGTGGACAGAGAGTGCCGGTATTTTGTCACCTGATAGACTGACTCCTCCACGTCCACGGGCATATAAACATTGATGTTGTTAATATATATATTAAAGCAAGTTTTATAATTCATCAGTAACATTATTACAAACTACTGTTGTCACTGTCAGCTTAAATCGAACTTCCCGCAGCTATGGCGCTTACATTTTAGTTTATTGGAGGAAATATTAGTTTTCTTTTTTGTGTGTATATAGTAAATTATGTCTACAAGAAATTCGGGAACAAACATTACTTTAAATTTGAATCATTGTTGTTTTGGATTTTCTTAATAGAAAGTCCTCATGAATTAACAAATTCAATTGAATTAATTTTTTTTCAACTTAGGGAAAAAGATAGGCATTGGGAAAGAGCTTAGAATTAAGGGATGATAGTGCCAGAGTGCACTTGGTATGCTTGCTTTGATCCCGTATTTCTTTCTCTTTGGTTTTCTCAGTGAGCTGTTCGTTTTGGAACGAAAAATTGTTGCTACACCCAAATACTCTACCTTACCACGAAAAATTATTCTTCTATGGTATCAATATCGAAGTATTTCATTTGCTGTTCACATCACGACTATGTCATTTAAATTACGAAAATATTGTTTAAAAATTGATTAATACGTCCAAATAAAACTGTTTGTACCGAAATTCGTCCAAAAACTGGAATTATGTTATTTTTCTCTTTATTATGATAATTCGCGATTAAAAATTGCTGTTTTTGGGGTTATGGGAGGCAATAAATTTAAATTCTGCAAACATCTGTCGAATTGAGAACAATTCGGGTTTTGATTCTGGTACAATAATTAACAGTAGCAAGTAGAATGAGTGATAAAAGGGATGAAAAGTAACTAAAACAATACAAAAGGGATATTTTTTTTAATGTGCAGAGTATGTAATAAGAATTAGTGGTTTGATGGTCAAGAGGTCAACTTGTTCTTTCAAGTTATATATTCAAAGGCACTGGTAGGTAAGGAGGTTGTTGCACCAGGCCTTTTAATTTCTACACCATTTCAACCTCAATTTCGGAAAAAGTAATTACAATTTCGGAAAAAGTAATTTGAATTTCGGAAAAAGTAAATTCAATTTCGAAAAAAGTAATTTCAATTTCGGAAAAAGTAACTTCAATTTCGGAAATACGAGGACTATTTTTTTAAACATTATGGGGCATAAAATGAAAACCATAGTGAAAATTAGAACTGTTTTATTTGGAACATTAAGATACACCTTCTAGCTACTTCTCTACCTAGTCGCGCTCCGATTGAGACATTTGTTGAAGCGTGGTGCAACTTTCAAGTACCCTCTTCAATAGGCTGGCGGCAAGCTTCTATGAAAAGGGTACTTGAAAGTTGCACCACGCTTCAACAAATGTCTCAATCGGGGTGCGACTAGGTAGAGAAGTAGCTAGAAGGTGTACCTTAATGTTCCAAATAAAACAGTTTTGATTTTCACTGTGGTTTTCATTTCATGCACCATCGGAGGTTTAAAAAATAGCCCTCGTATTTCCGAAATTGAAGTTACTTTTTCCGAAATTGAAATTACTTTTTCCGAAATTGAATTTACTTTTTCCGAAATTGAAATTACTTTTTCCGAAATTGTAATTACTTTTTCCGAAATTGAGGTTGAAATGGTGTAGAAATTCGACATATTAGAGAGGAATTAAAAGTACGAAACTGATAAGCCTATGTAGATAAAATCTAAAAATATTATAGGTCTAATGCTTTATAATATAGGTATTATAAAGGCAGTCAAGAAGATGATTAATATAATAGACCATTCAAAAAGTAATACAGTGCGAAATTTCTTTTTGCTTACTGCTTAAAGCAGAATAACTGATAATTCATATTTGATGTATTGGTCACGATTGAGGAATACGAATACACTCATATTTTGCCTATAGACTTAGGTGTGAAGTAGAAAACCTGCCAGATATCTAAAAACGTTAAAGTTAAATGAAGGGTCACGCCTTTCCTCTGTATCCGCAACTTGTAAGAGAAGTAGCCTGCTGTAGTCCGGTCTTGATGCGAGCCTGTCAACACAGAGTGCTGATATAACTTGTTAGTCCATTTAAATTGTAAATTACTGTCTCGTGCAGGTCTGAAAGTAATTAAGAGTAACAGTTCACCTCCTTCCACATTTAATATGTTCCAACTACGTTAACATTAATTAAAACAAGCGCTCAAGAAAGTTCTTGGGAAGAAATTTCAATACTAACATGATTGTCTTGGGAATATAACATTTATCTATCTTCTTTTCCATTTCATTTCCTTTTCTTCTTCTCCTTCTACTCAATTTTTCTCACGAAAATTGCCCTTTAAAAAATTTACTTCATGTGATATTGGACGACCTTGATAAAATAACGGTACAGAATTTACACTGATACACTGTTAATATAAATAATTTCACAAGTTGTAACTGAAGAGTATATTAGGCGTATATGATTGCTATTAATCGTACTGCATACTACACATACCGACGTCCAACCTCAAATACCAAGTCAGTTATTTTTAGTAAAGCTTTTAGGAGCATAAAAATATTGTTTACTAGAAATAACCAAATGAAGTATAGCCTATACGTATTCTTATTTCATAATCTCCCTGATGCTTTGGCAGATTGCCGTATGGCCGAAGAGTTGGTTGGTGTATGGTTATTTAACGACGGGGATGTACTGCAACTCAGGCCTGTGACCGTCACCGGTGTGCCGGAATTTTGTCCCGCAGGAGTTCTTTTACGTGCCAGTAAATCTACTGTCATATGGCCGAAGAGTACCTTTAACATACCGATATAGGTATAATCATCATAACATACATACAGGTGTGTATTTTTATATACATTCTTAGTGTATAAGCAGTAACTTCGTGGAAGAGAACTAATCATTGCATAATTTATAAATTATTGAACGTCCATATACACGGTTCCTCAATACATCAATGGCTCCTTTAAGTGCAGTGATTATAGCTGTTGTCGTGGAGATGTTTAGATTATTTTTTTTTCTTTTCCTTAGCTTAACCTCTGTCAACTATG
Source organism: Ectobius pallidus (assembly GCA_964059195.1). NCBI lineage: Eukaryota > Metazoa > Arthropoda > Insecta > Blattodea > Ectobiidae > Ectobius > Ectobius pallidus. Next base: position 101,207,986 of record CAXKWD010000002.1, on the reverse strand, counting down.
CCGTCGTTTTTATTTTTTAATATTTCAATATTGAACAATTAAACGTGTGAATGCCCAAGAAGTATCCAACGTTTGTTGCATCGTAATTTCCCATTAAAAGAAACGCCTTTCCACAGCTCAAGGAGCAAAGATATTGATTAGAGCGTGAAATTCCAGGTGAGCTTCCTAGAAGACCTTTTTCCGCTCCGATAGTTTTATTTTATTTTAATAACTTACTTCTATTCTAGTGCTTATTGGGAAAATAATACGTACGATAAAAGAACATAAAAGGAGGTCGTAAGATTGCATAGATCCTCTATAACTACTAATACCGCGAGATAGAAAAATATAAAGAAGGAAGGAAGAAGAAGAAGCAGAAGATAAAAACATGAAGATGCAGAAGAATAACAACAGTAGTCTGAAGTATGTTCGAATCTCAGTTTTTTCTTATTCCTGTTTAAAGAAGTCTATGGAACCCGAACCAATCGTGTTCTATTACATTTCGGGAGACAATTACATTTCTGGAAACTACATAAATAACTCTTACAACATCGCATGGAGAGAAATGGCCTACCGTCCGACCGCATTGTCGTCTGCTTTCATCCTTCGACTTCTGAGGTAAAGTTGCCGAAGGTATTAATTCAATATGCATTTGTTATTACGTTTTCTTTGATTCTTAACTATTTTTTTACTTATTTATTTCAACATTTACTTCTTTCTCTCCTTCTTTCATAACACTGAAAGTTAGTGAGTAAAGAATATGAACTAATATCTGCTAATAAATCACTAACCCTATAAATAATAGCCTAATCTCATTTTTCATGCCACTAAAACGGGCCCATAAATAATGTACTACTCCACTAAAGGAACAGGAACGATGCAATAGAACAGGTAACGGATTGTATCATGATAAAGAAAAGGGGACCAGTGAAATATATAATTCAGTGTCAACAGACAATCAAGTCGTAACAATTTGAACATATCAATAAAGTACAGCTTATGACATACAAAATGTCAGTTGTATCAATATAATGCGAGGGTAGTTTTTAAATTTTAAGTATCTTTGTGTCCACCGCTGCGGCGTAGAGGATGAGTTCGCTCTACGGACGTAGCTGGCTCGAGTTCGATTCCCGGTCAGGAATTCTTCCTGGTTGGGTTTTTTGGGGGATTTTCCTCATTTCAGACGAATGTTGGGAAACTTCAAACCCTTTTGTTCGGTGAATATCACCAGGTTATCATCTTATCACCTTTATCCTATCCCGTTCGGAACAAACGTGTGACTGGTGTTTCTCGTCCTATGTGTTTATGTTGACTCGGAGGTGACCTCGGTATTGGGCATTGGGCCGGGGAGGCTCTCCATGTCTTTGTCTGGTCAGAAAGTATGTTTGTGATTCACAGGAAATAATTCTCCGGTGGGCCGCGTAAACGTCCCTCCAACGGGGGAGATAGGCCTACAACCAAGAGGAAGAAGCGGGGAAAAAAGTGTGCGTGGAACGCCACGCGACAGAGGTGAAACTTGTTTTAATTTTAATTTTTTCAATTTCGGATTATTGGATTTTTTCAATTAGGTATTATTGGACTGTTTAATATTGGGTTTTTGGACTTTAGGAATTTTGGATTTTTAAATTTTGGATTTTTTAAATTTTCTAGCTTTGAATTTTTTATTTCTTGGATTTTTTTCAATTTTGGATTTTTAAAATTTGGATTTAATTATTTTTTTATTTTTGGATTTTTTAATTTTTATTTTTTTGTTATTTTAATTTTGGAAATTTGGATTTTTTAACTATGGATTTTTTATTTTTTAAATTTTGGTTTTTTGAATTTTTTAAACTTTGGATCTTTGAATTATTCAATTTTGGAATTTGAATTTTTAATTTTGGATTTTTTAAAATTTTGGTCTTTGAAATTTTTATTTTTTGGATTTTTTAATCTTGGATTATTGATTTTTATTTTTAAATTTTGGATTTTTTTTAAATTTTGGATCTTTGAATTTTTTAATTCTAGAATTTTGGATTTTTTTAAATTTTGTTTCTTTGAATTTTTTATTTTTGGATTTTTAATTTTGTATTTTCTTTTTTTAATTTTGGATTTTTAGATTTTTCAATTTTGGATTTTATATTTTTTTATTTTGGATTTTTAATTTTTTAATTTTTCACTTTTAATTTTTTAAATTTTGGATGTTTAAATATTTGTTATTTTTATTTTTTTACTTTTTAAATTTTGGATATTTGGGTTTTTAATTTTGGATTCTTTATTTTTTAAATGGATCTTTGGTTTTTTTAATTTTAAAGTTTTGTTTTTTTTTAATTTTGGATCTTTGATTTTTTTATTGTTTGGATTTTTTAAGCGTGGTAATAAACCTCCGGGTTCCATAAAATAGATAATATTCCTTTAGCTTGCTCAGGAATTGTTTATTGCCATTGAGCAAGTTAGTATTCCATGTCCAGTTTAAAACACAAGTTTTCTGTTGTCTCATTAATATGTTTCCATTGCGCCTGCAAGCGCGCGACTAGACTACACGCAGTACCGGCATGACGGAGAAGTGGTCTACTGCTGCACAAGCTAGGAGGAATTCACGCACCAACTAATAATATTATAAATAAATTTAGCCTACAATTCATCCCCTAAGGGCTAAGGCCTCGAATTTTCACAGGGAATTGATCTTTATTTGCTCCTTAAGTGAGAAAGATTTAAGGAGCTGTTCGGCTGACTTGTTGAGATATCCATAACAGTGACAGGTTTAATGATTGGAGCACGTGGTACCATCCCAAAACAAATTGTTTGACTTATCCAAAAAGTTCGGCCTGCACAAAGCTATCCTTGTAGAAATATCACTGGTAGCATTGAAAGGTCTACTGCCATATTTCGCAATCATACCTGTGGACCATGACTTCTAATTTTAAGTTATTATCTATATACTAATTGTTAAAGCTTCAATATTAATTTAATCTGTTTTCTTTTACTGTTTACATATATATTTGTTGTTGGTACTCTTTGTCAACGGCAGCCTGCAGGTGTGGCAGGAATAAATAAAATAAATATTATTATTTTTATCGTTATTATTACTATTATTATTATTTTTATTATTATTATTATTACTATTCCCATTTGCAGGTCCTCTTACTAGATCAGAAAAATTTTCTTTCCATCACCTTCTATCGTTAGTTTCCCCTTTGAGTATTTTATTTTGTCCTTTAAATCCTATAGCAGTTGATTACTCCTAATCATTGAGTTGATTGTTTTCTGTGCAGTCCGTTCCGTCACATCTCACTAATTTCGTGACGATTTTTAGTGTGACACTAATTTCGTGACGATTTTTAATGTGACGCTAATTTCGTGACGATTTTTGAGCGTGACACAAGCTCTGGATTTACCCCTACCGCGGCTAAAGAAGTTTCACTTCAAAAAGGTCTATTGTGTACAAAAATGTGTAAATAAAAACGTGAAAATAAGGCCAAAATAATATGCTAATGGATTTTTAATTTTCTTCCAAACTCAATATCTCGAAAACGATTCGTCACACTTAAAACACACACAGAACCTTTCTTGTGCAGAATTTCACGAGGAATATTATTGTAATAATAGTTATTTTCAAAAAATGAACCTTCTGCGTAAAAATTAAAATAAATAGTAAAAATTTACTATTTGGGGACGGGAAAGGTGATACACCCCTACCGTGTGGGAACTTTCCCGTTTCTTACTACTACACCCCTATGAGTGATTTTCCATAAGTTTCAAAACTTTATAAATTATTTCCCACATTTTTTCAAATTTTCTTTAACTAGTAGGCTACGTCCATAGCACTAATGAGTGACGGATGAATACAGTGCGGTTAATCATATCATAAATCACGAAATAAGGTGAGAAAATTATACACTGCATGGGTGGAAAATAACTGAATTCCCCTTGTATCCAGAGATCTCCAAATCCAGAACCCTGAGAAGGCGCTGGAGATTGAACCAGACCTCCAGATCTTCAACAGCAATGCTAACCGCGGAGAAGAAATGGCAAAATTTCAGCGTGAAATATCTGTAAGGGTTTACTGTAATATGCTTTCTGAAAAAATAACCTATTTTACATGAACACTCAATTTAATCCTACTTCTAGGAAACGTCGAGGTTATTAAATAAATCGATCAGTTGTATAAATGTTTTTTTCCTCCCTTGTACACATTGACGGCTCTTATGTTACTGCTAAGTGATCGGGGCGGAGGATACCATGGGGAGAAGTGAACAGTAGTCACGCACAGTGAAGTGGCGATAGAAAAGCACGGAACAAAGCGTTCAGTTTACGACAGCTGATCTATTTATGCAATTTCTGTAGATCCATAGTCTTCCACATAGGCTCAGTTCATAAGAGACCAATGATAGGAAATCTGTGAGGCCGAAATAAATGGGGCTTAAGGGAAGACCGAACGTTGAGAGTGATGTGCTAAGAAATGGGAAATCTGATACACTCAGCTAAAACCTGAAACATAAATTACGGTTCCAAATTTAAATGTAATATATTTCGTTTCTGAGATATTAATTAATTGATTTGATTTTTTTAAGATGCAAATTGAAATCCACCTCCTCCAAGAAATATCAAAATAAGAACCTGAATTTTCCTTCGATGCTTGCTTTATGAAATTACTGACGGATTTTTTTAACTTTATTGTACTTTACTGGTTTTAAAAAATGTACACTCGATTTTTTAAGTTGACGTGTGATAATACTAAATGTATGTATTTTTTTAAATAATTAAGACCTGTACAAAAATACAGTAGCAATTTCGTTGCCCACGTTGTGAAGTATATTGTGAATATTTCAGAGAAGGTTCTCTATTTTTGTGGAAGCTAGATTTTGAATTTGACTAAATAAGATGAAAATTTAAATTAAGAAAGGGAGCAATTAAAGACTGCATGCACTGGCAGTTTAAAACGCACGGTACTTCAAACAGGAGGTTTCCATGCGACCAAACACCACAAAATTTTACAGACTAAACTTTAGAGTATGCTGGATTTGTGACATTAAAGTAAAAAATATATATTTTCCCAAAATGGTTATACAAAAAAGTATATCATCCCTTAAATAATAATGACAATTCGCTTACATTATTAAAGTAATTCCTCAAGATAATTATTACGGATGGAAGTTATGTTGCATTACAAGGAATCTTAGCAAAATTCAATTTTCTTTATAACATGAGCATAAAATCATAATTTGGTCACCACATGCCCTTCTTTAGCGAACGACATTCAAATCACCATGAGTACGACAAGTGGCGCTTATTATTTAGTTCAAAGAAAATAAAATTTTACAACGATTTTTAAAGTAGGCTAACTCTTATCATGAAATCTGCTATGCATCATGTTTGAAACTACCTATTTAATCTTTTAAAAAGTTCCAGATATTATCGTGTTTTTTTATATTTTTTCCAGAATGTTCATAGTGGGATTTGTACTAAACTGCTGTTTATATTTATTGACGGTATTTCAACACATTTTAATAATTATTCTTCTCATAACGAAATATTAAGATTACCAAGCTGTGAAGAGGCCTTAAGATATCTGCACCAGGTGGGCACACTACCTCTAGACCACCGCAGCCGACGTTTTTTAATATAGTTCACAGAAAATGAGCGATAAGCTTACAGATTCGTGAAATTTTAATTGCTTCTTTAAATGTCTTTTGGTGCATAATTTGGTGAGTTTTATAGCTAACTTAAAAATTATTTCGCAGATATAGACTAAAGTTCAAAATATATAAAACTAATTGAAGTGAATTTTGTTCGCCATTGATGTTTTACGTAGCCTTAACTCTACATATATGTTTATATAAGATAAAGCATCTGATCTTTATATCATGCACCCTGATAGATGACTACTTACTCTTTGCCTAAATTTGAAACAAGAAAGTATAAGTTTAATAAGTTGTCTATCTAAACCTCTTGACTATCCGCCTACATTAATAGTTTCCGGATTTAACGCATCTGGTATATACAAATTTATAAGTATATTTTATTAAATTACATTAATAAAATATCAAGCTTTTGATCACATCCACATCTCCATACATACGACACAAGAAACCAAACAAATCCTTTATTTGAACATAAACGTTTTACATCTGCAGGTCTTAAACACAGCTCTAGTTTTTGTCCCAGTTTATTTAATTCTATTGTATAAAAAATAACCCTGAATTAATTAATCTGAACACTTACAAAATTTAAGAAAATAATTAAGTTTGTTATATCAAGTTTTAATGTTTCTTCTTTTTAAAATTTATTTCCTATTGTTACTTTAAATTATTGTAATTAATTGTATTTTTATGTAATGTATTTGTATTTTATTGTTTTTGTTGCTTTATTTAATGTACTTATATTCACTTGTGGACTGCTTCCGAGAACGACATGTGCTTATGCGGATGGCGTCTTTATGAAAAATAAAGTGAACAAATCTTTCATATTATATAACATTTATTCAAGACAATATAACTTCAAAATGTACAGGGTAAAGAAAGTTACGTGACTGGTTTTCGTCGTATTTTTAATATCAATTTGCAGGCTTAGGTACGGCTACATCATAAAATTATGCTTGTAATAATACAGTTTTTTCTTATCATTTGCGATCCAGCAATGGTCCTCATGCCAACCGTTGAGAACATTTTCTACTAAAGGTCTTGAGTCTGAAGGGGTCGTTATGAGAGGCTACCACCGTCTGCATTATTCTAGTAACAATAAGTGCAGTGACGAGGACTTCAGGAAATGAATAAATCAATAAAGTATTCACAGCGTAGAACCTGGGAAGTGACCTAGTTTTAAAGCACTTTGTATGATCTCTGACTACAATACGTCTCTTGTATTATTTATTTTCTGGTGAAGCGGCACTTCAGATATATTTTATGGGGGTAAAATATTATCTTCTTTAATCTTGAAGATCCGTGTTATATAAATTACTTGAAGGAGGTTATACACCATTGACAAAAATCATTTTAATTAATAGTGATAATTATAAATAATCTTAATTTAATTTTTTTATTTAAAAAACGGACTTCCAAAAATTTTTTGTGAAGACGTTATCATTCTGTAAAAGTATAAAATTTTTCGTCTTATACCCTCAAACTATAATACTAAGATGCCACGAATATAAGAGAATGGGGACAACCTTTTACAAAAATCTTTTTACAACTTTTTATATATATTTATAAGTCAGTTATTTTATTATGAGAAAATTGTTTACATATTCTGATGTACGATGACTTATTATTTAAATTTGGTAGGATAAAAACTGTTGTGTGGAAAGTTTCTTAATTTGATCAGAAGCAGATTTATGCATATGCAATTATATATGTGTACGATCTAAAATTGATATAAATTAATATAGGATTATCTATACATAAAAACATCTATGTCTTGTTACAATTGCTGAATTGTCATATAGCGGTCGATAAGAATAATTAGCAAGTATAGTTCTTGCGCGTTCTAGTGTTAAAATTATCACCTTTATGTTACTATACAATTAAAATTGTCCCCATTCTCTTATATTCATGGCATCTTAGTATTATAATTTGAGTGTATAAGACGAAAAATTTTATACTTTTAACATTTCCCTCAAAGAAATCAAGATGAAGTTCATCAATAACGTTATCTGTAGCCTATCTCTAATACTTTCGACCTTTAACGTAAGAGTATGTTCCTGGTTTCCAACAGCTTTTTTATTCACTTTTTAAATACGCTTGTAACATGAATTTTATCACTTCTTAAATTATACTTCCGTACTAACATTTAAAACATTTGAGATAATCTAATGAAATTTTTCAAATAATTTATGGTATTAAAAAGCATAACACTGTTTCTTCAAGTTTTCATGTATAACATTGAAGAAAATTGTTATCCATTAGATAGCCTACTGAAATGTTTTTATGATATTTCGATATAAGTTTCAGGGATAAATTTTAGCATACGTAAGAATTGAACAAAAAGTTTTTAATCAGACAGCTTAATGAAAAATTTCATCTTACTTTAAAATAACTTTCAGGAACAGAATAAAAAAGAGTAGTCTTTAAGACGTACTGAAACGTTAGCAATTATAATGTAAACCCCTTCAGATTACACTTTAACAACTCCATATTGAATGCTTAATTACTGGATCGTCATAAAATTGTCATTGCATCTGTAAGCTAAGAAATGGCATGAAGTCAAATCTTCGAAATTTTATGTTGACGTAAATGTGCGTGATAAACTCAAAGGACGTGGGTTTTTCTAGGAATGTGCATGGCAATGGCTTTATTAGAAAAGGCTGAAAAGATAATTGCACAAAATTATGTCACACTAATTTACCTGCTTTGTAAGAAAATACGTGTTTTCTAGCTACATATGCTGTAAAATATTTTGAGAATTTATTAAACTAATAACAACATTTTGCTTTTCCCATAGAATCGAGTAATAAATAATGACAAACTTCAAAGCTCCTAAATATTCAAATGACAACAATGGAGCTAATCAGCGCTGTGTTCAATATTATGAAAGGATTACCTGGCATTGAAACTCTCGTTTAGCATCCATAGTAATTCATTAGAAGGGCTATATATATTTTGGGAGAAGCTGTAAGTTTTGCAGTGGTTCTAGTTTGCCCTAATAGCTACTGTTGAATTATGCTGGCTGATTATACGGTAGAGTCCGGTTTGGCACGCAGAGCATTGTCATATCGCCGAGAATTCATTGAGGATATGAGTGTAACACACACACACACATACTGAACCACAAACAAAACATCCTAGAACGTACTATATAACATGCAATCATTCCGGCAGATACATCATGAGTGATGTTGGTTGGGGTTTCCGACGTAGCACAAAATGCATCCCTAGGTGGCAGCTGTGCTGTGCATGTATAATGCGTTGCTGATGTTTGATATATGTTTACAACTCCCGGTTGTCAACAATATGCCTTGAATATGATCCTTGTGTTAAAATGAATTAATATTAACATCATTATGATGTATATACTCTCGTGTACCTGTGCTTCCCAGCTTGATTGTTTAGCTCACAGATTCCCTTCGAAGTTTGATTTTGTATAGTACAGGGAGTGGAAAAGAATTACCTCTTAAATTTCAGTTTGTATGTTCTGTAAAGACTTTTGATTATTTTATTTAAAATATTAATTATTATCAATATTATTATAAACTGTTAAATTGTAGTATGCAGCAGGCTTAAAAACCTAGAAACCGGATGAAACAGAGGGAATATCTTTCTTTTGCTTTAAACAATGGAACTTATATCCCATTGCATAAATCAAGCCAATAATTTTAAAAAGTGCTTTATTAAAGTATGCTCTAAGTCCAAAATATATTTCAATCGATCCTTCGAGTTTCAAGACCAAGAGAAAATAAAGTATATGATTTACTCCTTTATCTTTTTCTAAAACCATAAATTATATTTAAACTTCATATATGATTAATTACTACACACTATACCAAATATGGTTATAGTATTTATGTAATTTATTCCTGACCCTTTCAATCAACGTGTTATTTAATTGAGCTATTATTCCTGAAGTGTTTGAGTGGTCAGTAAAAATCTCATAAATGATAAACTATCAAGCAAGACTACAATAATATTAGATGATCAATTAATATAATGTGTTCTTTTCACACAGAGTAAAGAAGTAAAGTGATCCTTACTCAGGCCGTAAAAATCAGATTTACAGACATTCGGCACACAATGGTGGTAAGGTTATCCCCAGGATTGGTCACAGTGTCACCAAATACAATCTAGACCAATACAGGACACTTTGCGATATATCGGGGGACAATATTTTGAGCACCACCTAGCGGCCCAACCTGTTACTACTGAATACAATTGCAGTATCTAGATACATATATGTTAAACAGTTTTTAATAGAAGAACCGAAATAGCCAGACTCGGCATGTTATGTATAAGGGGTATCTACCTAATGGCTCAGAATAGCATATTACAGTATATATATGTTTTGAATATATTAATTTTGCCCCAAGTTTCTAGGTTGTGCCACCAGGAGTGCTGCAAAATCTGTCCCCCATTTCTCTACCAGTAAGTGTCCGGTATTGTCTCTATAGTATTTGGTGTCACCAAAAGGATTAGGTCAAAATTGAAAAATCCCGACAACCTCATCGTGAATCGTACCCGCTACCATCTGGTTTGTAACGCCACACAGAGTAGCTTTGTATATTTATCGAATAAAACATTTACAAGTCACCGGCCTTTTGCACCGCGGGAAGAAAATATGCAAGAGAATACATTATTTGATGGTTACGGGAACCGAAGTTTATATTCTACATATTAATTTTACAGAGTAAAATTATACAGGAAAAAAGTTCTGTTGAAATTATAATTCATAAGTAGTAATCACACGCCAGTAGTATGCGCACATTATGAATTCTTCTGCACGAATCCATCTGCAGAACTTTTACGTTCCGCGAGGTTTCCCTGCAGTTTGTGTTACCAGAAAATTCATGAATTACTTATCAGAAACATGCGCAGTAAGTGTAATGGTGGAAATCTGCGCAATGCCATTTTCCGTTGAGCTTGGTATATATATATATATATATGTAAATATGAATCAATATCAGCCAATAGTATATTGCGATACAAGTGCCGTAAGGCACGTTTACGGGTCGAGGAAACAGATTGAAAACCCGAGGCGCAGCCGAGGGTTTTTAAGTTTTCGAGACCCGTAAATGCCTTTACGGCCCGTGTGTTGCATGCTATTTTTTGCACGATGATTATTTATATCAATTTAATTATATTAATTGTGATATTACCTGAAAATATTATGTAAATACATTTTTGAAAATAGATGTTTATTTCAGAAAGTGATTCGCATGTGTTTGTTGTTATGGGAACCGAATATTTGTCCTGGGGGCCGTGCGCATAAAGGCTTGTATTATGAATTGTATCGTAATGAATTATGACGTAGCGCTTGGACCGTAAGTAATTTAACCTCATCGCAACCGCCCTTAGCAACAAGACTGTGTGGGAATGTCAACTTACGATCCATGTAAACAACGTTCGTAAGTACCACTTACTAGCTAAGGAGTGCAAAAAATATATATCAACACAAACTATTGATTGAACTGTTACCGTCCCTGTAGGAATCAGAGTCCAATAGGAAGTCTCGATACTTCGCACAGAACATTATATCCTCAAACAATTGCTGTTTGTTTACTAGAACAAGCCTACTACAGTATAGCGTTCTGATTCGTATTATTATGCAAAATCATTTTATTTTATACATTCATGAATCTACCTCACGAATACCATTTTTATAAGAAACCACCCTACTACCCAATATTACTCACCTTTGAAAACTACGAAACAAACTTTACTGGTCTAAAAATGACAAAAGTCATCTAAGTAACAATTTTAAAGTAGGTCTACTTGTTTTACACTTTATGGTTACATAAAAAGCTCATATTAAATTTATTCGTTTTATATAAACCAGAATAGGCCTACATTTTGTATAACTTTGAAAGTATTGTCGGAATAAAAAAAGGTACCCCTATTAGGCTGATTTCCTCGACTTCCCAAGAGAAAATTGAATGTAGGCTACCTATGAAATCAAGATCTAATGCAGGACTCACGTTTTGAAAATTCACCGGTTTCTGCTTATGAAATGTCAATGTACGTATGTATGTACAGTATGTATGTATGTATGTATGTATGTATCTATGTATGTATGTATGTATGTATGTAGGCCTATGTATGTAGGCCTATGTATGTATGTATGTATGTATGTATGTATGTATGTATGTATGTATGCATGTATGTATGTATATATGTATGTATGTATGTATGTATGTATGTATGTATGTATGTATGTATGTATACATATTTGTATCGTTATCACGATTTCTTAGTTGGCGTGATATTTTTAAAATCAAAGTAAAAAGTAGATAACACATTTTGCCTTCTTGTAACTTACAGTTCTCCTCATTAAATTACTACATTCTATCTTATATATTACTAATTTAATAAATGGTACTCACTTTCTCTTGTTGACATCATGCAGGCTCCTGAAAAGAGGGATCTCATCGCAGGCCATGAAGATGAATCTGCTGATGTGGTCGAGTTGTTGCATCCTGCGAATTCCATAAGACGGAATCATCACAGGCATTCCACTCTTCCTGTTATGTGGGTTCAGATCACAGCTGCCTATATATGTTGTGCATTTCTGAAAACAGTAATGGCAGCATTAGCAACACAATAGTTGATCTTAAATCCCTATAAAATTACATAACATATGAATGATATAACAATGTTAAGATTAATTCTGAAATCTTCATGTTTTCTCAAAGAATCTAGAAGCTCTTAGTCGTATCCACATTCGCGAAGAAAGTGGAGGGGTAAAGGTGGGGAGTGGGGATGGCAAAGCCGGTTTAGAATCCCCTTACCAAGAAAAACCACTGCACATCATATCGGAAAAATTTCGTGCACTTGAGCGTACTTCACTCGGTCGCAGTTTCTTCAAATATGCACTTAGACATTATCATTATGTCATCATCAGTTTGGCACCAAAATCTAGTCAGACTGATACACCCACTATCGGTATGAAATGTATTAATATAATTGGTATTACAAGTTATGTAATATATTGGATTCTAATGTAAATACGCATTTTGAAGAATGAACTCGGCAGATTTACATCACGATTAACTAAGAAATACTTCTTATTTAGGCCTACAGAAAAAGCTATCACTTTTTAATCCCATTACTCCCATATTTCAGATAAATAGTTAATTAAAAAGTTCTTCATACTGAATGGTTAAACTTTCAAACATTTATGTGAGCTTACTACAATGGAGAGTAACTCTATTACGTCTTTTTATTCTTAAAACTCAAACCAAATTCCTTTAATAAAATTTATGTTTAAGGTTATGATCTTAATTTCATTCAAAATTTTTAAAACTGCCCTCTATCAAATTTATGAGACTAACAAGAAACCTACAACATTGCTCTACCCCTGCTAAGTCTGCTTCGACTGCCCGCAGTATTGACACGTCGGAGAAGTTGCCGCCATGAACAGTAAAGAATTGGTTGTGCTAGCAGCAACAGCGCACGAAGAAGATGAAGAATTAATTAACCATCCATCACCTGGTTTTAATTTTTTTTATCCATTTGCGCTGCATCCTGATCAGAATATGGTTACTATCCTTCACGTAGCTTTGAAAGTTATGTCCATCCATGTATCCATAACATGTTAAGGTTACCAGCCGTCATGTAGCTTTGCAAATTTGTCATGTTTGTGGCGTTGCAAGCTAGAACGAGTAAGGTTACAAATAATGTATTTTACCCCCTAATTCTTTTTATTTAATAAGGAAAGATGCAAAATATTTATTCATAAAGCATTTATGTATCTCTCCACAAACAAACTTGTGAGATCCCCGCATCTGAAAGTATGACTTTTATGAAATTAAAACTTCGAAACATACAGACACAGATACACTTACTTACTAGCTTACTTACTTACTCACTAAATGGCAATAGACAATTCCTAAGCAAACTAAAGGAATATTGTCTATTTTATGGAACCCGAAGGTTCATTGCCGCGCTTACCTGAGTCCGCCATTCACCCCTATTCTCTGCTAACTCCATCCAATCATCCATAGCAAATCCTACTTCCCTCAAATCTACGCCTAGGTCTTCCGCGTGGTCTTTTCCCTTCGGGTCTCCCAGTCAATACTTTTGAGATATGACAGATACACTCACAATGCGATTAGTTATGCTTCCCCGAACGGGTCCAAACTGGCTAACAGGTTAACGAGCAACAAGCAAAACACTACGCGGAAAGCAAAGCTGATTTCACTGTGCATAGATGGTATTAAAGTAAATCAAGGAGTAAGTTAGACCACGTGACATCGTTCCTTTGCATAGCAGTCTGGTTCACAGAATGTACTCAATGCAAATAAATATTACAAGAAATTTCTTGCCAGTTTAAGCTTCATTTAAACTGAAGAAACTATTAAACTCTTTTGTTACTACCATAATTGAGTAATATGAGTAATTATCACTCATACAAACCACTCTAAACATATAAAGTGGTGTAGAGATTGAGGCACTGCACAAACCGAATGTTCGCGGGTTCGATCCCCGATGAGGTCATTGGGACTTTTCAATTGGCCTAATCCTACTGGTGGCACTATTACCCTAACAGAAATGAGTACCAGGAGCAATCTGGGGGTAAAGGCGGCAGGTTCATAAGGCTGATAACCTTATCACGTTCATGTGCCGATAAACACACATACACACCGAATAATTTGATGTACACCCCCATTTATTTCGTCACCATTGACAGATTAAAGAAACAATTTCTTCATCACATACGGGAATTTTTTTTTTTTTTTGGGGGGGGGGCGCACCGCCTTTTACCCTCTGATTACCTGAGCCATAGGTTGTGGCGTAGGGGATGCGTTCGCTCCTCTCACGCAGCGGGCCCGGGTTCGAATCCAGATCGGGACAAGTTACCTAGGTGGGGTTTTTTCCGGGGTTTTTCCTCACCTGTGAGACAAACGTCGGGTAACTTTAAGCCCTTGTGGTCCCCGGATATCATCTGGCCGTCATTATCATCTTCATCCCATCCTCGCCTTGTTCGGAGTGTGTGTGTGTGTGTGTGTGTTTGTGTGTGCGCGCGCGCGAATGGTTTGTCTCGTCCTATGTGTTCGTGTTGTCTCGGAGGTGGCCCCGGCATTGGGCTGATCGCTCATGCGGGGAGGCTCTCCATGTCCTTTTCTGGTCAGAAAGTACGTATGCGATTCATAGATAAACAGGTCGCGGCCCTGTAAGGCCCGGGCGGTATGGGTCGCTTAAATGTCCCTAAAAGGGAGAGGTGAAACTAAGGTAAAGAGAGAGAGATATTTTAAAATAAAACATCTAAGAAATATTTAAAATCTATGTATTCTTACAAAACAAAAATAAAATCTTCATTAAGGAAAGATAATAAATAATCTGTAGCGACCATTTCAAGTTCTAAGATCATAATAAGATAAATACCGTGATACAGTAGTTCGATATCCCAAACGTATTAAACGTTATCGGTCAGTGTCAAATACGCAAAGTATGAATGGAATAGTCGGTTTATATTACTACAGTATGATTAAAAATGAGAATAGATCGCAACAAGTTAGTGAAATTAGAAACGAACTAGATCAATAGGAACCAGGAAAATAATTGAAATAGGCCTAATAAGATAAAATAGTTTCAACTCTTCTTATAACCCTCAGTGAATTGTATAAATGGGTAGATGTGAGACAATCTAAGTTGAAGTAATAGAGCAGTCGGTAAGCCCGGTGTGTTTTATGGTAGAGTATGTTCTCAGTGGTAATGAGACTTGTCAGCTGTCTGGGTGGTAACCTGTGCGGCGCGTGGTATCATAACAGAGGCTAATTAATTATCAGCAGGAGTCGGCAGATGTACGTGAGCATCTGCATGTTCGCTCACGTCAGATCAGTCGCTGCCTTGAGGAGGATCTCTCATGAGTAATCCCCCCGATTGGTACTTATTAAGAAAATGATCAAATAAAATGCGAAACTAGGAATGCAGAGCTCCCGCAGAATACGCTGATTAGTTCATATTAAAATATTATCTTTTCAAAAGGAATTATTGACAGTAAGCGTTCTTTTTATTGAGGATGTGCATATGTAAGCACTATTGGGCGGATTTCTATGACATGTTATATTTTCCCCCTTTGCATTATTTCAGGTTTCCGACTCATTTAAACCCGATTCCAAGCATCCTGGTGAAAATGAAACGGCTTTTATTGTGCACATAACTGCATATTTAGGAAATTTTCAACTATTGTAGTATACATGTATTTAGTATTAATATGCATATTTAGGTCATATTTTGGCATATATGTGAGCATATTAAAGAAATTTTGAAGTTTCATATCTTATTTGGAAAATTTTGCATTATAATGATACTTTTTGAGAATTTACAGATATTTTATATATTTAATAAAATGAATTTAATGAAACTTAAAAAATATACACAATGTGTAAGTGTTAAAGTCATATTTTAAATTTTACTGGTCATATTTAATGTTTTTTAGGTCATAAATGCATGCATGTATCCTATTTTTTTAGGTAATAGAAATCCGCCCCCTAGTAAGCACAAATCAACAAATTTAAAAATTATTAATAGATATTTCAGCAGATCTATATTTTTATCATAAGTATTATAACGAGTTACATTTTACTGTAACAGAATTAAGCATGTAATGAGTATTATTAAAACCACGAAAATAAACTAAACACATCGCTATTTGTCTCAATGTAGCCTACGCCAGATAGCCCATAATTACTGGACAATTATTTCCGTGTAGACCGTAGTCAATTGCTAAATTAACTGAAGGTGGCCTCGCTTGGTTGCCAAAGTAAACTGGGTAAGAATAGCTTGGTGGGCCCATCACAGAATTAAGGGCTTCTAGAATAAATGGAAATTTATAAAAAGAAATGGCATCAATGTCCTCAACTTTTTTATTATGACTGATATATTTCAGCGATTCTGAATCTGTGTGAACTTAATATGGCAGCACAAGATTTTTTTATTCGAATGAATTATTTATATTTACTGCATCAAACAATAAAATTAAAAATAAAATTTTAATATATACCGGTACTTCAATAATTTTGTACAAAAAGGTTGTCATTGTTAATAAATATAACGTAATGTTTTTAAAAAAATGATTAAAATAAAACATCTGTATGTTGAGTAAATAATCTCGGGCGAAGCCTGGGGCACCTGCTAGTATTATAATAAATCGATCTTTTCGCCATCGGCGATAGTCGCGCTTGGTGCGACTTTTCATATGCTGTTTTACTTTTTAGATTAACCTCATTGGTATAAATAATAATATCATCTTATAAATATTGTATTATTTATTACTATTATTACTATACGAGATTTAAAATGCTTCTTCATAACACATATAGTTATACACTATTTTCATATCTTCTTTTGTTCACATTCAGCTTATTCCTATATAGACCTATACCCAATTGCTACGTTCAATATTTAATTGTTTTTTATCCAAGAGATACAGCATGAAGATATTTCAGTGTTCTATCTGTGTTCTACATAAAAAACATTTGCAATTACGTGAGATAAAACGAAAGTGATAAAAATAAAACGAAAAATTATGACGAATGTTGAAATTTCATATAGTCTTATGCTGACTTCTTCACTGATTCATGGACTCAGTGGCGATTATTCCATATAGGATGTGAGGATCATCCTACACTTCATAATTCATCTACATAAATGTTTACTAGCAATCATTGTCAAAATTAAAACAATAAAATGACAAAACAGCGTTTTTGTAGAGCACTCGGGAAGGAAGTTAGCGGTTCTGTTTTGAGCAGGTTGGTATTTGAGAGGATGTCCTCAGTGTATCCATGCCGTTGTTAAAGCTCTGGCAAGTGAAGGGGGAAGAGAAAAGGCGGTGAGAAGCCAGTTTCATATGGAGGAAGTTGAGGACGTCTTACAGTACAGTCCTTCCTCACGTTCGATAGCTTGTTTTCTAAGAGGGGAGTGATCATATTTGTATTAATATTTATTTCTCTCTTTTCTTGGTATATATTATAGGCCTAGTTATTATTAAACACTACAGTGCTGTTTATATTTCAATATAAGTATTCCTGGAGCAATATCAAGTTTGATATCAACTATTATATAGCGGAATAGCTAAAATTATAGCGGAATAGCTGATTTCCGCAAACGACAGTTTTCATACATGGTTAAATATTTTCATATTTTACGATAAAGCATTAATCTATTAAATTTACATCTCAGCCTTTATGCATTTTTTACGGCGACGCATATGTACGTCAATAGCAGTGAATGGGTTAATTAGCTCTCTCCACACCATCCTACACAACTAAAAAACCAGGAGTCGCCACTGCATGGACTATCCAGTCAAGGGACAATTGAGGAGCTTGTTTCCAAAAGGTACCAAATCCAAAAAATCGAAAAATGAGTTACAGGTGGCAGCACATTCTTGACTAGCCACACAATCGTAGCCAGTGGTTAAAATCACTAAAAAGTACCAAATCCCATTGCTAGAGGGCCTGAAAGATTGAGTTTTGTAGCAAAAAGTACCACATCCCTCCACAGTTTCGTGACAAAAAGTACGAAATCCTTTCTCATGTTCCATTGGTGAAATATCTTGGCCGAACAATTACGTCATAGAGCGTTTTTGCTTCTCATTAGCTAAGTGACGTCACATGCCTGTAGTTTGTCGTAGAAAAACTTGTCCACAAACATAGAGCTAAAGCTTTCTTTCAAAACATGAACCAGTGTCCACCAGATGCAATAACTATAAATTTTGATCTTATGCAAAATCACCCTCTCCCAGAAACTCAGATAGGACAGGCCTACTATGCAAGACAGGTTCGGTATTATATATTGGCTATAGTCATTCACAAGCAGGACAAAATGATTTCTCCTGAGACTACCCACTTCTATAGATGGCTTATAATCTGACACCTTTTTGCCAACACTAGATGATAACACGGGGACTGAGGTATGATCGAATGGTTGGAAGCCTGAAAGAAGTTGAGTGTAAGAGCTATGTGAAAGAGGCTAAAAAGAAAGATATGGTGGCACTGTTAGCAGCAATAGGCTACAAAGACTTGAATCAGTTGCCATTTTACAAAAGGCATTCTTGACTACAATGCAGCTGATGAAGTGGAAGAAAATGACAGCGAAAATGTTTCTGTTTTTTATGATGAGTAAGAGCTTTATTGTTCATATGAAGCTAAGACAAGCTCCAGAAACTTGATTCTGTTAGTTGTGTATTGTTGTTTTAAAATCAAGTAGGGCCAAGTAATTTTTGTATGTTTTGATCTTGTTTTTTATACGGTTTGATATTTTCATGCCAATAAGTACCAAATCCCAAGTTGCTTGCAAAAAGTACCAAATCCAAGTTTATTTTGTTAATAAACAGCATAATAATGAATGAATATCTTAGTTTCTTTGTAAATATGATTCTTAGGTCTACCTGCACATGTAAGGAATGAATTATCGATATCAGTATAATTGATCAACTGTAAAACGTTTTTTTCATTTCCTGTAAAATCTATTGAGGTGGATTTGGTACCTTTTGGAAACAAGCTCCACAATTCTTGTGTTACATTCCTTAGGAACTGTTCACTATACATTTAAGTGGTGAACTAGGAGACTGATATTGGGCGTAGTGGCTAGCAGAATCCCTAGAGCATAGAAAAAACCACTATTGTGGACTGACGACTAATGAAGCTCATATTATAGTAGTCGGGTATGAAATTTGAAGTGGAATCCTAACCACAGTTTGCAAGCAGTTTGCTTCTTTTAACATGAAGTTTACTATCTCAGGTGAAATAAGCAGTTATCCATTGAAGTTATCACCTGAACTGGCACTACTCTATCTAGTGGTCACTTGAGAAGTGATAGATAAGCCTATTACCACTAATTGATAGGAGTTCTTTTGAAGGAAAAAATTCCCTCATAATAGAATCCGACAATACCTTCATATCGAGATGGTAGCGTCTTTGACCCGCATTCCTAAGACCCCGAGTTCAAACCCTGTGGCCGGACAATTTGACTTGGGATTTTCCAGATTTGGACTCTTGAAGTGAACTCCGGCTTAGTTAAGTTGGTAAAGCATTGGCGCGAATAGCCAAAGGTCCTGGGTTCAAGTCCCAGTGTCGGAGGAATTTTTCTCCTATATTTTTTATTTTATTTTTCTTTCCTCAATATATCATTAGTGCTCTGGTGGGTGACTCTGGAACTAACTTATCCATTGGAAAATTTATTCATTGGTATTTCGCGAGTTTATAGAAACCGAGTACTAGTGATAAAATTGTTATTTTCCAAGCCCGTGTAACGGGCTTAAGTATCTAGTTTTTATATAAGCATTCTAAAATATTCAACCAATTGTGAAATTGTTTCCAGTCAATGTATAACAAAATATTACACAATTTTGCTGATTTCGAGTTCACCAATCATCTATCCCATGAACTTTACATACTAGAGAAAACAGGTTAGACTTCCCTTCACCTTATCGGATACAGTATTTGATGACGTTAAGTTCACGTTTTCCATGGAGTTAAGGATAAGTGACGTGTTGAGGTTTATTGTTTTTTAAGCTGCCAGCTGCTCTTAATTACGACAAAGTGATGCAGTGCTCGTTATCACATGCTATTCCCGTAATTGCGTGAGGGTGAAATGGATTGGGGGTAAAACTTCACCGCACACCAGCATTAGTTAATTCCATTTTATAACTCTAATAGTGTAAACAAA
Organism: Ectobius pallidus; assembly: GCA_964059195.1. NCBI lineage: Eukaryota > Metazoa > Arthropoda > Insecta > Blattodea > Ectobiidae > Ectobius > Ectobius pallidus. Next base: position 101,187,716 of record CAXKWD010000002.1, on the reverse strand, counting down.
GCTATCCTACAGGTCGGCAAGACAGATTCACGATTATGTTTACATAATTTTCCCAGGACTGACAAGAAGATGCCCATAAGCTCATAGTGTACCTAGTTATTATGAATAAGCCCACGTTTCTACAAATTTAAACCACCTAACGTAAGACAAGAGTTCTTTTCAGAAGTATTTTAATTCTCCTTTGTTTTTTTAGCTTTTTTTCAGAGACCTTTATCCCGAACAATTTAAATTGGGAATAGATGTTGATAAACGAGCATATTTTACTTCTGCCACTATAATTATTGCTGTTCCAACAGGTATAAAAATTTTCAGATAAATATAAATACAAACCCAAACTCTTAATATAATTACACCATATGATATAACATCTAATACGACCTCAATAACTTTCTTGATTGAACGATAATTCAGGCTTTACTTACCACCAACTAAAGTCACTTTTAACAATTAATTGGATAAAAATAATTGGTAAAATGATGTCATTATCCAATTATCTAGTTAACTGTTAATTGTATAGAAAACAATGGTTAACTGAACGATTCTCTGCTCAGTTAAGCAACTAACATTTATTCGGAGGATGCCAACTCTAGTAGATTTATGCGTCAGCAAACTTCAGTACTTACTAATATAATTCTTACGATTTCAATTTCTATACACCTATACAAAACACACCTAGTGTACTTATACAATCAAACATAACAATAATAATTAGACAAAATACATACAAAATCAATGTTAGTTAATAAAGCTTTTCCCAAGTTACAATACAATTAAATGGGAAGTTGTATTGATTAATATTATTATAATTATTGCCTCCGAATGAGCATTGCTCGTGATCGGAGGTGGATGTTAATAACAATGAAAATTGGGAGAAAGAAGTGGACATGCAAAAAAGTCACATAAAGGTATAACAAATTAAGAGCTTAGGATTAAAATACTAAATCTAATAATATATAAGTACTAAAATGTAAAGCTAAAATTAGCATAGTTAAACAATGGCAGTAACTACATTTTAGACTCTTCGTAATTAACTTGTGAGTTACTAATTCTGAAGATTTCTTTAATTCTAATTTTAAATTTGGACAGATTTTCTTTCTAGATCTGGACGTTTTGAAAGAAAGTTATTCATTGCAGCAGTCGTTGAACATTTTGATTCTGTAAAAATGAAGACCATATTCCTTCTAGTATTAGGGTTATGCAATTAGGTATTAAAATTATTTACATTTTTTGTGAAAATACGTTAATAAAGATATTTATATATTTCTTCTATCTTCAAAACGTTAAATTCAGAAAAAAATAACTAATGTTAATCGAATGCAATGTGCCCAACATATTCGATTCTCTTCTGATTGAGAGTCCCTCTGCAAGCAATAAAGCTATTCTTGGTCACAATGGCCTACGAAGGACTAAAAAGACTGTAATTTTTTTCGAACATGTTGGTGAATGTAGCCTACATTAGGTATTACCATACTAATTCAACAAAATATCATAATCTTAACTGTGGTTATCATATTAGAAACACGTAATATGCACATAACTTAGTTAGTTACTCAATGGCAATAGAAAATTCCTAAGCAAAGAATATTATCTGTTTTATGGAACCCGGAGGTTCACTACCGCGCTTACCTGAGCCCGCCATTCAACCCTACTCTGTGCTAACTAAATCCACCCATCCTTCGCAAATACTACTTCCCTTAAATCTATCCTAATATTGTCCTCCTACCTACGTCTATGCCATCCAAATAATTTTTTCCCTTCGGGTTTCGCAGTCAATATTTTTTAGATAGTTATGTCTTCCCTCCCCCATTCACGCAACATGCCCAGCCCATTACATCCTTCGTGATTAAATTACTCCTACTATATTCGGTGAAGAGTACAGGTTACAAAGCTCCTCAATTTACAGTTTTTTCCAATCCCCATTTTCATCACTCTTAGGTACAAATATCTTCCAAAGCTCCCTGTTTTCGTACACCCTCAGATTATGTTCTTTCCGACCATGTTTAATAAGTATAGAACTACAACCGAAATGTATCTACAAAATATTTGTAAAAGAACTCACCGTAAGGTGCCTCCTCCAAATTCTAGGGTGAAGCAAATACTGCTAATAGGCCTATTAAAGCACAAATGGGGTATCTGCTTACATCTTACAATAACAGTGACCATCTCAGCGTTGGAGTGTTGTATACCGGGTACAGGCCTATATGAACTACAAGGCTAAAATTCTAGGGATAGTAGGGGGGACATAGACGAACCATATAATTTGGGGTCCACGAGAACAAAAGTAGGAACTACGCCGTTAATTAAGTATTTGATACTTGATGAATTAGTATTACAGGGAAACGGAATTTAAGAAGTTGCTAGAATTCTGAAATTTCCCTGAAATGAGGCACATCTGTTTGTTTATAAACTAATATGCAACATTTATCCTAAATAAACCTTATAAACTATGGAGAAATTAAACATCTACACAGCATTTGAATACGAATTACAGATTCTTTTACAGTAATGATCCTATTATGAAGTTACGGAAATCATAGGATTCTTTTTTTCAGATTTTTGCAAATAACTAGGCTAATGCCCCTCACTTTAATGTCAAAAAATATTAAATAGCTATTAACATTTATATTCCTGAAGTTCATTTTCTTGTGAGTTAGTTTCTATAATAATACATTCATTCAAGCAACAGTTACAGACAATGAATCACTTTCCTAGAATGGCATTATACTTATTTATGAAGAAGTTCGCGAACAGTAGAAATTTATTTGCCTGATGATTCTTGGTAAACCAGGGCATGACATATATAGTATCCAGGCTGCAGTTAATGTTGGCTGTCTTGTAATGGGGTTCAATAAATCCACAAAGAAAAGGGGGAAAAGGGGAGGAGAAATTAGATAAGCTAGTCTTTACAACGTCATGAATATTAAACCTCGTTTTAGGATTAATCATTCCAGACTATAGGGACTATACTCTCCTCCACCCACTACCTTCGTGATCCTTTCTGCTTTCATTTACCACCCTCTTCTCAAAATTCCCTACCTCAAGCAGAAGACCTCCGAATGTTCCGATATTCATTATATTATATCCATTAAGTCAACATTTCCATACTACAGTTAGTAAAATTATTTGCTATTTTCAGATGAATAGTATTCATCAACATCATCAACACCAACACCACCATAATCATCAACGCCATCATCATCGCAGACATTATACATCGATATACCATCACCATGGTTGTCATCATCAGGCCCCCCCAAGACCCACCGGTGGACCCCTCCAGAACCAACATCCTGGCTACGTCCCTGCATCGTGGGTACTTTCATAGCTATGTGTTAGTTAGGCCTATAAAGGGCAATAATACACAAAATAATAATAGTGTCGTACTTTAAAGACTGCAGTAGTTCTTTCAGTTATCCACGATATTCATGGTAGTAAAATAAGTAAAGTGTTCCCTATTACAGGCCATGGAGGCCCATAGGGTTCCAGGAGGTTGAGGCGCCCAGATTTTTAGACATTCGTTATATGAAGGTGGTAAGGTTATCTGCCTTATGAACAGGCCGCCTTTACCCCCAAGATTGTTCCTGGTACTCATTTCTGTTAGAGGCTGAGTCGACCCCAGGGCCATAGTGCCACCAGAAAGATTAGGCCAATTGAAAAACTCCAACGACCTCATCGGGGATCGAACCCGCGACCTTCTGGTTTGTAGCGCAGCGCCTCAACCACTTCCATTCATGGTAGTACAGTATAGTAAATAGTAATTATTAACATGAGTGTACTACTTGGTTTATGTAATATGCAATTCAGCCTTATCTTTACAGAATAATTTTCATTTTACAGTAGTAATTAGTCTACATTAAGCAGTAGAACGATGTGTAAAAAATTTAGCAGTGATATTTAAAACATCACTGCCAATCGAAAAAGCACTGTATAGAATGTCGTAAGGGACGATAAGAATGATGGCTTATAGAAGTGTCATGGATATAATTTTGTTAAATCTAATTTCTTACCTTAAAAGCGTGACTATCATTTCCTTCTCCATAAAATAATTCTAGTGCAATTGAAAACAATTTTATTTTTATTAAAGACTGTTAAAATGTAAAGGGACTCATGTTCACGGAACAAAGCAATTTGTCAATGGTTAGAAAAGTTGATAATATTCATCGTCTGTACGGACAGCAGGGAATGCTGTGCCACATGAATAATGACACAGCTCTAAGAAATAAGTCTGAGACGATTTAATATCTACATGAGAATAGGATTTGAATGAAGTGCCAGACATATTAAATAAATGGTCTTATACACATGTCACAAACCCAGACAAAGAGCTCGTAGGAGAACAAAAACATAAAAGCAGAAACGAATTATTCTAACTGTAATACTTTCATGTCAAGTCTTCTGCAAGCGTTCATTAAGCATAACGCATTCTCTTATTCCCAGTGATTATAATACACACTATACTTCTTAAAGGACCGCCTTCATGGTCTACCGATCCGGAGATCTGGGTTCGATTCCCGGTACCTCCTAAGATTTTTCTGAGGTCGGGAGGTATGGATAGGGGCGCACTCAACCTCGTAACATAAACTGAAGAGATACCGTACTTGATAGTGAAGTAGCGGCTCCGGTTCAGTAAGCCATCAATAACGGTCGTGGGAGACGGCATGCCGACCACATGCACAATCTTGCCATCTACTTTTGGTAGATGACGCAGCGGTCGGATTGCAGGCCTAGTCCCTTAAACGGATGTAGCGCCATGGAGTAATAATAGTACTATACTTCTTAAAGGTAATTACCACAAAATAAATGACGTAAATATCGCGAAAGGACCATATACAGCAGAGGCGTAACGAGGGGGGTTGGGGGTTTGAACCCCCCCCCATTGATAAAAAAAAGGAAAATTGTACAATTTTTTTAAGTCTGCTTATAAATTACTTAATACGAGTATAAACATGGGAAGCTTAAAACTCGTTATTGTGCATCTTAAATTTTAAAATTTTCCGGGGGAGCACCCCCGAATCCCCCTCTCCCTGGGGGTATTCCATACGCCCCAGATGTTATAACACCCCCCCCCATATGGTCGGCCTGGTTACGCCTATAATATACAGTAAAGGTGAATTTGTTTGACAAATATTTGATAGCGGAATTCCTTACCTGTGATGTTAAAATGAAATATTGTAGGACGCCTTTGACTTCTATGTATGATTTATGTATAAAATACCATTTTTTAATTCTTTAAATTATCAAGATAATTAGAAGAAAAATACCTCTGGTACAGCAACTCTTACCCGGGAGTTACAGTTCACTGTAGTGTTGACGCTCTATCAGTACTCCCTACCATGGCAAGTTCAGTTGGTGGAGCATGAAGGCGAAGAAGGTCCCGGGTTAGAGTTCCTGTGTCAGAGGATTTTTTTCCCTAAACTATTCTCATGTATTGTCAACAGATATAATAATACGAATATATAAACCTTCATTTTATAATATGACACTGTTCAATATGCAGTGGGAACTCCATCACAAATAACTAAGCAATAGTGTATCTCCAGTGCTGTATACATGACGTAAATGTCTCTCAATGAGGTCGACTATTAAGGGTTATCATAGGAGGAAGATTGCACCTGTCACCATGTCCCGAACTCCGGCTAGCTCATTTGGAAGAGCATCGGCATAAGTTCTGGTGATAAGAGGAATTTTTATCCAAATTATTCTCATGTAATGCTAACAGATGTAATAATTATCTCTGGAAGCATGAAATGTACATTTGTAAATGATTCTCACTGTATTCTCTTTGTATGTTATTAGTTATAACATAACCAGTGTTAAGCCACGACCCTAAAAAATTTTCACATGGTACTCAAATATAGAAAGGTTCGATAATCACTGCTGTAGTCTGAATGAGTACAGGCATAGAAATCCACCTCTTTGCAAAACATTATGTTTAATAACTCTTCATCGCCATGCATACTGAACAGTCTGCATAAATAAAAGTACAGATACCACAGACCCACACTGCCTCTTTCCTCAGGGTCACTGAAGTTCGAGTTGTGATGCAAAGTGGGGTATGAGTATATACTGATTTTGAGTAAGGCTGAATCAATCAGGAAACAGTTCCACTTCCAACAGCTTTTTCATGACCAATCGCTTTCTACTGTCTATTAACTGTTTCAGACAGTAGTTCCATGCTGGGATGATGGCGTGGCATCCATCTATTTTGCGATTGTTAGGCTCCTGTTTAATTTTGATGGTTTGTTTAATTATTCTATCCCAGAACCATTTTAACAGAGATGGAAGCTTTGCCATCAATCACTTTCTGAAAAATCTTTTACTAAGTGGTTTTTGTAATATCCGCATTCACACAAGTAAAGACCCCATACGACAGATGATACTTGTTTTGGCCATGATCATGCAGCCAATTAAAAAATCTTGGAGTCATGCACGAAACTGCTCAAAGTGGATCTAATATATCCTTAATTCAAATTTTGGAATACTGTTATTATCTTTCCGTGTCTTGTTTAACAAGTAAAGAATAATATGAGGAATAGAATTCTATCATGTTAATGTTTTGCAGTACCACACAACCTAGTAAAAGGCCATATTGCAGAAGTGTGCATTCAGTTGTCTCATGTAAAATCATAATGTCGCTTAAAAAATACCTGAATCTAATAATGGATTTGTTTTGGAAACAACATCATTTACGCGTTTCACACTGTAGTGTTACTGTATTATTATTTATGCACAATTCAAGTAAACTCCTTAGAGCTGTTGTAAAAAAATATATCTTCATGATCTTAAGTGTAATCCCTGGTTACCAGTTAGGAAACAAGATACATGTTAGGTGCACTTGAGGGATTCCTTGCTTGTTTATTCGTACTATAAGGAAACCTTTGATTCATGCATTTTTTATCCCTTTTTCTGATCAAGTTTTGTTTAAGTTAGTGATTGATCTAGGAGAAACGTTGTTTCTAATATAAATGTTGTTCTTCATTCTGAGCAATACTGTTCTTATTTTTATTCAATTTCAAGGCGTTGTGTTGTTTCTTTTCTCACTTTGTTGAGTATAAAGTATAAAAATGTTTTAATCTGTTTCATTTTTCATCTCTTCAGGGGCTCGGTAATTGAGATTTAGATATGACTGACTGAAACCACATTTGGATCACCACTATTTGAGTCAATCAGTCTGTCAGAATGTCAGATGACCGCATGTAGATATTTTACATAATTATCTCAATGTACACCAAAATGCCAGTTAACATGTTTTACGCCAGCTGCTCTTGTGTACCAACTTTTCCTAGTATAATACAAGTTATTGTCTTCCTTGACTCATTTTCGCTTCTTTACAGCACATTCCACTAGACATTTCATTCATGTAGCTTTATTGTACCTGCAAACCTTTACAAAAGGTAATATAGATTGCAGTTCCAGGTTGAAAAACTTAAACAACTTACTCGATTGTTGTGACATTCCCTGCCAGCAGCACAAGCTCTTAAAAAAAAACCTTCTTAACTGTAAACCAATGGTTGTGTTTAGATATGTCAACATGCCTGTGAAAATAAAAAACTCAGAAGGAAAACCAGAATTCCAAAAATTAGAATTACGAGCTGTTTTTAAGATGGTTTAAATCCTCATAATGCGAGTAAATACAGGTTTGATGTTACAACACTGTAAGCCCTTTGTTTAAGTACCGTTTTAAAATTCAATCCTAATATAACATACACCAGCAGTTTTGCAGAATGTTGCATTTGAGTCAATCTATTAATCCCTAATACTAAAAACATTGACATTTTAAAGAAAACTAATTTCCTAATTGATTCTGCTAAGTAAATATTGTCGTTGCAGGCACAGATTATTAAGTGTTGGCATTTTAGAGACAAGCAAATAAATAATAAATAATGTAAAATGAAATAAAAACAAAAATTATGCGTTCTTTCCATATACCCATTTTACGACAATTAAAACGTACAGTAGGATTGTTTATTGCCTAGCAACGAGTATCAGTGATTTTTCGAATTCTTCCTGGCCAACTGTAAAGGTACATTTATCTCGAGCTTAAAACTAAACTTCTCACCTGTTTGGAAATTCGAAAGCATAGCCTATGTTCAATAGTAATGCCATTTAAACCCTATAATATATAATGTTAATAACAAGCCTATTGTCTTTCTTCAGACATTGGACAGCTGCGGAGGAGCGAAAATAATATTACCGGAGGATTGGATCTATGCATTGCCATGATATTTAATCTAAGTATCACACAGAATCATCTAATTTTAATCTAACACACTGGGTGTGAATCTGACTCCCCCTGCCGAGAAAATTTTTAGTCCTGAAGGGGCACTTTCGGTATGCTTGAAGGGATGTCTGACTTGTGGGGATTAACGGAAGTAGTCCTAGCGAAACTTGGCCCGTAGAGTTTCCCCGCTTGCCCGGCATCGACTTCAGGTGCCGAAGGAAGTGAAAATTCAGTGCTAGAAATGGACTGGGTTTCCCACCGGGAAAGTTGTAGTGCGACATCTTCCACAAAGATTCATGCTACAGAATGCCCCGGTATTCCTTGTCCCTCACCAGGGAAACTTCTTGCTGAATATCTGCATTGAACGGCTTGCTAGGGCTCGAGGACCTGAGAATGGCCTTTGCAAAAGGTGTTGTAGTTCAGTTCTGGAAAGGTTATAGCTAGGATAACATGGCCTGGATTTAATATGCCATTTGCCGGGACCTATCTTGATTGTTGGAGTCTATGTTGAGGAAATTTTAGTATTAAGGTTGCCCTGGTGAGGTTTAGTCAGATTTTCAACTCGGTATATTTTCATACTTTAATTCATAACAGTGATCAATGATTATTTAAATAATAATAAGCTGTGTGTATTTTTCTTTGTAGTTTCCTCCAAACTCAGAAATATTTGCAAGAGACCGTTGGGCAAGACCAATATTATGGCTGACCGATGAGAGAAATCACACTGTTGTGAGTAAACGACTTTTAGAAATTATTGCTGCAGTTGAATGTAATTTCAGCAAGTGCAATAAACGTTATTTCGCCTGGCCTTCCGATATGATGTGCAACCTAATATGAGCTTTCACTCCTACCTTCTTTATACATTTTCTCTTGAATAAAGGTAGTGGTTGTAAGAATTTTGATACGAGGAAGCGCTTGTTCAGTATTAAAATATGCGAGGGTCAACGCTTTCAGATGTACACAAAAAAAAATTAAAGTTCCAACTTACCCAAGTATAATGCAAGTTATTGTCTTCCTTGGCTCGTTTCGCTTCCTTACAGTACATTCCACTAGACATTTCATTCAAGTGGTTTAATTGTACCTGCAAAACTTTACAAAAGTTAATATAGATTGCAGTTCCAGGTTGAAAAACTTAAACAACTTTACTCGATTGTTGTGACAATCCCTGCCAGCAGCACAAGCTCATAAAAAAATATCCTTCTTAACTGTAAACCAATAGTTGTGTTTAAATATGTCAACATGCTTGTGAAAATAAAAAACTCAGAAGAAAAACCAGAATTGCAAAAATTAGAATTACGAGCAGTTTTTAAGATGGTTTAATTCCTCATAATGCGAGAAAATACCGGTTTGATGTTACAACACTTTAAGCCCTTTGTTTACGTACCATTTTAAAATTCAATCCTAATATAACATACACCAGCAGTTTTGCAGAATATTGCATTTGAGTCAATCTATTAATCCCTAATACTAAAAACATTGACATTTTAAAGAAAACTAATTTCCTAATTGATTCTGCTAAGTAAATATTGTCGTTGCAGGCACAGATTATTAAGTGTTGGCATTTTAGAGACAAGCAAATAAATAATAAATAATGTAAAATGAAATAAAAAAACAAAAATGATGCGTTCTTTCCATATACCCATTTTACGACAATTAAAACGTAAAGTAGGATTGTTTATTGCCTAGCAACGAGTATCAGTGATTTTTCGAATTCTTCCTGGCCAACTGTAAAGGTACATTTATCTCGAGCTTAAAACTAAACTTCTCACCTGTTTGAAAATTCGAAAGCATAGCCTATGTTCAATAGTAATGCCATTTAAACCCTATAATATATAATGTTAATAACAAGCCTATTGTCTTTCTTCAGATATTGGACAGCTGCGGAGGAGCGAAAATAATGTTACCGGAGGATTGGATCTATGCATTGCCATGATATTTAATCTAAGTATCACACAGAATCATCTAATTTTAATCTAACACACTGGGTGTGAATCTGACTCCCCCTGCCGAGAAAATGTTTAGTCCTGAAGGGGCACTTTCGGTATGCTTGAAGGGATGTCTGACTTGTGGGGATTAACGGAAGTAGTCCTAGCGAAACTTGGCCCGTAGAGTTTCCCCGCTTGCCCGGCATCGACTTCAGGTGCCGAAGGAAGTGAAAATTCAGTGCTAGAAATGGACTGGGTTTCCCACCGGGAAAATTGTAGTGCGACATCTTCCACAAAGATTCATGCTACAGAATGCCCCGGTATTCCTTGTCCCTCACCAGGGAAACTTCTTGCTGAATATCTGCATTGAACGGCTTGCTAGGGCTCGAGGACCTGAGAATGGCCTTTGCAAAAGGTGTTGTAGTTCAGTTCTGGAAAGGTTATAGCTAGGATAACATGGCCTGGATTTAATATGCCATTTGCCGGGACCTATCTTGATTGTTGGAGTCTATGTTGAGGAAATTTTAGTATTAAGGTTGCCCTGGTGAGGTTTAGTCAGATTTTCAACTCGGTATATTTTCATACTTTAATCATAACAGTGATCAATGATTATTTAAATAATAATAAGCCGTGTGTATTTTTCTTTATAGTTTCCTCCAAACTCAGAAATATTTGCAAGAGACCGTTGGGCAAGACCAATATTATGGCTGACCGATGAGAGAAATCACACTGTTGTGAGTAAACGACTTTTAGAAATTATTGCTGCAGTTGAATGTAATTTGAGCAAGTGCAATAAACGTTCTTTCGCCTGGCCTTCCAAAATGATGTGCAACCTAAGATGAGCTTCACTCCTACCTTCTTTATACATTTTCTCTTGAATAAAGGTAGTGGTTGTAAGAATTTTGATACGAGGAAGCGCTTTTTCAGTATTAAAATTTGCGAGGGTCAACGCTTTCAGATGTACACAAAAAAATTAAAGTTCAGAAGTAGATTAAAGTAACATCAGGAGGCCGGAACCTATGAGAGTAGCCTATTTTCTTATTTTGGCCTCCAAGATATTTTAACAAAGAACATGATTTAATAACATACAAGTAATGGTTAATAAGATGGTTTAGTTCAGAACCATGTTTGTTATTTATATGAATAATATATATAGAAAAGTGAATGGATATCAAAATGGAAAGTTCAATATTCTTTCACATAAAGACTTATACTTCAAACGAAAGACTTTAAAAAGGCACAAAAAATGTCCTTTTCGTAAAACAGAAATGAAAATCAGTTCTACATTAACGACTATTTAAAAATGTGTGCCTATTTGTTTTGACATGGCTTAATCAACCATTTTATTTTCGCGCTGAGAACCGTTATAGGTTTAAAATTACTAAGTCTGCTAGGAATCGAACCAGCAGGGGAAGGCATGAGTGCTTCTTATTCACTCGCGGCAGCGGACGCTGTACCAAATCTACACACACCCACTGTTCACTGCCCGGTCGAACAGTCTAAATCCGTCTGTGGAGGTTTCTAGTGTCGATGACTGTCGACGATCATTAATAAGTTAATAACACTTCGCTTAACAGTATTTTTCATAGTTTTCGTATTTTTATAGAAAACTAAACGATGATCAATAAACCTTTATTGAAATTACAACTTATATGAATGATTTTCTTAGAAATTGTCTATCATTTTAGGCTAGCCATGTCATTCATAATAGGATACCCGCACACCACGACCAACTCGGCCTTGCATGAAGGGAAAGAAGAAGAATGCGCACTCCTAATAGGCTGCTGACATAGGAACATGAAACAAGAAAGTCACCAAGATCCTGTATAGGGTAGAGAAACACATATGAAGTTCCGACAGTCATCAATAAATTTATTAAATTATTTGAGTGTAGCTTCTGTTGTTAAATGTACAGCTACTTGAAATTCTTAAAATATGTCAACGTTTCACAAAATTCACTGGCAAATAACTCCACTAATTATTTCACAGTAATGTACCTTCTGCATATAACAGTATCCATGTAGTACTCAATTTCAACTATATAGATAAAGGAAGTAAACAAACATCTGACTGCACTGCAGACAAGGCCCTCACTGATTAAAAATGCGGCATTATAGTATGGGCATAATTTAAAAAAAACATGTGACCATTACTTAGTTGTTACTCTGGTACCTGTCAACCGATTTGGTACAAAATAAATAAGCTTCTTGCCATGGACATTATATATGCGTATACCTAGTTTCATGAAAACCCGATAAAGCGTATTTGTTATCGAGCCATTTGTTATATAATACCATAAAATGGCACTAAATTGGGCATTATTCCGGTACCGGCCAACCGATTTGGTCCAATATCAACATACCTCTTCCCATGGACATTATAAATGCGTATACCAAGTTTAATGAAAATCCGATTTGGTCCAATATCAATAGGCTTCTTCCCATGGACATTATAAACACATATACCAAGTTTCATTAAAATCCGATAAAGCGTATTTGAGTTATCGCGCGTACAGACTCACGGACGGACAGACATTTTTCCGTCCCCCACACAATCTCATAAAGTATCACACTGGCACTTAATAAAAGTTACAAGTAATTTAATTCATTGATGTTAACAATGGGACTACTTCTTTGCTAAATTATTCTATCTATACTCTTGGTAAGCGGGACCCCTCTTCAGTCTCTAGCCGAGGGCACCCAAAGGATCCAGTCCGAGCCTTAGTGTGTGTACGACAAATCCCATGTAGCAGATCTAGAGGCATGTAATATAACTCCTGTGGGACCAATTTGAGACACAGAAGAGACTGCCACAAGCCTAAGGATTGGTTATATTGTTATTTAACAATGGGGTCTGTGACCATCACCAGTGTGCTGTAATTTTGTTATTAACAGGCATGGGCGTCTCTCAAATGTACAAATATGCACATATAAATGCCATCAACATCGGCCAGGTCACCCTCCACCTTGAGCACAGCACAGCTAAAAGTCCCTTCTGGAGGACTCCATGCCCAGAATGTTTAGGTCCTGAAAATCCTTTGATTTTGGCCAGGGTTGATCCCGCGAGAATTAATTGACCCCCCCGTAAAGACTTATATTAACCATCAATTACTGATAACAATGAATGCTTTTTCAGTCCATAAGAACTTGAAGTTTTACGTGAAATGATAATTTCTATTTCATCTACATTGTTTATTAGTCTTCACTTGAAGGCAAAGTTGAGGATCTTATGTTTCGTGTGCGGAATTTGAGTTTAATTGGCTGAAATGGATGAAATCCTGTTCCATAGATTGTTCGATAAAACAATTTAAAAGAATGTAAAAATATACCAAGGGAAAGGATATATCACGATGGAAATATAACTCTGGGATGGCGTGACTGAAACATATAGGGGGAAAAAATTACACTCTTTCCAAAGAAGATTGAAGATTCTGTCGAGGAAGAAAGAAATCTGGCTCGCTAAAATTGTTCTACCGTCGTCCATTATACCGATTTTGAGGGATTTATGTAAATTGAATTGTTATGGGCTATTGCTGTTGAACCTGGTATTTGCAGAAAATTTCATTCACTTAATTTCAGCAAGAAAATACAGTCAAGTCAAATCATAGTGAATCGTAGTGAGCATACAGGTACAGTCAAGTCGAATCATAGTGAGCTTACCTTTAAGAAATCATCACAGATCTAGTTGGGAGGATATATTACTTCTGTTGTCATTATCCATTATTGTATGCGAAATTTGCGGAAGATGTTTTCACTCCGGTTTGAATTATTTACACATTTTTGAGCTTCAATAAACACTTCTGCTAAAAATGTAATTAAGTTTGTATAAAATTCCTGTTGTATAAACCAAAGTACTTTGGACATGCAGTTTGATTCATTACGATGTCCTTTGTTTCTTGGCGTGTAATTTAAATGTAAGGTAAAACGTAAGAAAAGTTGTATCAATAGCGATACTGTAGTGTTTAAATGCGATTTTGAAGTTTAAGTATACAAAAGTAGCATAATTTATTTATTAATTTAATTTATTTATTTAATCAAGAATTAACATTACAGGTACACCCCAATTACAATGTCCATGACTATACTAGCAATACATCATGTACTTACAATAACACAAATATGAAATAGGTATAATAAAAAGTAGGAAAGTTTGGATAATGACCAATGTAAGGTAAGAAGTAAAGAGAATAGGAGAGAGTAAAGAGAATAAGAGAGATAAGAAAACAAGCATGAAGAATGTAGAGAAAAAATAAATATGAAGTAAGAGTAAAACAAATAAAATAAAACAATGAAAATATGTTAGTTGACAATATCATATACGGTATTACTATTCACACACAGATTCCCATGAATTATCATTTTGGACAAGTTTTAACAGTTGGCTTGCAGCAGAATTAAATTGTTTAAGATTCATTCCAATATATCTATATTAAATGGGTGGATTTGATTGTACCTGATTGATAATGACGAAAAGTTACTGTGGATTGTAATTTTGTTAGATAGTATACAATATAAGTTCATGTACTGCATATATATTATTACTAGAGAACAAAAAGGCAATATTACTTCGAACCAACCTGTATCATTCGTTATGGAAATATTGAGTTTAGAGAAAACAAAGACACAAAACTAGATGGAAACATTAAGCGCTAGAATGATACTTTATGAGATTGTATGGGGGACGGGAAAATGTATGTCCGTCTGTCTGTACGCGCGATAACTCAAATACGCTTTATCGGATTTTCATTAAACTTGGTATACGCATTTATAACGACCATGGAAAGAAGCCTATCGATATTGGACCAAATCGGTTGACCGGTACCGGAGTAATACCCAATTTAGTGTCTATTTTATAGTAATAAATACATGGAACCCACGGCGATTATACCTTCTGGAAGACTTCTTTCTCGATACTTTACAATCTTTAAAATCCGTCGATCTCAGCCGGATTGAACGATGCGAATCTCCAATCCAGACACTGTCACGCTACCACCGCACCGTTCACAGTTCAAGCTCAATTTATTCAAGTTAGAATATAGGAACACCTAGCTGGTTAAGGGCTATATTAAAAAGTAAACATTTAGCATTTTTCAGCAATCACTCATCAATATCGTTTTCATTAAGTTTAATAATATATTATTTGTTTTTCTGTTACATTTGTAAATCAGTTTTCCACTCTATTATAATTAAGTTGTATAGGCCTAATTCTTGTAATTCAAGTATTTCCCCCTGGCTGAGTGGAAGAGAAGGCCTTAAGGCCTTAACTCCGCCAGGTTAATCATATAAAATATAATAAATAAATAAAATTATATAACTAAAACTGCAATGTTTCTCTTAAATACTACACTAGCTCCATATGTGAAGAATTAAATGCAGACAGAAGCACTGACTAAGAATTGAATTAAATGAAAGATTCTGTCATTACCGGTATTATTTTTTACTGAAGAGGATGATGATCATTTATTTATTTATTTATTTAATCAAGAATAAACATTACAGGTATACACCCAATTACAATGTTCATGACTATACTAGTAATACATCATGTATTTTCAACAACATAAATATGAAATAGGTATAATAAAAAGTAGGAAAGTTAGGATAATGACCAATGTAAGGTAAGAAGTAAAGCGAAAAGGAGAGAGTAAAGAGATTAAGAGAGAAGAAGATGAATAAGAAAGCAAGCATGAAGAATGAAGAGAAAAATAAAAATAAAATAAGAGTAAAACAAATAAAATAAAACAATGAAAATATGTTAGTTGACAATAACATATACGGTATTACTATTCACACACAGATTCCTATGAATTACCATTTTGGACAAGTTTTAACAGTTGGTTTGCAGTAGAATTAAATCGTTTAAGATTCATTCCAAATATATCTCTATTAAGTGGGTGGATTTGATTGTACCTATTCAAAGTTCTGTTTATTGGTGAATTTTTGTGCAGGTCTGTGTTTACTCTAGGAGTAAAAAATAGTTTTCTTAATCTACTATTTTTACTGGGTACATATATATAAATTCTTTCTATAAGGTTTGTATCATCAATATGAGAATTAATTACGTTTAAGAAAAGTATGCAATACTTTAATAACTATATTTTTCCTAAATCATATTAAAGTCAGTTTAAAAAAAAACATTACAATGAACACTTACATGAAATGACACATAAAAAAGTGTATTTTGTTAGTGAATGGGTTTATGTATTTTTAATGAGCTTAATCAAACGACTGCAGAGCTAAGTTCTGTCATAAATTGGAAAGGCATGTACTGTAAACTTACGCTGATGCAAATACCTAATAACGTGTTAAATTATTGTTGATATCTTACCCAGTTATTAATTTCCAAGACGGCGACCCTCGGAAAGGAAACTAGGTCTCCTCAAATACTAAGAAGGGTTGCCTATACAATTAAACTGAATGGCAGAGTTTAGCATTGGCTTCATGGACTTCTATATCTAGTTCTACGTTATCTAGTTGAAGATTCTTCCGAATGGCTTAGGAGTCGAACTTAGGAGCCGAGTTAAGCGTATAACCGGAACCCTTAAGATTGATAACGATAGAGGCTATAGAGAGCGGAACTCGGAGCATCCCAAGTCAAGTTATTATACTCCGTACTACCTTGTATTAATTTCCATCCCAATAATTACAAGTAACTTTGTATCTACCTTCCAGCAGTGGCTCCTCGCATAGGAAGATAAGGAGACCATCTCTCTCACACAGATACACACTATTTCTCTCTATCACTCTCATCGCTTTCTCCCTCTTCTCCTCACTTTCTTATTTTGAATTTTTAAACACATAAAAAAAGTTTAAGATGTTACCAATATCCTATATTCCTCCATGTGAAACGTAAAACACTTATAACGTTTACTGAAATTTCTGCTTACTTCAAAATCATTTTGTTCGTTTCATAACCTAAAAACAGTTTACTATATATAGAAAAATAATTAATTTTAATTACGAATTTATGGGAGTTATGAATTAGGCAAAAGTACTCTACGTAGAGTGTATTCATGTAAAATATTCTTCATGTTATTAAGACCTATTTTCCTAGAAATGCTGCTTACACTATTTTACTCACTCCACTCCCGTTAGACCTGTTAATGAATGAACAGCTACTCAATTACTTGTAAGGGGGCAGATCCTAACTTCTTCAGGTCCAGAAAATATTTGTTGTATTTCATCTACATTACAGGACGTGGTACAGTTCGTCGTGTGGACCCGATAACAATGCAAATGGTTTTCAGCTGTGAAGTGTCCACAGAAAATACTTCAATTCAGAAATAACAAAGAAAAAAATAGCCACACTATTAGGAGACCATACAGAGGCTACCCCAAAACCTGTACATAATCAGTATATACTTTCGGATTAGGGAACAATGCTATTGTATTCTTTTGTAGAAAAACGATGGTATTGGAAGAAGTCGTGTTAATGTGGAATCCACTATAAGTAGTAGGATATAAAACATCTAACAAGAACAAGTATAGCATATACGCACACATGAGGATCCATATTTTAGTTATCCCCAAATTTTGAAACTTGAGAGAATACAAGTTGTCTGATATTGATCAATTTCATAATGATTTATTATGAGAGTAAACAAATGGTGTTGGAATAGTTATTTCCTTTCGCCTTATACCCTCATACAATTATAAAAACCAAGGACGAAAAACAAGGAAGTTGAAAATAAATTGACAAACTGTACCATATATTTAATTTATTTATGGATTTACTTTGTAAACTTAAATCGATTAATAGGCTACAGATGAAAAATTAGAAATTACTATACATGCGTGCTAGCAGTAAATGATGGAGAGGGATGTGGAGATGGTATATTCATTTCTTTATTTTTAAAAAAATATTAAAACGTAGCCTATAAGATAAAAAGATACAAGATAACATTTTTAGATAAATTACCACTAGCTATTTAATAGATACAATGAAATCACTGAGAATAAGATAAAATATAATTTCACACCTTAAATGTTCATACAATAGGTATGTGTGCAGGATATTTTGCTCAATTGCTGTGCATCACATGTAGTGGCATAAATAACTGATACCAAGTATCAAAGGAGAGATTTCAAACCAGCTGTGTAGTGAACTTGTTTCTTATAACAATAAAATATATAGCACAGCTCATCAATTAATTTTTAACTTCCTTGTTGTTTGTCCTTGATGTTTTAATTTTAGGAGGGTATAATGCGAAAAGAAATATACTATTCCAACATCTAGTAACCTGAATTTTTAAGTGTAACGAATTTCATTCGGCTTAGGGAAGTATCCATACCACCATTAGTTGTAGCAGAATCAAAATCCGAAAGCGAGTCTTTGATATTTATGAACGTGAAGAATAAGACTACGCTTTCATTTTCCATTTTCTTTTTATTTCATCTGTGTTTATACTCCTTTTAGTTTCGAGGCTATATCAGGAGTTCGGGATCTGTGTCTGTACAGTAGGGTAGGCCATGGAACTACTCCTTGTCAGTTGTTTCTATTGTCAGTGCATTCAATGGAGTAAATTTCAACTGACATTAATTTAAATGAATATGATACAGGATGAAATGGAGAGGATGACTCATGGTATGTAAATATCCAATTAGGCATTTCCCTTTGCGACTGAGGAAACCATGAAAAAACCCATGTCAAATCGACCGGCCCAGGGATTTGAACCTGGGACCTCCCGAATGCGAGTCCAAGACGTTATCATCTCAGCCACCTTGCTCGGTCCCAAAATATTAATGAAGTTTAGGATTATTAAAATGGCATGACAAGAATCGCAATTCGTGTTAAGGGCAATTGTAAATAACTCAGGACAAATATCTCAGCCGGTGTCGTGTTTACGAACTACCTTCCTCCACAGTGTTGTAATCGCACTGTACAGTTCACTCAGCACGAAATATCAGTCGCCTACAACCTGATGAGTGGTCATTGTGTTGTGCTGCGGACAGCATCATTAAGTGTTAGTATACATAACAAAGGGGATCAGTAGCTCCAATTCAGGAATAAAAGGTATGCCATTACTTGCAAGTATTTCTAAAACACGGAACACTACAGTAAATGGCATTCTGTCACAGATGGTACTTACTTTTCCTTGCCCCCTCTCACTCCCTGCAAGGACCTATGTAGAGATGTAAACATCGACACCAGCGCTCTTTGCCCAGCGGCATTCCTAAATGTTCTGGGTTATAATAATGCGGTCGTTCAAAGATCGTGGTAGGGCTTCTTGCTATAATACTGAAGAAACATACAGATGAATTCATCTTCCTACATATGGATTTAATA
The DNA here is from genome assembly GCA_964059195.1 of Ectobius pallidus. Lineage (NCBI taxonomy): Eukaryota > Metazoa > Arthropoda > Insecta > Blattodea > Ectobiidae > Ectobius > Ectobius pallidus. The sequence goes on along the minus strand of CAXKWD010000002.1, from coordinate 101,168,285 downwards.
TTAAAAGTCCGAAGCTGTTGGAAGAGGAACTAAAATTGAATAGTGTGGAAAGATATAAAAAATACAAGCCATGGGCCTACTGAAGACAAACTCACACAGTACGTGTTTCTCTTCGTTCTAATCTAAATAATATACAACTTAAAACAGTTTGAATACGGTATCTAACATATCTACAGCATAGACACAATGCCTGAATTCATATAAAATTATTTTATGTGCAGATAAAAATAAATGAGTCACCGTTGTGGCTCACAGGATGAGTTAACTCCTCTCACCCAGCAGGCCTGGGTTTGATTTCCTGTCGGAACAAGTTACCTAGGTGGAGCTTTTCCGGGGTTCTTCCTCATATGTAAGACAAATGACAGATAATTTTAGACCCTTGTTGTCCCAGGACATCATCTGGCAGTCGTTGTCTCCTTCATTCCATCCGCGCCTTGATCGGAATAAGGGAGTGTGCGATTGGGGTGTCTTGTCCTATTTGTTCATGTTGTCTCGGAGGTGGCCTCGACATTATGATGATCACCCTCCATATCTTTCTTAGGTCAAGAAAGTGTGTCTATTATCCAAAGGTAATCCCTCTCCCGACAGGTTTGATGCTATGAGGCCTAGGAGCGGTGAGCCGCATAAACCCCCCTATAGCGGGTGAAGTTAAACTAAGAGAAAGAAGAACAATAACAACAGCAACATTTTGATTACGTTATGAACTGTAGTCGTGATTTTACTAAAATAAGCGAAAACTAAATCCAAAATACAATCAGATTTTTAATATTGTATTGGGAATGAAATAGTTCAGAATTGGCATACCAAGCCTACAGCCTCCCCACAATTACAGATTGATAATAATCCATATTAATAGCATCTACATATGATTACTTCATGCGAAAAGCAACATGCGACTTTATTCTCAACTTCAGTCTTCACAATAGATCATTTACGGAGATACCAAACATGGTAGACACAATTACCAAAAGACTATGTTTTAGGCCTATGTACTTATGAGTGCACATACTGTATAGAGAAAGTGTAGTAACTTACAAGAATCCTTTTAAACAACTAGATTCTCTTGCCTGCTTAACTCTTTATCTTATCTCCTTTAAGGAAAGAGAGTTCTGCTTTACAACTTCCTTTCCTTTTCATATCTATTTCTCTCCCCGCCATTTCTTCCTTCACCTTCATCATTTTAAGGGGAATTCACGCTTGGTTCTTGGGCAATATTTACGTTTTCCGAACTATGTAAAAATTCTTAGACTGTATGTATAAAGCCGAGCTCTCTTTGCTAGATGGTGGCGTACAAAAGCTTAACGGGAAGATATCCGAAACTTTTATAGGCGAATTATGCCAATATGAAGTATTCAGGATTTCCTAGATTAAGTTGGTGTTCCTTCCCTGGCAATGTACTCCTCCTCTCGTTTTGAAACGAGAGGAAGAAGAAGAGAAGATGAGCTGGATGCAAGGGGTAAGAAGGGGTTGGCTTCAGAGGACGGAAAATGGCGGAAAATGATCGGTAGAGGGAGTGGAAGTGGTAGAAAAGGATGCAGAAAAGGGGATCATACTGTTGGGGGCCCGCCTAGGGGCGTCCCTTGTCAGGAAAATCTTGCGGTCAGCAGTGCGTTCGTTAAATCTTCTTTACCCAACTTTAACTTTCTTCTACAACAACTATCTTATTTTTTTCTGACACCATTATTTACTTTACTTCTTAATAAAATATTTAAATTCAAATTAATACTTTCTGAAAGGTAAAGGATTTATAGTGACTGCTATGTCTTATGATCTTGGAATAAAACAATGAATAAATGCTACATGTTTATTCTAAATAAGAGTGTAAATGTTTCTTTGTTACAACTTACATATTATGAAGTTTTCCGCCATCTCAACTGGTCTACGTTCTCTCCCCCTGAAGAGAACCGTTACGTAGACTAACTTGAATCCACTAGGTTGGAGACAATAATCAAAAAGGCACTAAAAGTTGCGCTGGGCATGTATTTATACCAGCGTCTGCCACGCCCGATCCATGGTCAAAAGTCACAATGAGGTAATGCGTCTTATAAAAGTACTATACGTCTTTTATGCTTGCAAACGCCTTATTATTCGCATTTACGGAATATAAGAATCTCTGTGTTTCCTTAAATTAATAAAGGCTTAACTTACATCAAAACAACAGAAAGATAATGACATCATTTTCCACCAATCAAAAGCTTGCTCTTCTTAACCTTACATAAGCAATTTGCAATAATATTTACACTAATGCTGCTGTGCAAATGTTCTGACAATGTATGCAACATAATATTCCACTTCCTTTATAAAACGTGATCTTTGCCTTTTTAATGTTACTTCAAAACAATATCCATAAAAATATGCAATTCTCTTAACTCAAACTTTCAACAACTTAATAACAATTTCCTTGACCCATGCATTGCCATATCCTAAATTATAACATTGCTGTTACAATATGGGATAAACAATGACAATGATATTCAGTATATCCGTGGTATACTTAAGGTATACACCAGGTATACACCAGGGCATAACATTACTCCCTCCTTTTTTTTCAAAACGAGCTGTTCGTTGGAACACTCGTTTTGTAATAAGTTCCAAAAGTCTCGCGACCTTGTTGAGATCTGTAAAACTCATTCATTCAACATTTATCGCATGCAGAGTTTTAATTCCGCAGTGGCTACAATCAGGCTTACAGGAGTGTTATTCCGTTCCAGCGGCCTTCAAATATCTACTTACAGTCTTAACAAGTCGGCGAACTGATAAGGGTTCAATGTCTGCCTTTTCTTATGGTCTTCATAAATTAATATTCAATTCTTTTATTAAATCAAATTTTATTAATTAACTTGCTTAATTATGATGTCTCTATGTTTCTTTCATTATATAATAATGAGTTTACTTTTATCTATTAATACGACATTTTGACCTTGTTCGGTTTCAACTTAAACAAAATTGAAATTTACTTTAATATCTTATATCTTATTTCCCAGTTGTGATAGTTGAGAAACTTCCTTTAAATACTTTATATTATATATTGGTAATATATTCCTTTAGTTATAGACGTTATGTGTATGTATGTGTGTATGTGTGTGTGTTTACATTTTCATAATTACATAATTCTTTTCTTAAATAAAACAATTAATACAATCATTTGGCTTCTGTTTTACTACGCAAATTGAATTCCAGAGCCAGTAAATAATATTGGGCTGGCTGTGTTTATAGTCGAATCAGCTGACGATACTGTTTCAGTGACGACTGCATCTCCATGTGTTCGCAAGGCCGATTGCTCTCTCGGACCTTCGGACCCGTGACGTCTTCCTGGTAAGGTCAAGTTCCTCACCCACGACATCGTATAGCCTTTTCTTATAAGCAACGTTCTTATCTGTATCACAAGAATACAACACAAGATTAACAAAACAAACCATAATAACATTTCATAATGCGTAATGTTACTGATATCATAATAACTGGAATCATTTCTTAATGATTTTATTTTAACTTTTAAATCCTCAAAACTTAATCCATTTTTATTAAAATCTTTAATATCAGGTAATTCATTCATTAATAAACTCAATTCATTATTTGAAATATTCAAATCTGCATTAAATATATCTTTATTTATTTCTGGCAATAAAATATCGCTTGGATCATAATTTGCATAAATATTACCTGTTGTATGAGGTAAAAGTTTAAAATTATTAGAGTAAAAATAACAGTCATTAGTTGCCTCTAATATTCCAGTATTAAACAAAACTATGGTAGACGATTCTACACGTGACCCATTTCTAAAATGACAAGCTTTAGTTAAACGCACTTCCGTTGGAAGGCTATATATCCAAAAATTCTTATTAGGTAAACGATACCAAACAGGATTTCGTTGATTTCCAATTATCCTCTTGTCACATGTCTCAATGGCTTCCTTCGGCCCTCCTGTGAATAGCGCCGGAATACAGTTCGGTTGAGTTGCTGAAAATATTACTATATCGGCTGGACATACGGTATAAATATCACCTTTACATCTGAAAATATCATTTTCATCAAGCAAAGCATAATACAATCTATTAGTAGTTATTGCTAAGTATTCATAATCGGGATTTATCACAAAAGAACCCAGAGTACTGACATTTGCTGTCGTGTCCCAATACGGTAAAGCTCGTACTCTGTATAATTCAAAATACCTGTCCAATGACTTCAATGGTATGTCAATAAATAAACGTAATTTATTCTTAGTTGCAAGAGCATGTACCTCCACTAACGAATAATATAAAAATATAGCACTAGTTTCAACGACTGACAATAAGGAAATTCCTTCAGGTAATTTTAAAGCAATTCTTTTCAAAATATTTGAAAAGATATGGGGTGGTAATAAGTAAGAACTTAATTTACCTGTAGCTGTGAGATCTACAGCTTCCCTAAACTGCATTAAATGATGTTCTAACTCTTTTAACGTATCTACGATAAATTGTAAATTTGCAAGAATGTTAATGCTTTTAGTGATTACATTAAATTCAAGCGAAGCATCATCTATTATATTATCCAAAGCGCGTAATGTTTTGTTAACATATTTAACAAATTCTTGAAGATCGCGTCTATTTTGGTCAACCCTTTCGTCCATCTTCTGCATGTACGAAAGTTGTTCTTGCACAATTTCTGTTACTTGATTTTTATTGCTGCTAATAATATTTATCTGAGCATCAATTCTCTCGAGATCTGAATTATCCATTGATCCGAATAAAAACTTTAAAATTGATCCTCCTCAATTAAATAAACCTCGTTTAACTCGAGTTTCTGAATAAAATAATTCATTACTGATTTCATTTAACTTATTAGTTATCCTTTGAATTTCCTGATCAATTCTGCGTATCGCAATTCTAATGGTATTGCGAGATTTAAATGCTAATGTATTAAACAATGCTATCTTTATAAAATCTGGATCGTTAACTGTTTCTCGAAAATAATTAACATCTTCAGTTACATTACTCAAAATATCATAATAAATATCAAAACTAAAATCCATAACAATTGTCCACTTATCTCCTGAAAGAAAAATATCTTTTTCCTTAATGAATACCAATCCTTTGTTAAGCTTAGTCGTCTCTTCTCTTGCTGAACTACTAAGTCCTTGTCCACACGTAATTGTCATCAATATTACGTTCCCTGTAAACAAGTCAAAATATTTGTCTCGATCTGAGATTATAACGACATTTGGGTACGTTATTGCTATTGGGTTCTGTTACGATTTGCCCTGAGTTGCTTGATTCATTATTATTACTAATTTCATTTTCAGTGCGTTCTTGAAATTCTCTGTTTCCCTGGGATTCCGTACGTTCTCGCGATTCTGATTGCGAACTTGTTTCATCATCGTTTTCGCGTTCATATCCGCGACCTAAATTGTGTGGTTCCGTATTTATGCGTGACCCACCTTGCCTAATCTCATGGGATTTATTTCTTACTGGAGTTTCGCTATTTCTTGGGAGTTCCTCCCCGTGAGTCCTGTCCTCACTACTCCAGTGCACATCGTTCTCGAATCCGTACCTCACATGGGGTTTACGAACACTAAACTTATGTTTATTTTCGGGAGTTCCTGTAACTTTAACATTTTCTTTCTTTTTAGGAGTCTTACTATTTTCTGCGGTTTCATGGTCGTGGTGCACGTGCTTATGGTCGGATTTCTTTTTAGTGGGAGATATATCTACCTGAGCGCTCTTCCGTTGTATCCTGTCTCGTAACTTCATCAACGGGATTTCATCTTCCTCACTGTAAAGACTGTCATTGTCTTCTTTTCCATCGCCGTCCCTGTGGCGGTACACAAACTGACTAAGAGGTTTTTCGTCATCTGACGACCAATATTCTTCCACCGGCTGCTGCTGCTGCTGTGTCCTAGCCGTTCCGGTAGGTTTTCTTTCACTTGTTTTTTTCATAACATTAGGCTTCTCATGAAGTATTTCCAGCGTGGATGTATCACTGTCTCCGTCTTCATATTGTCTGGTTTCTTTCCCGGAAACAACATCTTCCCCTATAGGACATAGTTTAATCCTATTAACATGTATCACTTGTGTCTTTCCATTTTTAGACATAATACGATAATTTACTTCATTTAATCTTTCTACTACGGTAAATGGACCTAACCACGGTTTAGATAACTTCTTTGTTACACCTTTAACTGTGGCTGTAGAGTATAACAATACTTTGTCTCCTACTTTGAATGACCTATAACGAACATTTGCCTTTTCGTTATACTGTTTTGCTTGAGTTTCTTTTCCCCTTTGAATACGGTTTCTCACAATTTTATACGCGTATTCTAACTTTTCTGCTAAAGTATCTACATGATCATTCCCTGTTTCCTTTCTAGAAAATTTAGGAGATATATTATAAGAAAACGGAAGGTTCATTTCTTTTCCATGTAATAAATAATAAGGAGAATATCCAGTTATAGAATGAGGTGTGCTTCTATATGCTAACTGTATTATAGGTATCCACAAATCCCAATCTTTTTGATCTTTTCTCACAAAATGCGAAAGCATGTCCGCATATGTATGATGACTACGCTCAACCATGCCATTAGTCATAGGGTGATATGGCGATGTTTGTATTTTCTCAATTTGCAATAATTTACAAACTTCTTTGAATAAATTCGACGTAAAATTTCGGCCTTGATCCGTCAATAATTTTAATGGCGTACTGTGACGACAAATGATGTTATATACAAATTCTCTTGCTATTGTTTCAGCGGTTTGGTCAGGAATAGGAATCGCTTCAGTATATTTACTGAATGCATCCATAAATGTTAGTAAATATATGTTACCTGCTGAAGTTTTAGGCAACGGACCAACAACATCTAAACTTACTAATTCAAAAGGTTGTAAAACTGGTTCAAAATTACATAATGGAGCAACGGGATGTTTTCCTGTTTTCCGACTGTTACATGAAAAACATTTAGCAATATAATCTTCTATTTCTGCTTTCATGTTTGGCCAATAAAATCTGCGTTTTAACAATTCTATTGTCTTTCTTTGACCTTGATGGGAACCTATCGGTGAATCATGAAAATTCTTTAATATATTTCTCCTCATACACTTTGGAACAACTAACCTTGGTTCTTTCCCATTTTCTACTAAAAACAAAATTCCGTTATCATCTAGTTGGAATTTTTCTGGACTTTCTAACCATTTACAATACTGAGGTTCTGCTATCTGGTTGCTTCTTACCATGTTTACATCACTATTAAAGTGTAAAGAGTTTATATACGCTCGAGACAACGAGTCGGCATGGGTTATCTTCTTCCCAGGCCTATATTGGACTGTGAATTTAAATTCTGAAAGTCTTAAAGTCCAACGCAAAAGTCTCGAACTAGGGTCTTTTAAACTAAGTAACCATTTCAATGCGGCGTGATCTGTTACTGCAGTAAATTCATTACCATATAAATAACAGCGAAAATATTTAGTAGCCCATACGAGTGCTAATAGCTCTCGTTCAGTTGTAGAATAATTCTGCTCGCTTTTAGATAACACTCGTGACGCGTATGCAATGGCATGCTCTACGTCACCGTTCATCTGAGACAGCACGGCACCGATTGCGTAACCAGAGCTATCGCTTGTGAGGATAAATCTTTTCTTAAAGTCTGGGTACTTTAATACCGGCTCGCGACATAATGCATCTTTTAAAGTATCAAACGCGGTTTGCTGGCTTTCTTCCCAAACATAATCTGTACTCTTTTTAATTAACTCTGTTAAAGGTTTTGCTATATGAGCGAAATTCGCTATGTGCCTACGGTAATATCCTACAAGGCCTAAAAATGATCTAACTTCTTTTGGCGTTCTGGGAATAGGATAATCCTTTATAGCCTGTACCTTTCTTGGATCTGGTAAAATTCCTTCACGATTTACAATATGACCTAAATATTCAATTTGATCCAATGCAAATTTGCATTTTAAAGGATGAGCTTTTAAATTAGCTTCTCTTAACCTTAATAAAACTTCACGCAGTCTGTCTGCATGTTCCTCAATGGTTGTGGAAAATAAAATGACATCGTCTAGGTAGACAAAACAGGATATTCCTTTTAACCCTGCTAGTACACCGTCCATCAACCGAGAAAACGTAGAGGGTGCGTTCACTAGACCAAAAGCCATTCGGTTGAATTCGTAGGAACCATATGGACTGCAGAACGAAGTCTTTTCTTTGTCTTTTTCCTCTATTTCTACTTGCCAAAACCCTGAGTGTAAATCGAGCTTACTAAAATATTTTGTATTTGCCAAACTCTCTAATGTTTCATTGATATTTGGTAGAGGGTAAGTATCTCCATGCGTTACGGCATTTAAACCTCTAAAATCCGTACAAAACCTTATCCGGTCTTCCTCATCCGGACTTTTCTTCGGAACTAGCACTATTGGAGCTGACCAAGGGCTTGCTGAAGGCCTAATAATATTTTTATCCAACATATCGTTTATCATCTCTTTTACTTTTTCTTTATACTTATGTGGTAAAGAATAAGGGTTTTTCTTTACTGGGGGCGCATCCCCTGTATTTATTCTATGTTTCACTTTATTTGTACATCCTATTTTACTATCTCTTGGGTCGTGAAACACATCTATAAATTCTTCTAATACTTCCCGTATTATCTGTCCGTCACTTTCGCTTAAGTGATCTAATTTCACTGTTTCGAGTAAGCCTAAGTTGCATTCCGAACTCATCGGAGTCAACACATTTATCTGACTTTCTAGATCTGAATCTATATGCGTATGTGTTGTTCGTGCTGTTTCATTATTCTGAGAATTGACGTCATCTTGTTTATTCGTACCCACAGCATCCGGAGTACTCATCGTGCCTGCATCTACACGGTTATAGATTGAGATGTAACCTATTCTTTTATTTTTCGGTAACTCTATTGTTTCACTGGAACAATTAATTACTTTCACAGGAATTTTATTCTTACATCTCTGTTCCTTATCGCTAAGCGATCTAGCTAGGTAAATCCCATTTATACCTTGCTCTTCAGGTTCAAAAATACTTTCTCCTTGTTCTAGGGACAAATTATAGGTAATTGTGCACTTCCTATTTGTTTGCGCTACGATCATAGCTTCACATCTTGGAGGAATTGTCAGTTTACGTGCAGTATAAACTGGACAAACACCACGATTATCATTTTGAGATTTGAGACTGTTGCTAGAACTATTCTCTGACGTTTCCACCTGCCCGTGTAAGATATCACAGAAGTTACTTTTATTCCCATTCGTATGGTAAGTAAGTGGATTATTTCGGGTAGCTAATCCGATTCCATCGCTTCTAGTGTCAGTACACGGCGGCTGCTGCGACAGATTTATCATCCCTTCTCGCGTGATAAGTGCGCGGTTCAAAACATCTACGTTAACCATGTTTTGATACATAAAATCAAGACCTAATATTCCGTCTTGTTCTATATCAATTGGACACACTATAAACTCATGCGAATATATTTCTCCATTCGCGAACTCTAAGTTTAATAACTGGGACCCATCTACTTGAAGTCCTATTCCTGATACCCCCTTAGCCGTGACGTCAGTTTCTAATAAATTTCCCTGTGAAACACCTGGTTTTATCGCTGATACAGTCGCTCCTGTATCCACTAAGAATTCCTTAGCTCTACCATCGACCATAGCCGTGACCATGAGTTCCGCGGGTAAATCTGTTTCATTTACGCCCAATTTGACCTCGCCGCCGGGGTTCCCGACGAGGCGTTCTGAAAACCCGACGAGACATTCTGCTCCTTAGAATTCTCGTACTTCTTTTTCCTGCAATCCCTAGCTACATGCCCCTTTTTCTTGCAATAAGAACATTCTACTTGTTTCTTTGCTTGTTTCGGCTGATTATTACCACTAGCATTAGCTTTCTGCTGAGTAGAATTGCTTGAATTCCCTTGATTCTGTTGTCGTTTAAGACGACAAGTCCTGGACGTATGACCTTTCTTCCCACAATTATAACATGTTACATTAAACATAGTAAACACATTTCTAGGCTGGGCTTCGGTTTTTACACCGGAAGATCCTGAATCTTTTTGCTCAAGATTATCGGTAGTAACTGCTAATTGCACTGCTTCATGCATTGTACGCGGTAATCTAAGTCGAACCTGCTTTCCGACTTCTCCCCTTAATCCAGAAACGTAAGCTGCTAATAATCTTCTTTCAGCTTCCTCTGCTAAAATACGCTTTTCCTGTGCATTATCAGTTGGCTTGAGTGTTTTAATGCTTAATGCTTTAATTCTGTCTGCGAATGCTTCGGGACTTTCACCTTTCTTTTGCGTTGCCGTTTGCAACTGAGTATAATAATAATTATCAGGTAATTTTTCTTTGAACCTGTCCTCGAAAGCTGCCCTCAACTGATCATATGAGGTTTCGTCGCCAATTAAATCTGGGCGGCAATGCAAAAATTCGGCTGCGGGACCTGCCACTTTAAGTTTTACAATTTGCTTTTTATCTGCATTTTCGAGATTCCCCATACTAGCTGCTGCATCAACATTATTGAAAAATTCTTTAACTGGTAACCCACCAGCTGAGCCACTCCACTCTTTTATCGCACTACAAACCGTTAAGTCTTTCTGTCGAGCTACCTGTACTACCTGTCTCTGTTGCAGAGCTTGGTTTGCTGCGGTTAATGCTGCTACTCTATTATTGAGCTCCTCTAACGCACGCCTAGTCTCTTCGTCTAACGGCATTTTGATTTATTTAATTGTCACTGGCAATTAATTAATTCGTTAATCCTAACTCGATTAACCTACACGCACTTGGAATCCAGAGAATATTCAAGAAGCTTAATTACCCCAACTAAAATAATGCCCACAATATTCTAGCCAAATTTCACACACAACACAAAAAAAAATATTCTACCTACACCTACACACATACCCTAACATTTTTCCAAGAACATGAGATCATAGAGTCGTTTCCAAAACATTAATTTTACTCGCGGTAAGTATCCCACACGATGACACCACTGTTGGGGGCCCGCCTAGGGGCGTCCCTTGTCAGGAAAATCTTGCGGTCAGCAGTGCGTTCGTTAAATCTTCTTTACCCAACTTTAACTTTCTTCTACAACAACTATCTTATTTTTTTCTGACACCATTATTTACTTTACTTCTTAATAAAATATTTAAATTCAAATTAATACTTTCTGAAAGGTAAAGGATTTATAGTGACTGCTATGTCTTATGATCTTGGAATAAAACAATGAATAAATGCTACATGTTTATTCTAAATAAGAGTGTAAATGTTTCTTTGTTACAACTTACATATTATGAAGTTTTCCGCCATCTCAACTGGTCTACGTTCTCTCCCCCTGAAGAGAACCGTTACGTAGACTAACTTGAATCCACTAGGTTGGAGACAATAATCAAAAAGGCACTAAAAGTTGCGCTGGGCATGTATTTATACCAGCGTCTGCCACGCCCGATCCATGGTCAAAAGTCACAATGAGGTAATGCGTCTTATAAAAGTACTATACGTCTTTTATGCTTGCAAACGCCTTATTATTCGCATTTACGGAATATAAGAATCTCTGTGTTTCCTTAAATTAATAAAGGCTTAACTTACATCAAAACAACAGAAAGATAATGACATCATTTTCCACCAATCAAAAGCTTGCTCTTCTTAACCTTACATAAGCAATTTGCAATAATATTTACACTAATGCTGCTGTGCAAATGTTCTGACAATGTATGCAACATAATATTCCACTTCCTTTATAAAACGTGATCTTTGCCTTTTTAATGTTACTTCAAAACAATATCCATAAAAATATGCAATTCTCTTAACTCAAACTTTCAACAACTTAATAACAATTTCCTTGACCCATGCATTGCCATATCCTAAATTATAACATTGCTGTTACAATATGGGATAAACAATGACAATGATATTCAGTATATCCGTGGTATACTTAAGGTATACACCAGGTATACACCAGGGCATAACAATACGATAAGTGATGAAAAGGGATGGGCGTGGGGAAAATCGTAGTCGAGTGTGAAAATAATGATGCAAGCTTTACTTTGCTTGCCTCTAGATGGCAAGTAGAGCTGCAATATTGAAGAAAGGGAGAGATGATTTTTTTATACTTTCCACGAGTAGACATTTGACGAATGCTTGAGTACAAAATCGAAGATTCAGGTATTCAGAACACAAAATGACATTATGATTACAGTAAGAATAATAAGTCTTTGCATGAAATATTATTCATTAAAATTAGTGCAAGTTCCAGGAGATCGAGACTGTTAAACACACTGCACGTGAAGGTAGTAAATTTGTCAGCCTTACGCACAGACCGCCTTTACTCCCAGGATTGCTCCCGATACTCATTTAGTTAAAGATTGAGTCGAGCAGGGCCTAGGAGCATCAGAAGGATTAGGCCAGATGAAAAAATGTAATGATGTCAACCAACTATTCCACATGGTGTCCCCCCTTTTAAAAAATATAATATTACCATATTTTAATAGAATGTGAAACTCGGTCATTCCTAAACTGTGGTCCATGGACCACTGTGGTGCCTTGACGATAATCTAAGGGGTCCACAATAGGAATGTACCTACCTTAAAAAGCTATATTTTATTGTACCCACACTTCATAAATCTTTATTTTAAATTTGGTAACTGTCTCCACTGTTGTATAATACACATACAGTATAATAAGTAACTCCTAACAAGTAACAACACGCGACCCATGGATTAATTTCTGGTGGCCCGCGAACAAATACTAATTTTAACTAGAATGTCAATATTAAAAATTTTGTGACAAAGAAACAGTGTCAGGTCTCACATTAAATTAAAAAAATGTTACTGTATTTTTTGTTATTTATTAACATTACAAAGCGGAAGACAAAAAACAGAACATACACATGCACAATGTTAAGTAATCTCTACAGGTATCGTAATGTAAGTGTAATGTAAGAATCATCCTATTAGTAATCAATAAATCAATGCGGCCCACTAGTCCTTCACCAAAAAGAAAATGAAACTTTATTTTTAAAAAAGGTTGAAACCACTGTCTTAGACAGTACAGTACAAGTTAGCAGCGGCCTGTTGGAAACTCTTACAGTGGCCGAGAAATGGCATTGAGTGTCTTTATTGGTGCATAATTTGTTTGGTGTATAGCCAGTTACGAACTAAGATGCCGGTAGGGTTCTTAATAAACCGAAATTTATGCTAGTTCAAGTACACTGTTAGATACTTGGGAATAACCATAAATAATTAAACCAACTACAATTCGATAAGCAAATAGGAATAAACGGTGCAAAGTATGTTCCACAAACTTTCTCAAAGAAACTAGTATGTGCCATTCATAAATTAATGTATCACCTCCAGCCGAATACTTCATATAATATTTTCCTTGTACCATCAAACATATTAACTGAACAAATAATGCAACGACTATTCAATATATTTAGATTTCCTTGGCCAAGTAAATAAATCATAAGAGATTGCAAAGTAAGCAAAATCAATATATTACATGACTTAGGTCCACTTTAAGTATTACTATTTTGAATGTAGCTATGTTTTTTTTTATCTGTGTAGTGCAATATATATATATATATTTTAATTAAGTTTGTTCAAGAAAATACAGTAATCTACATTTAAGCCTACTATTTTCTTTATTATTAATAATATCAGGACATTCATTGTTGTTGTTAATAGTATTATTGTTATTCTTACTGTTAATATAACCCAAATCAAATTGGGGACAAATGGGTTTGATTGTGTAGTGAGGATGCATGCTTGAAAAGGAAGGGTCTGAGTTTTCTCTTTCGCTCTTGAACAATGGAAGAAGGCTTACTAAGAGCATACAGAAACCTTACAAATAATACTTTTAGTTGACTTCCGTATAAAAAAAGGTTTAAGAGAATAACAAAATATAATAGTAAAGAAGTTGCATTTGATACAAATGAAACCTAATAAGTTAATAATGTAGGTCATTCTGGCCGAGCAGAGCTCGCTTTAAGAGATACACTTCAGAGAATGAATTCAAAATGTCTGTTAGATCAAGAGTCTATAGTTTTTAGTGTTTTAAATTAACCTCTGTGTTATTTGGCGCCTCCGCCATTAATTGGCGGGTGAATTACTCATATCCTGTGCAGGTGTGTGCTTGCAGCGTTAGGCACGCTATTGCAGTGCAAGTTAGTTCAGATCGAGAAGTGATGGTGTATAGACCTGCGATGCAGCTGCGTCTGATTTAGGCCAGTTTTCGCGCTATATTACTAAAATTCATCTGTAACTCCGCGTATTTCATGCTCCTGTAGTGAAGGCAGCTTTACGTGTGAAATTCAGGAAATAATCTTGTATTTTAATGTTAGTTACAAGAATTTCTATTGTTCTAACCTAGAAGTCTCGTGCTGTGTACAGGCTGTGTCTAGCGTTACCTTCGCCAAAGGGCGGGAGAATAGTTTTCTACAAGAACATTAACTGTATTCATTCTTTTATTATTATTGTGTATAAGTGCTGTATCCATTAATTCAGAATTCAGGCTTCTTGAATATATATCGTTGCAAATTACCCAGGTTGAAATCTCTGTCCCAGCTACCTACAGTCCATTGTGTCTCCCTTCGATTATTATTTAATTGGCATTTGCCTGGTCCTCCGAAAAACCTATATTATACCTTTATTCCTACTGAGTTCCTAGTTACCAAACATTTTGGTTCCTCCGGGCATGATCTGAGAATATTTGCAATGATTTCTGAATTAAGGAAGAAGAGTGCGACTTGTAGCTGATTTTCGTGTATGACGAAATCACAAGGAGTCCGCTTGTTGTTAATAAGGTCCAGTTTCGCGCGACCACCCGAAGGTGACGTTTGTGTGGAGTTCGTGTCAGCTTCGTGCTTCGCTCGGCTCTAGTGATTCTATTCGCGCGCACCAGCTGGCTGCCGCTCCACGTGCTCATGGTCACCACCGCCGCGAGAAGAAGACAACGGCCTCCTCTCCGACCGCCTCCACTGCCGCCCGCAACAAGAGAATACAGCTGACTGCTCAATCACTTCTACGCTGTCTATGTTAATTGTTCATCATGGAAGAAGATATGAAAGCTTTATTACGACGTCGAGGTGTATGTAAAAGAAAGTTTACATTGACACAGAACTTTCTCAACGACGTACCTGAAGATGCTAGTATATTTTTAATCAAAGCACATTATGAAAAGCTGTTGATTGAAATTGAAAAGTTTGAAGCAGTGCAGACACAGATTGAATCTATGGTAGAAGTTGATACAGAACTTGATAGTCACATACAGTATGCAGACGAAGTATCAACAGTGTACATTAATCTAAAAGCTAGGTTAAGTGAGTTGATGCATGCTCGTGAGCCTACGTCAGTCAGTGTCAATTCAAATAACAGTGGCACGCGACAATCAGTGAACTCCAGTGCTTCGCAGGGAAGTAATGGAATAAAGTTACCTACTATTCAAATTCCAGTATTTGAGAATGATGTAACTAAATTCAAACATTATTTTGACACTTTTTCGAGTTTGATTGTGAATAATAGCAGTTTGTCACCTATTCAAAAATTCCACTATCTCATTGGTTCGCTAAGGGGTGAAGCTAAAACATTATTGCAAAGTTTGCCAGTCACGAGTGAGAACTTCCAAGTGGCCTGGGACCTATTGTGTGCAAGATATAACAATAAGCGTTTAATTGCCATATCCCATATTAAGCATCTGTTGTCCCTACCTGTAGCGCGACAAGAGACAGTTGCAGACTTGAGAAATTTGTTGAATCAATTCCAGAACAACTTGCATGCTATTGAAGCGTTAGAATTAGAAGTGCCACTTCATGAAGTCATTCTAATGCAATTGTTGTTGGAGCACCTTCCTGAAAGCGTGCAACGAGAATGGGAATCCAGAATCGACTCTCAAACATTTACTCCATTAGGTGAGCTTGTGTTATTTCTAGAAGCGAAATCTCATTCTCTAGAGGTGCTGTCGAATAATTCCTGCAACAGGGCCAGCCCATCAAAACCTAGAAGTGAACGTCGTGAGCCTAGAAATCAACATAATAACAGTCGTCAGTCATATGTGTCGACAACTGAACAGTTATGCCCTCAGTGTCAAGGCGGCCATAACCTGTTTAAGTGTAAACAATTCCGTCAGCTGAGTGTTGAACAGCGATGGAAAGTTGTGAAGAGTAAAAATCTGTGTTTCAACTGTTTTTCTAATACTCATCGAGTAAATCAGTGCAACGCATCTTCCTTCTGTAACTGTGGTAAACTTCATAGCAAGATGTTACACAACAGTGATCACAGGAGAACGGTTTCACACTCGAGTGAAGACAGTAATACAGTGAATAACAACAGGACTGAGGCTCCTGCAAGTTATTGCTCAGTGAAAATAAAGCCAGTGCTTCACGTCTTACTTGCGACTGCAAGAGTCGAAGTGCAAGACAAGCATGGTAACTACATACAGTGTAAGGCCCTTCTAGACTCTGCCAGCCAGGCCAGTTTTGTGTCTGCAGATCTAGCGAGGCGTCTGCAACTTCCAACAAGAACAGCTGATACGCCTGTCAAGGGTATTAATGGTACTTCATCTAATGCTAGTCACAGTGTAAACATAAATGTGAGATCTATGGTTTACAACTATCGAAGGAATCTAGATTGCCTAATCCTTCCTCGCATAACAGGGAAGCTACCCGCTGTCCGAATTGATCCATCCTCATGGAACATACCTTCTGAAATTCCATTAGCCGATCCTAAATTTAATATTCCTTCTGAAATTGATTTGCTGATTGGAGGATCATTATTCTTCGAGCTTTTCCATGGTAAGATCCTGACCAATCCTGGTTTTCCTGCATTGATTAGCACGGAACTAGGTTGGATATTGTCGGGAACCATTCCTAAGTCCTCTGTGAAAGGCAATCTAGATACTGGTTCCCAGCACAACTTCTTCATCTCTACGGACAATGTGGACAAGCAGCTACGACGGTTTTGGGACCTCGAAGACTTTCCACAACACATGTTAATAGAAGAAGAGAAACGGTGCAAACAGCATTATGCAGAGAATACCACTCGCAATGCCGATGGTAGTTCTACAGTACGTCTGCCAATGAAACATGATAAAACTTCATTGTGTGAGTCCAGACAACAATCAGTTAAACAGCCTATTGAATCATGGCCCAAACAACCTCAGCAACTTGAGCTGCAGGACAGTAGTGAGCAGCGTGACACAGTTTGCCTAGTCACACATGCTGAAGAAGATTTTATGCTACGTTTTTCCAAGCTAGCGCGTTTACAAAGAGTTACTTCGTATATGCTACGCTTCGTATATGCTCTACAACTGTAGAAGCCAAGTTAAACGTCACGGCCCTCTCACAGTTGAAGAGTTACAACAAGCTTTGTTGCTTTGTATAAGAATAGCTCAGCAAGCAGCCTATTCACATGAACTGTCTGATCTGAAGAGTAAGATGCAAGTGAATAACAAGAGTTCGCTTCACTCCTTGGTGCCTTTTGTGGACAAGGATGGCCTGCTCAGAGTGGGTGGACGTCTGGAGAAAGCTGAGTTACCACATGATGCACGACATCAGCTTATCCTCCCTCCAGGTCACCATCTCACAAAATTGATTATTGAATCCGAGCATCTACGACTGCTTCATGCATCACATCAACTGCTCATATCTTCTCTGCGAGAACGATATTGGATTCCTAGTGTACGTAGAGTTGTGAAGTCTACGCTACATAGATGTCTAACTTGTTTTAAGTTGAAAGCCAAAGGTGCTCACCAGCTGATGGGCAGCCTACCTAGCTACAGGGTGACCCCTGCTAGAGCATTTCTACGTTCTGCGGTTGACTACGCTGGACCATTCTTCATAAGATACGGATCCCCCCGCAGCAAAACTCAGGTCAAAGCATACATTGCTATCTTCGTATGCTTGGCTACGAAAGCAGTTCACATCGAGCTGGTTTCCGACCTTACTTCTGATGCCTTCATCGCCGCCCTGCGCAGATTCACATCTCGTAGAGGACTTTGCAAGGAAATATTTAGTGATAATGGGACGAACTTTGTTGGTGCTAACAACAAGCTTCGCGAGCTGCGTCTCTTGCTTCAATCCAGCACCCATCAACAAATTCTCCAAGACTACGCCTCCTCTAATGAATTCACATGGCATTTTATCCCTGCTTCCTCCCCACATTTTGGAGGACTGCACGAGGCTGCTGTTAAATCCATGAAATTTCATTTACGACGAGTGATGGGTAGCCAAGTGTTTACATATGAGCAGCTTTCTACAGTTCTCACCCAGATTGAGGCCTGTCTAAACTCTCGACCTCTCCTGCGCCTAAATGATGATCCTAGTGACTCATCCTATCTTTCTCCTGGACATTTTCTTATTGGTGAAAAGCTCACAGCCCTACCTTCTCCTCCTATGGCAGAGAATGTCTCTCATGTTGCTAAATGGCATCAGCTACAAACCTACATACATCACATATGGCAGCGTTGGTCAGCTGACTACCTACATTCACTGCAGCAGAGGCAGAAGTGGTCTGCGTCCAGCGAAAACATCCAGATTGGTACTCTTGTGCTCCTGAAAGAAGATAATTGTCCACCTCTCCAATGGAAGCTGGGAATCATCTCATCAGTGCATCCAGGTGACGACGGTTTAGTGCGTGTTGTGACAGTGCGTACGTCTAATGGTGAATACAAGCGACCAATTGTAAAAGTGTGTCCCTTGCCTATTCAATAAAGTGTAAATGTATTAGTAAATCTTGATCTATCCGCAATGTGTTATGTAAAATCTGTCGATTTTAGGCGGGAGTTATGTTAGATCAAGAGTCTATAGTTTTTAGTGTTTTAAATTAACCTCTGTGTTATTTGGCGCCTCCGCCATTAATTGGCGGGTGAATTACTCATATCCTGTGCAGGTGTGTGCTTGCAGCGTTAGGCACGCTATTGCAGTGCAAGTTAGTTCAGATCGAGAAGTGATGGTGTATAGACCTGCGATGCAGCTGCGTCTGATTTAGGCCAGTTTTCGCGCTATATTACTAAAATTCATCTGTAACTCCGCGTATTTCATGCTCCTGTAGTGAAGGCAGCTTTACGTGTGAAATTCAGGAAATAATCTTGTATTTTAATGTTAGTTACAAGAATTTCTATTGTTCTAACCTAGAAGTCTCGTGCTGTGTACAGGCTGTGTCTAGCGTTACCTTCGCCAAAGGGCGGGAGAATAGTTTTCTACAAGAACATTAACTGTATTCATTCTTTTATTATTATTGTGTATAAGTGCTGTATCCATTAATTCAGAATTCAGGCTTCTTGAATATATATCGTTGCAAATTACCCAGGTTGAAATCTCTGTCCCAGCTACCTACAGTCCATTGTGTCTCCCTTCGATTATTATTTAATTGGCATTTGCCTGGTCCTCCGAAAAACCTATATTATACCTTTATTCCTACTGAGTTCCTAGTTACCAAACAATGTCCGGAAAGTTTTATATCAAATAAATATAATAAAATTTTATTCCTCAATTTGTTAAAAATATATATTTTGAAATAGAACAAATCAAAATGTTAAAATAAAATCAGGTAAATTGGTGTAACAAAGTTCCAGAATGCTTTTGTTTAATCAGTGATAACTGAAATTATGATATGTAGAAAATGTTATTTTTTTAATCGATTTCCGAGTTAAGCTCTAGATTGATTGGTTAAATAGGGCTTAAGGGAGAAAAAAGGTCTAGTTTTTTAATCAGATTAAAATCGTCCATCATCAACAGAACTATACAGATTTGTGATATCTTGACAATCGCACACTCACATATAAAAACAACACAAAAAAACATTTTAAATTGGACGTCTATGTGATTTGAACCAGGGACCTCCAGAATGCGAGTCCAAGACGTTACCATCTCGGCCCCCTCGCTCGATTTAACGGTCTAGTTTGATAAGCATTAAGTGAAGGAATATGTGGATAGTGTTATTTGTCAAAGCTAAATATATTGCAACTTCCACAGCCGTATATGAACACTGTAAAACAATATGTTGTCATGAGTAATTATTTACATTTGATAAATTCTTTTTAATATATTACCATAAAATAGGCGCTAAATTGGGCATTACTCCGGTACCGGTAAACAGATTTGGTCCAAAATAAATAGACTTTTTCCCTTGGACGTTTAAGTACGTATAGGCTATCCAGTTTCATGAAAATCCGATAAAGCGTATTTGAGTTATCGCGCGTACAGACATATGGACAGACAGACGGACATATATTCCCCCCCCCCACAATCTGATAAATTACCATTCTGGCACTTAATAAAGAGTTAAAAGCATACTTCTACTGAAAAATTCAAAAGATAAATACCCTATTATTTTTTGCAATCAATATTAGCATTACTGAGGGCTTGAAAATTCTTAATAATTTTGTGATAGTGTCTTCAACCTAATCTGCATTTGTCTTTAAACAGTTTGTGCTCCATAGAACCTCTTTAACTTCTCAATGAATTTATAATAAGCTATACATGGATACAAAATGCCAGCACATAGAACATCTAGTAATTCAAGATTTAAGATCTGCCCTTCATGAAACATACATTGCTTCTTATCCTCCCGATAGTTATTACATCGCACATTTCTGTACCCATTAATCATTAATAAGGACATTATTATGATACCTCTGCTCGTTGAAACAAGCATATTTCCTTGAGGGCAAGGGCTTGAGACCTCGAGTTACTCGGGCCATCATTAAGAGCTGCCCCCTGCAAGCATGATGCTGTAAATTGAGCGAACATGATAACCGATTCCGTCTGGCTGGACATGAATGAGTCTCTGCTAGGATTGATGTCAAGCCCGCTTCCTCTAGAGTACTACTTTTATTGCCGGCCGATACGGTTCTGCTCGGGTTCCTCTGTTTGTACAACATACGACTCCTATTAATTCATGTAGTTAATCTTTTGTCCGCTTTATCGAAGGCCACGTGTCATGATTATTATTGTATGCCTACGTCTACATGTAAATAAAGGAATTTTTATACGAACCATTTAATAAAGAAATTAGGAAGGAAGGACCGAACGATGGCATATACTTTGTATACTTTGAGAAATTATGGCAATGAAGTAAAATGAACCACCATGTGCTCGAATGCGCACTTATTGCGAGTACTATTATAATTGTTAGTATTATCGAAATGAATATTGAGTAAAATCATACGAATCGATTATGCTTACACTAGCTGAACCCCTGCGAACAATTCTCGCGTCAGTCAGTGTACGAGTATATGTTATAATAGATACGAGTATATTTTATTATATATTTTATACATAACGTATTCACTACTTAGTATACTATAGTACTTATACTTAGTACACTAGACAAAGATTATTGTAAAATTATATAATTTAACATGAGAAATACATCCAAAGAATGAAATGGGTTCGAAACTAACCATTTAAGTAGCTTACTTTTAAAAACGACACTTAACGTTGTCGGGCAACTTGTTATACAACTTCGGTCCAATATATAAGTGGCTATTTTGTGGTTTAGATAATCTACGTAACGGAAGATAGATCATATTTTTGGGTCTTGTCTGGTAATTATGAATGTCACTTAATAATCCATGGGTGTTTATTTCTTCGTGTAAAAGAACTAAATTATCATAAATATATAAAATAAAAACCGATAAAATACGAAGTCTTTGGAAATTGGCCTGCAACTGTCACGTTTTCTTAAAATCTAATAATCTTATTTTGAAGCAATAGAATTGCCCTTGCTGCCAATACTGCCATCCAGCAATATGATGCCACATCTAATAATAATCAAGTAAAAGGAGGCAAAATACATATTCTTTAAATATATAAAAGGGATATAATCTCCCAAATTTCTGAGGAGGTATACAACTTTCCATAATCTTAACTTATTATGCACAGTGTGATGTTGTGATGTCAATCTGCTGTCGATGTGCATGCCCAACAATTTACATTACTTTCTACTGCTACTTTGATTTAATATATGTAATTTTAATAACAAAGTTACCAAACTTTAAGGGGGGTTATCAGTAGGGCCAGGATTCTTGGGTTTTAAAATATTTTGTTCCTTGCTAGCTAACTGTGATATTTTAGCATAACTACCCGTTTAATTATCATGGCAGTTATAGTTTAATTTATCTAAAAATGGCTAAATGAGACAGTATAAGCTAAAAATGACTAAAGCTGTTTTAATTTAAAAACGATAAAATATTTAATAAACCAATAATATGTAAATTGATATATAATATGTAATTAATCCAACTATTAGGCTTATTGTTCTACTAAAAACTACTTTTTAAATATCTACCTCCATTTTGAATCAGCTTATCATTACAAATACATTTATGTAAGAGAAATTATAGCATTGCATATTGTAATTTTGTATCCCATGGTCCCGGTAAAGGAAATCGTTAGTAAACCGAAATATAGATTTCCTTTGAACCAAATTAAAGGCATTCTTAAGAAGCTTACACTTGCAGTTTATTCACATTGTTTACTCCGATACCGAAAGTAAAGTTTTCTATAAGTTGGTTGACTGACTGAAAAACGTTCTTGTTGGGATGATGTGGTGGATTAGGAAATGAGAGTGGTAATTCTAAAATTAATTGTGTTCTATCTTAGATAAACTGTTCAAAATTAAGCAAAAGGTATTCCTATAGCTTTGTGAATCAGAGCCATAGAAATTATAAGTAAAAACGAAATAAATGTAATAATGTAATATATTTGTTCCAAGTGTTTAAAGTAGAAAAACTAAAATAAAACTATTTTAATATGCTTAAAAAAACTAATACAGGGATTATAAAAATCTAAAAACCCGGGCTTTAGTTGTCAGTAATCCTATTAGTGTGGCTCCCTTCTCCGTCCTACCCTTCCGAAAATTTGGATGAAAATACATTACATATAATTAAGCCTGTCAGTTCTTTTGAAAAAAAAAAATCGTGTGACATGTTTTGAATCTAACAACTGCATTTGTACAACTTTCTTCTTGCCTACTTCTTGCGATACCATCTTGATCTTCTGATTCCAGTGATTCCAGTGTTCATAGCGCTGAATGTTAGCCTAAATAATGTCATACTTTCTCAGAACACTGAAAACTCTGTAGGTAAGTTGCTTCAAAAATGATATGCTTTATTTCATTAAATTAAATTGCTCTAAATCACAATGAGAAAGATGGACATCTGTGTCAGTCGTAGAGCAGAACAGATGAGTTGGAATACCAAAATGTAAATTAAAATTAACGGAAATTAGCACCAGGCATGAAGGAAGCAAAGACCGTACAGTATACATAAAGTAGCGCTATACAGAAGAAGAGAACTATCAGCTAACTACGAAGTTGAAAGTATTGCCAACTGAGTTTTCTTGTTATCGCAATTTTACTCTCGAAAGCATGACGCAAGTGATGATCTCACCCGCTTAGTTTTCAGATGATCATCCTAGAAAAGCGCTGTCATTTTATTTCTTCTTTGTTTTACCTATTTCTTTTTCTTTTTGTGATACCGGTAATTTTTTTTCGTAGTAAATTTCCCTTTGATTATGATTCCGTAATAGCGGGAATAAATCCGTAAAAATAACGAATAATCCATAATAGTTGGCACCTTTGAATAATAATAATAATAATAATAATAATAATAATAATAATAATATGCTTTAGAATGAAGAGGTTCTGGGAAGAAAAGAAGAAGAGATTAACCAGAAAGCCTTCGGTCCCATGCGGTCCACAGACGGCCGAAGTCTAAAATAATAATAATAATAATAATAATAATAATAATAATAATAATAATAATAATAATAATAATAATAATGATAATAATAATAAGTTTTAAAAACTAGGAAAAATTTATAAAGTAAATTACTACGAAGTACTTTTGAAGCTTACCTGAGTAGGCTGACTGCACATCTGGCCATCCAAGCAAATGTTGCGAACTTGACTCTGAAATAAAGAAAACATCCTAGACTTTATAATCATATCACATACAAATTGTCACGTATTTACATGTGTGCCATCTGTGAGTCGAAATAAACCTCAATTTAATAAGCTCATTATTCACGTTGAAGAGCTATTAACCTTGATACATGATCGACATGGAGTGGCACACAGTGCTGTGGTAGGAAGCGAGATACTGACAGATGAGCGACTCTTTTTTAACGGGGAGGAACATCAAAGCTTACGAGTCCAATTGTTATGTAGCCATGCATTAATAGAATGGGTTAGCTAGAGAGGTTGCAGTGATTATCAGATGTGCTGGTAATTATGTGTTATTACCAACCAGTCTTCCTTCTTTTCTCTCGTGGCTCCAATTCAACATAACTGTTATGTTTCTTGTGATCTACCCTCCTCTTTGAGGTTACATTTAATGCTTTTAAAGTTTGACTCCCAAGAAGACCATATGGCAACAAACTGCACCATCAAGCTTAGACGTTTAGCAAAGCGTCTGTTTTATTCATTGTTTTTATTAATTTGTTTCTGCGATTAATATAGCAATTTATATTATTTATTCTTGAATTTCCAAAAATAAATATCCCTATTTTATAAGCTGGCATATTAGGGTTGTAGATTAAACATATATAGGCCTACAGAGTATACAGTAAACTGCATGTACATATTACAATTTTCCAAATACATTATTCATGAAACTTAAAACAACTTTATAACTTTGCTTATTTAAGAAGAGACAATAGATCGGTGTAGTAAAGTCAAAATTAAAAAAGTATATATAATATTAACTGATAACGTTCATGGGTAAATAAAGACAGTGAAATAAGAGATGCCTAACAGACTGGATTTCCTCTTTACATTTACAATTTGCAGAGGTAGAAATTTTAAATCTATGTAAATATTCACTAAATTTCCCATGCCCTGTTAAAAATTGAGTCATAATATAGTCTGGAATCAAAAGTGTACGAGCTATTCTATCTTGCACTGTTGGTATAAACAATTTATATTTTTTAAATCGTAGAGATCCCTTCTTTTCAAACGTCCTTGTTCGAGGACTTGGTAATTCAGTTGACAATTGGCCACTGATTTGTGAGCCCAAAAATCGAGAATTCAGACCTGTCCCCATAGAACTCATAAGGAGTTATAAGAGGATGAATCATGCCATACTTATCTAATGCATTTTTTACGATAGCGTATCTAATACAACCAGCACGTTGACACATGAGAAGTGTAACTAATACGGCGCAATGCGCACAGAATGAGCAGGGAGGAGCCTGCAAAATGACTGACACGCGGCACGCCACACTGCACTGTGGCGAATTTCTGCACGGTGATTCCTCACTGCTGTATTCGCTTAAATACAGTAATCCTCTTACAGAAGGCCTATTATACTTAAAAAAAATAAACCTAAATTAACTTAAGTGTTTTGAAAAGTGCAAAATACCACTTTAACAAGCACTGAAGATAGAGGAATAGGTCCTACCGTAACATATTAAAGGGAACCTAGATTTCACTAAAATAAATATTACATAAAGTATTAAATACATGCTTAATTGGGAATTAGGAATTTTAATTAAGAGAACTGTTTGAGAAGAATGTGTAAGTTCTCCAGCAACTTGAATTGCTCTACCTTGTATTTCGTACTAGTAGGCCTA
Organism: Ectobius pallidus; assembly: GCA_964059195.1. NCBI lineage: Eukaryota > Metazoa > Arthropoda > Insecta > Blattodea > Ectobiidae > Ectobius > Ectobius pallidus. The sequence goes on along the minus strand of CAXKWD010000002.1, from coordinate 101,142,749 downwards.
TATGAAATACATCATCCGGATGTTTAAAAAAAGTGTTTATACAAAAGGGAATCTGGAGGGAGGAGGCCCCCTTTAAAAAAATAGCTGGCACCTCCTTGCATCTCCCCCAATTTTGGCAAAGAAATAAAATTTACTTAAATAATAAAGACAACAATCTTCTTGAATTAAAGTTTGAACATTAATTTGCTTTTAACAGGTTATAATAAGTGCATTATTAAGTAAACATGGCCTTGATATATTGTATAATTATTACGTTACATAGGCCTATTTGTATTATAGGCCTGTGGTAAAACTTCAATTACGCATATGCATGCAAATTATTATAGGTACGCCTATATCATATCGATCTAATTTATATATTTTTCTATTTTTTTACAGTCCATGCAATAATCAGACAACTGTAACTCTCAACACAGTTTTACAGTAAAATTTATTTTTACATCGGGATTTCCTCAGTATTTGGACAGGATTCAATTCCATCACGCGTAGAACCATGAACGGTTTGCACGCTATGTTAAACAAGATGATCACTTCCCCCACCGAAATATTTATGATAGATTTGATGTTTTGAAGGGCATTGGAGGCAGTTGGCAGTTGCAGTTGTAACATTTAAAAATTGTACATAAAGTAGGACTACGAAACATAATGTATTACATCTGCAATTAACTAGGAAACAGTGTCTGGCTCATGCTAACAGATATAAAATGAATCATTCTGCATATTACCCTAACGATTGTTTGTTGCTTGAAAGTATTTTGATTAGGTATGGTACCTACTTTCCATTATAATTAACTCCAGCTTCGATGAAAATACACTAGATTGCACACATTGCATACCATCGCTAATAAAGATCACTTCTTAGGGACTGTGAAAATTTTATGTATGTATTTAGTATAAGCATCAATCTTTTTAATGACTACTTAACTCATGAATCAGTGACCAATCCAGTATAAGAATATGAGGAAAATCAACCAATCGCCAGCACCTATCACCATTGAACGAAGCTTTCCCACCCTTCTTTTTTTTCTCTCTTCTTTCTTGTTAGTAAATATGTAGTTTTAGACGGAAACTTAGTTGCAGTTGTGGTAGTTGTAAGCTACTGGATACCAGCAGTAGTAGTGTTATTTTGAACTGTATTTAGCTGTAGAATTAGATATTGTTTAATAAGTAGTGTAGTAAAATTGAATAACTGTGTAGAAGAGAATTGTTAAATTTTCAATCTGCAGTTGTTGTATTTTGAAAAGGAAAATAAACTTATCAAAATAAAATCATGGCAGATTACGTTCTGGTTTAGTAACCTAGACACCAGGACATAATGTAGCCTACATATGTTAATTTATTTTTTTACCTATCACCGTAATTTTATGGTTTTATTTTAATTACTTTCTTTTTATCGCACCTACATACACTTTCTTACGTGATTTCACAAGGATTTAGCAATAAAACATCTTCATGCCTGTAGCTTCTTTGTTCAAAAACAATTAATCGTAGAAGAAATACTTACATAATTGCATACTTTATATTTTGTAGGGTAATTTAGTAAATTTAAATGTATTAAATTTTATGAAATGTATATAAGTTTATTTATTTGTAAAATAAAATAAAATAATTAACTAACGCTCAATTCGGGTTGTGAAGGCAGTAACATGTTAAAATGAAATGAAGTCTCTCAAGAGTTCCCACGATGAGGTTATCAATGGGTGGCATGAAGTACTCGATTACTACGGGTGGCGACGGCGAGTGGTGCATTAAGCAAGTGTGTCACCGTGACACATCAAGTTTCACTGGAAGCCTTGCTGCCTGCTAATTGTTGACCCCTCCTAACCTATTTACACTGCCCTTCCATACACCCACATTACCGTTTAAATAAAAAGCGTAGCTTTGATGAATGTGAATTACTGTTAGTATGGTATGGGGGAAAATTTTTAAATTATAACGATTTATCATCATGAGGATTAGGATTTTTAGGTGGTGTACCTTTTTCCATAGGGCAAATTAGAACTCCTGTGAAAGAAACCACAGCATGAAACATCTTTAGTTGAGAATGGAGGCAATTTTCTACCACCTTTTTCCCCTTCTTAAAGTATTTATTACCTATTTCTCCACCTTGCCCATATTTCCACTTTCCCTCCTTATTTGCATTTTACTGCAGTTTTATAATAATCTTCTAAAGCACATTTTATTATTTATAGCATAAGGCTTTTGAGTTTAATTGTTTTTCTAGTTTTATAATTATCTTGGTTTCATTCCAATGCTTAAGATCTTTAAGTAACTTTCAGCGAACTTTTCGTCAGCTTGCAGTGGATAGTACTCTCAGGAAATTTGATTTATTAATTACAACCTCCAGGATAAAGAGATTTAGGGATCTTAATAATATTCTCATCACAACATCACACGTACTAACTTAATGCATCATTAAATTGCTCCTACTATGCTTTTAGATTCCCCAGATCATAAATGAGAGTACACATTAAATAAAGGTAATGTAATATACAAGTGCCCCATTTTAATTATTGTTATTTTAAGAGGGGATATTTTAAGGACTTCCGCAGTACAATATCTGAATACTTTTCATTCTTTCAATGTAGATTTGTTCAATAAAATATAATAATCTATATTTAAAGCCTAATATTTATTATACCAGTTGAATTTATTTATTTATTCATTGGTATATATTCAATAATATGATCATGTCTATGCATCGAATGTGTGTGTCAATTAATGTATTTTATGTGAATTTTTATTTTGTCATGTATTATGTTTCTATTGATCATTTGTTATACTTTGTCGTTATGGCAGCCTCCTAAAGGGGGAAGTTTCTGGAAATAAATAGTAGCATTATTATAATTGCTGCTATTGTTACTTATAACTTAGCTTCTTTTGCATGCTTCCACTGAACGTTGGTCATAGACTATCACATATTTAAGATCTTTGGATTTTCCACTAGGCTAGCAATAATTTATTCGTGTGCATTTGTTTCTATTTTTCTGTGATGTTTTCTTGATATATATTAAGTTTAAATGATTATGATATGATATAAGTGAGTAATGGGAAGTAAACGCAGCCTACAAGGCATTTGCCTTCACAAATGAGGAATTCATGAAAAATCTAAGTCAAATTGACCGGCCAAGAGGTTTGAGTATTGAACCTGGGACCTCTTACCTCCCTGCCATTTCGCTCGGATTGTTTCTGTAGGTGCATTGCGACACAAGTATAATTCAATTTACAACAATAAATTAATCGTTACTGTGGGAAAAAAGATAACAGCATTGCACATAATTTAATTAAGTGTGTTCTGTTGATCTGCATAGAAGTAATATCTTGATAGCCATTAATTTTATAAAGAAATGTGTATGACCAAACAATGTTCATTTCAATTGTGTCGACAACTGTTTTGGGTTAGGTTTTTATACATCTTCTACCATAATAGGCCTAATTTGTGATAGCCTAGAGGAATTAAAAATAGAAAAGACTAAACTACTCCCTGAGTAGCCTAATGTTTACAGAAAACAGTAAGGCCGCCTCTGTGGTTACCGATGCTAATACAGAATCAAGAGGCCACGATTTGACCCCATTGCCACGTCGTAATTTTCAGAAGGGATCTGGAAAGTAGTGTATCCAGCCTTCTGAGAAAACCGGAGAAGCTACATAAATTTTAAAAGTAGTTGCTACAGTTACAGCTGTGAAAATCTGTATGCTGTTCAGATGCGCATTCCGCAAACCTGACATGTACCAACTAATTTGAAGGAGACAATGACGCAATCGTCAGATATTAGATCTGAACCTGCAAGTTACGTAGCATCACGAAGTTTGGAGCTTTTGAAATATGAAATATTCAAAACATTTCAATAAGAAGTTTATATTATAGTGTTTGTTTGACATAGATCCTATTTTACATCTTTAAAACTATTCCTCATTTTTAAGTAGGCCGCTTGGAATTAAAAATGGCGAACTTGACCTTATGCGTAAGTACGGGGGATGGAGCTTTTTTTCCCCCAAAGTAGGGCGATGGTACCATGAGGTGTTATACAGTATGTCAAGGGAGAGTGTGGAATCCCCAGTATATGGACAAATTCATTTGGTAGCATTGTGTTCTACGGTTCTTCGAGTAGAGGCAATGGTAATTTAGTTGTGAGTCAGCCGCCGTGTAGAATGGATATGACAAGATGTGAAGAGCATTCTTACGTGAAGGTCACAAAACGACAGAGAAATGCTAGAGAATACCACAAGGAGCTATTAAAAGCTTTGGGGAATAATGCCCATCCGTACCGAACTTTAATAAGAATTTATATAGCGGGTACGTGTGCTTTCATGCTTCCAACTACCGCAATACTTTAGAGTGGCACGATGCAGTCGCGAATGGATGTTTATAGATGTCTGTTTCCTTCACTATCCTACATATAGTACCCTGCTCTTTCATTGCAGATTTCAAAATTTTAAAATGACCTCACATTTTTAAAAGAAAACATAGTTGCCCTGACTTTATAATAATACAATTCTAATAATTTCATCCATGGATCAGAAAATGAATGTTCCCTCGAAATTCATACTGAAATTATAAACTGATAATTATTTTTTCAACAATTTTGAGAACGTAAGCTTTAGAACGTCCGGTATAGCTCGGTTATCTGGGATTTTAGGCTCTAAAAATATTAGTTTTAGGCACCTAAAATAGGCTTTTAAAACAAGTAAATAGGCTTTTAAAAGATAAAATAGGCACTTAAAATAAGCTTTTAAAATGTGTAAATAGACAGAAAATATACTTTAAAATAATACAATATGCTCTCCAACTGTAACGAGATCTTTTCAGTGTAAAACACGTGGTATACCTATTCTTAACAGAAATAATTGCAAAATTAAGACAGAATTAAAAATACATTTATCAAAAACAGTTTTGGATTATATGAAAAATTGACACAGTATGTCCCTTCTTACTATATACCTGCTACTTGTTGTTTTGAGCGAATCCTCCCCACCAGTCAGCATTCCTTTGGCGACAATTGTTTGGGAAGATCAAGTTTCTGTGAAAAATCCACCCTCTGCTGCTCTGCCCTTCATTCAGGGATGTCCATTAAATGATTGTAACAGTTACAGAAGTTGAATTTTATTTTAACTGTACAAAATAGGCATTTTAGACACTAAAATAGTAAAAATAGGCTCCAATGGTCCAAATAGGCATTTTAGGGCACTATAAAACTCTATAAATATAAGTGACATATCATGAAATGTCAACATATTTTTAAAATTTCATATTATTTCATAAGGAACAAAATAAGCATTTGCCTTTACTCGCAGCTTTGGTATCAGACTTATAGAATTAATGCAGCGCACAGAGTATTAGGAAGCACAGGTTTCTAGACTTGCTGTTGCTTAGCATGTTACTATATCGATGCACCCTCGTGGGGCGTGGCCCTAACAAGTTCTGTAATATTACTTAGGGAGAAATCGCCGTTCCAGAAACTACAGTAATATCAGTGTAATAACTCCAAGCGAAGAATACTGTCCCACGTGAGTTATTCCGCTGCTAGTACAAAAACAGACACAATTATTTCTCCCTCTACTTATGTATAATACATATTCATGACATGAGAGCTTAATTCTGCCACCACTTCAATAGCATGCTGCAGTATGGTCTACAAATTCATGCAAAACTGATCTACATCTCGTACTCTTCCGGAAAACGAAGAGATATAAACTGTTTTCAAATTGCATTCCCTCATGGCGAGTAATCACATCGTAAAATACGTGTACTTAGCGAGCTACATGGAACTTGTAAATTTGCTCTATAAACAACGAATTAGCTTTTATATACGACTTCAAATATGAAACATCGTTATAGCTTGAGAGAATTTATAATATCGGCCTAGAAAATTAACCGGATGATTTAACATTATATTGCATAGGCGTAACCAGGCCGACCATATGGGGGGTTATATAGCATCCGGGGGTCTGGGGGGGTATGGAATGCCCCATATGGGGAGAGGGGGTCCTCCCCCGGAAAATTATATAAATTAAGATGCACAATAACGAGTTTTAAGCTTCCCACGCTTTATACTCGTATTAAGTAATTTATAAGCAGACTTAAAAAAATTGTACAATTTTTCTTTTTTAATCAATGGGGGGGTTCAAACCCTTAAACCCCCCCCCCTCGTTACGCCTCTGTTATATTGTGGAACCGTATTTATTATAACAGCGATTTAAAATGTAAAATACTTTATATTATTTTCGTCTTTAACCCTTATGTCCTAAGTACCATAAAGATCTAAACTTTTAAAAAATGCTATAATATCTACATACCGAACTATTGATTTGTCCATGTTTCACAAACAAATTTTCTTATATACTATTAGCTGGGAATAGGGTTGCCAACTATTCCGTCTTTCTCGGGAAATTCCGTATTTTCACTTAATTTGGACGAAAATCCTGGGTTCCGTATTTTACAAGATACTGTATAGGCCTATTCCGCATTTTCAGAACTCCCCATTCATTCTCTAGATCAGTGGTTTCCAAACTATGGGTCCAAATTTCAGTGGGTCGCGAAAAGGACCGGAAAAATTAAACTTGTTTTGAAATAAATAAAATAAATATTTAAAAATATATATATATATAAAGAATATAAGGCATTTGAACACAATGAAACTATTGAAAGGCATATGAAAAATATGTGAAGCATTTTATATAGTCTATATTGGTTATCGTTATGTAGTAGCGGGTCGCGAAAAAAATTTCTAGGTGAAGGTGGGTCCCAGGACAAAAAAAAGTTTGGGAACCGCTGCTCTAGATGTTTCATTTACTTAAAAGAATATGCATTCACTACAGCTGTGACCTAATCCACCTAGTAAACAAACACATAAACCTTATACCAGTGTATCAGAGGAGTGTGGTGTTGACTACTACTAAAGACGGAACTGAGGATGGCGCATCGTAGACTATGCGCCGAAATGCATATTCTTTTAAATGACACACCTGGAGTCCACGCAGAAGAAACCAACTTTCATCTTCATAATTGTGACTTTTATATTATGACAACAATACTTTAATGTGTTTTATATATTTGTGTTTTATCTTATGAAAGGTGATATTGTGACTGCACCCAGATTAGTTTTATGTTAAGGGTTAACGTGGAATTTTTATCAAAATTTTAATATTATAACCCTTGTCGGAAAAAATGAAGATTCTTAACACTTAGCTGGTTAAGAATGACATTAAAAAGTATTTTTTTTTAATTTTCAGCACTTATAATGATCAATATTGTATTCATTACTTTAATTTTATATTGTATCATTTAGTTTTTTCTATTTATGTCAATTGTACAATCAATTATAATTAAGTTATAAAATTCTTGTATTTCATTTATTTCCCCCTGGCTGAGTAATAGAGAAGGCCTTATGGCCTTAACTCCGCTAGGTTAAATTAATAAAATAAATAAAATATATATTCAGACAAGACTCTCCCTGATAAGTGATCACCAAAATGCGGGGCCTCCGAGACAACGGGAATATGTACATGCAACAGATAGGGAACGTTCGGGGTCGGTGTTGAATTAAATCAAATCCAGAAGTTACCTTCGCGAGTAAAACAAAAAAAAAACCACATTCAGATTAGCCGACCACCGGATTCGAACCCACAACCTCCCGGATGTCCACGACGTGATCGTCTCAGCCACTTCATTCGTCCATACAGTTATTGCACAACAATGAAAGCTCTATTTCATTCAAAGGAGATTTTAATACTCTGTATTAATCATTTTAAGATGTCAGGAAATACATTTATTTATTGTTTCTTCCCTCGCATTTTTAATGTTTGTGCAACGTTCAGAATGTTCTAATGTATATCTATACTGCCTTCTCTTATTCGAGGGATGGAGTATAATTCATGGCAAATTTTTATTTTTATTTTTGAAAATGTGGTATAATTTTGAAAATCGAAATATACAAATGAAAGGGTAGGTATGGAATATATGCTTTATGCAGATTATGGGCAGTGGATGTAGGATAGAGTAGGGAGCAGACACCCCAAAACATGCAAACACGACGGCATCGTGCCACTCTACTGTATTGTAGTATTTGGAAGCATGAAAGCACGCATAAATCCTCGAAGTTTGGTACAGAAGGTTCTTATTCCCATAGCTTCCACCAGCTACCTATAGCATTCTCTGGCATTTTAGCTAAAAAAAAAAAGGATATTATGACGTAAAAGCACTCTTCACATCCAATCTGCACGGCAGCTGACTCTCAACCTAATTTCTCTGTGTGTCTCTATGACACATAATTTGATGGCATTTTACATGCTCAGAAGGAGTAAGTTCTCACATCCGGGCAGAATCTATGTGACAAGATGTGACCAGCGTTTTTACGTCAGAATATTTTTTCTTAGAGCAAAAGGGAGCTGGTGGAAGCTTTGGGAATAAGGACATTCCGTACCGAACTTCGAGGGTTTTACAGCTTGGGCTATGCTTTCTTTCGTGTTTCCAATTACTGTAATACAGTAGAATGGCGCGATGCCGTCGTGTATGCATGTTTATGGGTGTCTGCTCTGTACTCTATCCTACATCTAGCATCTACAGTCTGCATCATAAATACATTCCACTTCATTTGTATATATCAAAATTTAAAAATGACCCTACATTTTCATAAAATAAAAAAGTTGTCATATTTCCCAATCCTCGTGTACGTTTAAGCGTGAGCATAATAAAACAACAAATATTTCAGAATGTTATTAACAAAGGGATTGGTTGTATAAGCTGGAAATATCCTAGTGACGAATAATTGACAGGCCAGATAACGAAATGATTGATATTCCCTTCCACAAGCATGCACAGTTATTTAATCGTTCAATCGTTGCGTGTACAACTGGAAAAATTCTTCAGATTATTATCGATAGATCAGTATTATCGATAGATCAGAAAAAAAAGTTGCCAGCATTAAACGTTACATTTCTTAATAAATACTTGAACAATAAAACACTTCACGTATATTAACACAAAAGGCTAATCTGTATCTGGTATCTGGTACCCTATGATCCCCAGGTGGGGCGAAGGGGCCTCCAATGGAGGTTTCATTACCTATACTAATTTTGATATACTTATTTTCCGAGAGAGGGTAGAGGGACAGGTGGTAAGCCCATCGCCTCGCAACCCCCCTCTGGAAACTAAGTATTTCTTGGACGTAAAAGGGCCGAGAAATTTTGTCCAGAGGCTCTAATTTAGGCTTGGAGTTCTTTTACGTGCCGTAAATCTACGACACGGGACCCCCAGCTTAAAGTCCCTCCCGGAGGACTCCGTGCCCAGGATTTTTACGTCCTGAAAAATCCATCGACCGCGGCCGGGTTAAAAAGGCTAATACTAAGTAATAATTTATTTCGCCATTAATTACGTGATATATAGGCCTATTAATATAGACGTCGTCATAATACAAAATTCAGAAATAAAAATAAAACACTATTAGAGATAGATAAAACTCATTAAGATGATATATCAACACAATATTTTACTTTGTCACATATTTTATTATGTACATTACCATGTGTTAAAATTAAAAAAAAAAGTAACAATAAATCAGCTCTCTGTACAGGTGACATATCCCAAGAAAGAATGAACAACGTCAATAAGCATTAAAATACGAAAAAAACATTGTTCGATATTCCCTTGGTGTCCTTCATATCCGATATGCATTTTGTAAGCTTACACCTAATGGCTTTGGAATAGACCTAAAGAATTACAAACTCATAAATGTATAAGTTTGCAATTATAGATACTCCAGCAAGCAAACCTCATATACCAGTATGTATCTGTGTAAAATTAAAGTAACTTACTATTATATTACATATACATACTATAATCTTCAATAAATTTCCATTTTTCTCGCAAATATTCAATACTCTCATACTCATGATTGCATTGTTCTATTTTTCTTCTTTACTTAAAAGCAATTATTTTATGCCATACTATGTCTTTCTCTCATTTACCATATCTTCCTAACACGCGAGAACGATTTCCATTTTAAAAATGTTTTAAAACATTACTGACTTCAATCTTTAAGCACTTGCACAAAATGTCCGGGAAGTACTAAGGAGGCTATATGCATGAGAAATGAGTATGCAAATGAATTCTTTCAAAGCATCTCTTTAATTATTATTGCCGGTCGTCAACGATGTGTGTTAAGAAATGAACATCAAAACGGGAGAATTGCGTTGTTAATGATAGTGGTATTTAAATGAGACAAAAATAACTCATTAGGCAAGAAGAGCGTTTTAAGATGTTTTTACAGCAATATTACCGACACTATCAGCTGTCAGCTAAGCCTTGTTCCAGTAAAAGACGGCTTCGGAACGTCGAAGAAAAAAAAGAAAGCACTGTGCAACATTTAAATACGTGATATATTTCCTCATTGTGGGTGAACCGTCGGATTGTAGGGAGAGATCATGATGAGAAGGGTGAAGGCGGAGCTATAAAACCTCCCTTATTCTAACCCACCCCAATGAAAAGAAAAGGCGCCTCCCGCGAAGAAAATGAGGGGAGGGAGTAAGGAAGAAGGCAAATATGAATGGATGAAATGGAGGATAGAGAAAAAGAAAAGAAGGAAAGAAGAATATATTTGAATTCGGCGGTCCATGGCTTGGCTGTTAGCTTGCTGGTCTCGTTTCCTGTTCAGCGTGCAGCACAAAGCGACTTCCGGCCCCTGGGATGCTGCTGATGATGATGACAGAAGAACGACTAAACTGCCTCCAGGCGTATTCGCATTGTCCCTATCATATTCTGTATCATCAGCACCCTCAGGTCGAGGAAAAAGTGCAGATAGCTTCGCAGTGTCAGGTCAACACCGTTCCATCATCCATAATCACAAAGGAGCACCTACTTCTCACCTTTGCACAGTAAAACATTTTCTTAGTTAATTTTAAAAATTCCAAAACTATTACCGCAACTCTTTCTTCAATCTATTTATGTAGGATAAAGGTAATAATATATAATATGACAATGTAGCTTGGTTGAAATCTTAATTTAGTTTTGAAATATCATAATAAAAATAAGATTTTGAATTTGGGGTATAACAAAGGATGTTACGTACAATATCTTTGTGTATCTGTGTGAAAAATCATGTTTCATAATATTTACGTTTGTTCCTTCGAAGGATTTAACACGGGACTTCCCGTATATTTTCGTCCACCTATCGAATATTTTACTTCGATTAAGTTATGTTTTAGAATTCCAAAAACAATAGGTATAGTTAACATTATTAAAACTACAAAAAATTGCTAAAATATATATTTTTCTTACAACCCCGAAGGGAATTTTTTAATCTGTTAATTTAAATACATCAATTCAAACATATACCTTGGGTTTAGCGAGGTTGCCAGTACAGAACCATGAAACGTCAATTTGAGAGAGGTTTTCGGGGTTTCTTACACTTGCAAAGAAAATATTTACAGCACAGTTAAGCGTATCACAATAATATATACTCTGTGTATTCTATCTTTGCTTACGGCTGAGGAACCCCGGGCTAAATTATGGTCGAATAAAGAAATTCACAAAGGCGAGTCCACCCTATACGATCCCTGTCCTTTGTCTTATGTGTTTTTATAATGCACTCTCACCTAATAAAAATAATGTGATTTCCGTGTTCAAATTTTCATTTTTATAAATGTTATTTTAAACTTTTACTCTGCTTGAGATTGAAAGAACTCACATTCTTATAAAAAGTATGCTGTGTGGAGATTCTTGACATGGAATTGAATCAGTTTATATGAATCTTAATACTAAGTATTACATTATCAGCTGAATGTAAACATGTTTGAGGCTGAATTCACAGGTAAAAAGTAGAATTAAGATGTCTCTGGAATTCTGTGTTGATATGAAGATGGCGGGAAACAAATGACAGTATATGTAAACCGAAACAAGAGAGAGACGTCCGCGGATGAAGGCGAGATCTCGCAGCAAGTCTCACAAACTGGGATATTATGACATCTTGTCAAACTAAGTTTGCATTCACGAGGAACTTACGTATACAGCTTAGAATTACTCGATAAACACTTGGACCCAGTCTTAACAAAAGGTGTTAAATCCTTACTCTAAGAGAAAGATGCCAGTCTGCAAGCAGAGATAAATGAAAGGCGTATCTACTATACGTCAAAATGTGAGAGTTCTTTGGAGAGAAGGAGGCTGTAGAGGAAGTCTTTGTATACAACAGACGTTTTCGCTTCGATATCTCGCCATAGCTATTGTCACTAAACCTAGCGCTGCCTTCTCCAATGTATATAAACTCGATTATCAAATATCAGCCTGCGATACACTTCGGATAGACAATGTATGGAGCTTTATACAATAACTCGAACACCGTTGGTCCTGTAAATCGATTTCGAAGGTAGGGCTTGTAGATAAGGATTCAATTCCTCAACTTTAAATCATGACATTGAAATTCATGCTATGAGGCTCATCACAGTCAACTTTCAAGTATATTTTCTTTATACATAAACTTGCATCATGGAAATTATACACGAAGTTCTTCGCTGCATTTAATCTCTTCCTTTTCTATTCGTAGGTACTTAGAAATTAAAACATATTCATTATGGGCATACGATAAAATTACTATAATCGGAAATCAAGGTCTAAAACATATATGGGCAACGCCCGGCCCGCGGGCCGGATGTGGCCCGCCCCGACTTTTGATCCGGCCCGCGGAACATTTTAAAATCGCGCTCGAAAAAGTAAATATTTTCGATTCTCGCCAACAAGAGAGCAGAGGCGTAACGAGAGGGGTTTTGGGGGTTTGAACCCCCCCCCCATTGATTAAAAAAATGAATATTGTACAATTTTTTTAAGTCTGCTTATAAATTACATAATACGAGTATAAAGCGTGAGAAGCTTAAAACTCGTTATTGTGCATCTTAATTTTTAAAATTTTCCGGGCAGGACCCCCGAACCCCCTATCCCTGGGGAGTATTCCATTCCATACCCCCCAGATGTTATAACCCCCCCCCATATGGTCGGCCAGGTTACGCCTATGCAAGAAAGTGAGAGGGGGGCAACACGAGGGTGCTCCTTCCGGTCAGCGCTAGAAAAATGCTGCAATAGGCCTAAATCAAAGTATCGAACCAGACTTACAGATGAAAATTTTGAGAACACTCTGCGCTTGTGTATTAGTGGGATTGATGCCAACATTGATTATCTTGTTTCTCAAGTTCAAGCTCAAGCTTCTCATTAATTTCTGCTGATTGTAAGTAAATACCTAATCAGTTCTATAAATTGTTCTCATTCAAGTAACTTTAGCATTATACTTTATAAATACAAAAAACCGTATCATGATTACTTTTTCACAACTACTCTATTTTCTACGGCCCGCGACTTCATAAATATCGTAAAGTTTAGCCCGCATCTTTCCAAAGGTTGCCCATACCTGGTCTAAAACAATATTTAACAATAAATTTTAGTAGGCCTAAGTCCTAAGAATTTCGGAGTGCATGTATCAAATGTAAAGGTAATCATACAGCTAATTATAGTCAGTATCCATTCACTTTTACTTGATCTTTATTTCCCATCATTTTCTAACCTCTCAAATCAACCCTGTAATTTGATCCCAATTCCAAAAAGAATTGTTATTCATCATTTACCCCTCTTTATGCTTCTGCTGCAAATCTTCTTCTAAAGAAGGAACAAAATCTTCAACAAGTACAGAATATTTATCTTGTCAAATATTTCAATAAAGCTAAAATTAAACTAATATTGTATTGATAAAATACTCCCACTTATTATGGTAAGTATCACCTACTCTCTTGCTACTTGTGAAAACAGTAGCGCACCTTAAATTCTTTACTTCTTAAATATATATTTCTATATTTAACTTGAAGACAATGGGGGTTACACCCTGCTTAGCCTAGTATTTCATTGCTCACTGAAGAGCTGTCGAGCCGACCAGTATTTTTTAATCATTCTATAATGCAAGGGTACAAATAGAGTACTATAAAGTATTGATAATGCGATCTTCCATAATCCATGTACGAATAACTTGAGATAAATCAAGGTGCATTTGAACTCATGAGATACTCTACACTACCTAGGTAGAGAGCAAGCACGTGATCAATTTCAAAAAGTATAAGTTCAATTCTGTGCAAGTAAGTTTTCCTGGAATTGCCAATCAGTACTTTATATCCACAATAATATTGTATGAAGATCAACTCAGTTTTCATTATATGAGGAGAAAGCTTTACCTTCATATCAGGGAGAGAATGGTGGTATGATTTTTGTCACTTATATTTCGCCGTTAATTCGTTAGTATCCAATAGTTCACTGCAACTCCTGTAATTTTATGTCGGCTGTTACTGTGTGCATCTACCAAACATGAAAACGTGAGTTGTTCTTAAATAATATACGTCATGTGATTAAAAAATTGTAAGATGTTGTGCATTTTTATTTTAGTTGCTCCAGGAATACTACACTAAAACTAAAACAAATGTGTAAACAAGTTAGTACACGATTGGTGTTCAAGCTGCATACGACGAATGAATGAAGACATTTTAGTATTGGGGAGAATGTTTTTAGTACTTTGCGATATATCTGTGAAGAATAGGAAGAAGTTATTTTAGTATTGGTGAGACTATTTTTGGAACTTTGTGAAACATCTGAGAAGAAGAGGAAGAAGCAGATATTTTAGTATAGGTGAGAATGTTTTTGGTACTTTGTGAGACATTTTTGAAGAAGAGGAAGAGGAAACTATTTAGTTTTTGGTGAGAATATTCTTTGTATTCAGTGGCGCCAACTTTTGAAAAACATTGGGTGGGCTCATACTCCCGTCCATTTCATGATATATATATATATGTATATATATATATATATATATATGTATATATATATGTATATATATATGTATATATATATATATGTATATATATATAAAAGTGGGTTTGTCCTGACTGACTGAATGAATTAATGACTGACTGACTGACTGACTGACTGACAGAGAATCAACGTAGAGCCTAAACTATAATAGTTAGAGATTTGGAATTTTGCTAGTACCTTCGTTTCATAATATAGGCCTAAGTGAAAACTAAGAAAGGATTTTGCAAAATTTTTATTTTAAATGCCAAAAATCAAATGTTTTCGAGGAGACGAAATACCTATTATAAATTTAATCAAACACAAGTCTCATGACAACAGTGTATTGTTGGCAGGCAGCTTTGGAAGTGCATGATACGGGACTTTGACAAATTAGATTAATTAGATTAATTTATTGATGTAAATAAATATTGAAATCCACGAAAATAATGCACAATGTGATCCAGTCACATAACTTTCTCTACCCTGGACATAGAGAATAGCATTTTCTCATTTCATATTTTGATCTACTGTACAATAAGAGTTCGTATTGCAGGGACAGCATTTTCAGTTGTCTCAGCCTGGGTGTGCCAACGAGTAGCCTATGCCATATCAGAAGTCGGTAAAAGATTCTATCCACTGATACGTTATTCATACCTTAGGCTTAGTATTTTTAGTTGAGAAATATGGATGTTTATCATAGGCCCTAAGCATGTAAAAGGATACATTTTTAGTCCTATGCGCACAGTATAGGCCTATTATTATGTCCTAGGTTTTGGGGAGGAAAGTAAGAAAGTGATATTGAATTTCTTTTTGATTTCAGCCCCGAAAAGGTTGTATGGTAGCATGAGGATGAGAAATAAAATATTCCGTCAAATTGTATGTTACCGGAATTTCTATTTCTTATTTCAAACCCTTCCAGGCATGGTGTGTAGAAACAATGGGGTGCTAAAATATACATCCTCTATGAGCCAAAAAAGCTACATCTAGCGTTTTTGAATGGGATAAGTCGTTCTTCCTCATTTCAAATTCTAATTACCTATATAAGGACCTAGACTTTGAAAATCGAAAGTCCTTCATAAGTTAATTTCGAATTACAAAATACAAAACCCGAGCGAAGCTGGGCCTTTTAAGTTAGTGAAATGTAAGACACATAAAATGCAGTATAGGAAGAGCATGGGAAAGCTCACGAATTCATTCTGTTCTAAACGTCTCATTTCACAACAACACACTCATTGGAATTCTGTGTTAATTACAGGCCTATTAATTCGGTTCCAGATATTTAAGTATTATGTTATGTGGTGGGAATTGTTACATTATGTTTGGTAACGTAGAACTTTCTTTGCTTAAACAATAAATTACCTGCAGAATAATAATACTAAAAAAACTCGCGAACGAAATTCTCCGAAATAATATATAAATCAACCAGTCGTTATTCTATTGGTAAAGCAATACCTAAAGTACAATGGTGTTATTAAATTCTCCTTGTTACTTTTCCGAAATACGTAATTCTGAGGAAGACTGATCTTTAACTTTTAAAATGTTTCATATGCCTAGAAGTTATATATATACATATATTCGAATCGTCTTTGTATGAGTTATCTGTTCATCTGGTGACCCTAGCCTGTTTAAACAACCCATTGCGGATAAACCGTGTACTGCATTGTAATTACTTTATTCGGATATATGATACACAAAATACAGAATTTAAGTTTAACACCAAATGAGTTTTGCCCTTGTGTGGGTGCCGTTCAGTATTAATGGTAAATACATACCATTAACAGCCAATAATATTATGGTAAGTAATTATTAACAAAAATTATGTTTAGTTTACAAAATAACAGAAATTTACAAATTCACCTAGAACTAGAAAAAAGAACCGTGAATAATTTAATTAAATGTAAAACTCAAATTAAAATTAATAGAGAACGTGTAAATAATACAAGAAAGAGGCCTGGAACTTTATATGGATGTGAGACATGCTCCCTTACTCTTCGGGAAGAATATAATCCGAGAATGTTCGAAAACAGGGCGTTCAGAAAAATATTGAGACCTAAGAGAGATGAAAATTGGGACTGGAGAAAAGTGCATAATGACGATCTTTGTAACTTGTAGTCTTCACGGAATATAATAAAGGTAATTAAATCACTGAAGATGAAATGGGCTGGACATGGGGAAGGAAAGACTTATCCCTTTTGAATTGAGGTCTGAAGGGGAAATACCACTGGGAAGACCTAGGCGTAGGTGGGAGGACAATAGTAGAATAGATTTAAGGGAAGTAGGACTTGCGAGGGATGGTTGGATGAAGTTAGTACAGAATAGGGTTAAACGACGTGCTGTAACCGCGCCAATGCTCCTCCGGGTTTCATAAAACAGACTAGCCCGCGATTATTTACTTACTAGATGTTTTATTTAAATCATTTAGTTATCGTGGAATGCACTCCAAAGCCGGATTTTTAGCTGTTTCATTATAATTATTAATCGTTTAGTTTAGAATGATTCGTGTGTAAGTGTTAATAAACGTGTTGTATTTGTTTTGCTCTTAATTTTTTTTTTAATTAATTATAGCTGCCACCTGCTAGTAGACTTATAAAATATTGATGTGACTATGGTATAAATATAGTACTGTAGGCCTACATGAAATGATTTCATTGTTTCTGAAGACAAACTTTGTAATAATTGTCTTGTACTTCACACTCTTTGTCTTGTATCACAATTCCTTGCTTTGCCCATTAAATTCACCACAAGCATAATCTAACTTCTGAATTTAACTTTTCCGCACTCTCCTTAGCCTATATATTATATTTTGAAAAGCAATGTGATTAAGTTTTTTATGAATGCATAAAAAGCATAAAAATATGGCGGTGGATGTGGAGGTTTCATTACCTATACTAATTTTGTTACGCTTATTTTCCGAGAGAGAGAGCAGAGGGGCAAGTGGTAAGCCCATCGCCTCTCAAGCGATAACAGATTAAGACGTAAAAATTTACTGAACTGAGAAACGACTTCAGACAATCGTGAGTGAATTGGAACAAGAGGAGATTGTATTATTATGTCAACAATAGTCTGATTTTAGCTTTCCAGCGATTCAACAAGAAAACATATTTTAGTAATGGTAATAAATAATTTAACAAAATAGGCCTACGGCAAATTATTGGGTGGGCTTCAGCCCCACGGGCCCATATAAGTTGGCGCCTCTGTTTGTATTATTGCTATTATTATGATCTGAAGAAGATATTTTACTATTGGTATTACTATGGTGTCTAGTTAAGGGTTCGAGGTGGTGGTATACATTGAGATTGGTGTTGGGGTGTTGATGGGTCAGTGAATTGTAACATACCGCCCAAACCATCCGGGTCATACCTGCCTTATATAGCAAATTTCAACCAATCACAACTCATCTTACTTCAACCAATCAAATTACGAATAGCTAGCCTACTGCTTTCAGCCAATCACAGAGGAGCTTGCATTTATATTTTGATAACCAATCAAATCTTTCCTACCAAACCTATAATATGACATCACGATTATTATATCCATATCTTGTATTTCTATTGTAATGTAATTAACTATGATAAGTTAATTTAATACTATAAAAAAACAAAGCGAATTAATTAATTCAGGCAATTAATACTATTAACTATAGCAATCTAAAGCATTACAGATACGCCACTTTAGGCTTGACGTGCTTGGTACCTGATGTCAATAAATTCTAATTTCAAAAACATAATATATAGGAAATAAAGCGTACTTCTTAAAAATTAATCTAAAAATCTCATTTAATCAGAAGTGGACAATGTTATTCAAATTATATAATTAAACTACAAGGCTGACCAACCTTCAACTATAGCGTAAGCTGTGTGTATTTCATTATTACATTTATAATTTCCATTGCATTTTGCATTACCAAGAATAAGTTATATTTATTCACAGATTAATTTTCAACGTACAGCAAAAATGTAAATGTAAAATATTCAAACGTACAGTGTTAATGAAGTGCAAAGTAACAAAAATGCAGCACGTTTAAAATACTGTAATATTAATTGTATATTCCATATTTTGTATTTTAGGTTAATTTAGTAACTTTAAATTTTGATAATAAACGTAGCAAACGTTCTTGTATAATGACAAACACCTTGTATAATGACAAACACTGAAGTGTGTAAGCAAATAAAACGAACAAACTAACTAAGAAAGCTGTATTATACTTTTCAAAATCGTTGCCTGAAGGAAAGTTAATATGAAATTACCAGAATATTAATTTAACAGTTTGAATCAAATCCAGTACAAACTATAATGTAGGCTACATTGTACTCAACCTGTACTAGAATCATAACATAACCTCAAGCACGGCTAGTATTCCACATCAGGTCTTCCGAAATTAAATGTTTAAGGAATGGATAGGAATAGTATACAAGAAACAAAAATGATTACATATTAACGAAGCACAGATTAGCTGTTATTGGAAAGAATCCGGGATAAAACTATAGTATAAACTTCCAACATAAATAAAATCAATAAACGAATTAAACAGATTTAGAGACAAAAATAAAATTGTTATAGAAAGAACATAATTATTCTATTAATGAGTTCCTTACCGAACAGTAAATAGAGCACAAGACTGCAATGTAAATTATTATTATTATTTTAAATAAGAACCCTACATTCAATAAACATTTATATTTTCACTGTGAGATATAATTTACTGTAAGCTATTCTTTCCACTATAACTGCTTCTAATATATTGTACATTGCTAGATTTAGGTAATTTGTTAACTCTGTTTCTAGTAGTGAAACATAGGTACTTTGTAAATATAACTATATTTAAGTTTCTGTAAGCTCAGTATTATCGTAAATGTGGTTTCTAGTATGTAAGTTGTATTACGTTGTCCAATATCAGTCTTGTATTGTCTTGTATTGTATTACGGACAAAACAAACCTAAATCTGAACTAGCCTAAATAAAACAAGGCCAAATGTGGGTTGCTATTGTTAAAAACCAAGACCTAAATCGCTTCGCTATATTGGAAAGTTTACGGTTCCTTTACCGGATGAAAGTTCGTGTACCCAGGATAAAAATACAGTAAATATAATTTGTACCAAAAACACAAAAGAAACAGAATTTGAGACTCGGAATTCTAAGAAAAACAAAGTACTAAACACTACTGAACAACTTGAGAAGTGTTTATTTGAAGTACCTAGCATAATAGTGATTAAAAATCATAACATCTCAAATATATAGCACATACTGTAATCAGTAATCACTAATCAGGAATTGCCTTAACTCCAGCTTACTGGCACGGACTCGATCCTCGATGTGCAACCACCAATTCACAACTGATAGAAATGCGCCACTTTAACGGAAAAACGCGCCCAAATTACCGATTGACGTCAACGTGACATCAACAGAAAACAGTTGAGGTGTTTGTAGGTTTTAGTGCATTAGTGTCCCACGCGCCAGCGACATCGTAATCGTCACTTTAACTCGCGTAACCTGATGATAAAATGCAAGGGTGCTAGTGATATCGTAAGTAATCTCAAAGGATCCCAGAATTATTATACGATGTAGAAGTAGATGTCTTCTTATGTAGAACTTGTGTTGAGTGGAATCGCAAGGATATATAGAACACGTCAGATTGTATAAAAGCGTGTTATAATATATAATACTGTAATATGTAGGTTCCGCCATGCATTTGCAGTGGCTACCGCTAATTGGGTGCACATCAGGTGGAACCCTTGATAACCGCATGACCCATTTTACCTGATAACACGTACAAAACATGCTAGGTATAGTGTTTGACACTAACTTATTACCCACATTGCACTTCTGGTAGAAAACAGTACACTTTTCATATATACACGAACATATTTCTACTTCCATGTATGTAAACTTCCTTTTCGCATATATATATATATATATATATATATATATATGCGAAAAGAAAGTCCTTAGGAGAGAGCACGTACCCTAGATCTACGAAATGGACCAACGGTTTACTATCATTATGAAGAACGGTCCAAAAAGCCTTCATCCCGAACATTAATTGTAAACTTCGGTCATCTTAGGTCTTACTTAAAAAAAATCATTCCAACATACGTTATATGTTGGTGGACCAAATGGGGTTGGGACAGGTTTCCTCGAACGCTTCCATTTTCTCTGCCACCACCGTTGCTTTAATTCTTCATAATACGACCTTCTAATTGCAATAAATATATTATTACAAATCGTGCTAATCGCTATCGAGGTAGCCACAAAAAATTATTATATAACAATATCAAAAATAACAACAATAATAATAATTTATAGTAACAATTATAAGTAAATTAAACATTTGAAGAATTAGTTTTTAATTTCTATGTAATAGCAGTATAAAAATTAAATCTAAGTTTTGATGGAAATAAACAGGGCAGCTTGTCAGTTACATATAGCGCCTATTTTTGCTACTTATTCTTATTTCTTGCCCTTCACTATTCCACGTTAGGCAACCTCAGAAAAAACTGTATCTGTTATGAAATAGCTTGCTGCTTTTATGTTTAAAGACTTGCGAACACATAAACGCAATTCTTCCTCCTCCGCATTCTATAATTAACATTGCTTCCATATTATGCAGGTCTTATTTTCAGTCATCAAGGTAACTTAAGAAACAAGGAATTACCAGTTAGTTCTATGAAACCATCATAAAATTGAAACTACGAAACTATATGGCGCATTATATGTATCAAAACAGTGTTATCCTCACTTCCCGGGCTTAAATGGGTATGTATGCAAAATTTCGTACAAATTGGTCAAGAAATGTAGATTTGTATAGGGAACATACATACCCACATATCCACACACTTTCGATTTTATATATTAGATGAAGAGGACCCTACACAGACAAGCAAGATATTAACATTTTAATTCTAAATAAATGGTGCAAAAATATGTTGCACAAGCTTTCTCGAATATACGTGTTAAAGGATAGCACAGAAAAAAGTAAATTATAGGGACAATTAAATTTTATTTATTACATTTTCAGAAAAGTAATAAGTATCTAGACCAGAAAGCATCAGGGTCGGTCTTTATATTCAATGCTTTTACCGAGAAATAATAATAATAATAATAATAATAACAACAACAACAACAAAAACAATAAGAACAATAATAACTTGGGGTTTGCATGGTTTCCTCAATCGCAAAGGCAAAAATGCAAAATACATTGAGGTATAGCCGAACAGGAGAAGCAAATGCTGCACTAATGAGTTATTAAAAAAAAAAGAGCCTACTGGTAAATTTGGGTTGCCACGAGGTTTGATTTGAACCCAGGACCTTTTCTGTATTACCCTATACCACCACGCTCTAACTGATTTTGGTGTGTTCATTACAACTGTGGTGAACTGACTGTATGTCACAACAATATATAGATTACTAGCATGTGCCCGCGGCTTCGCCCGAGATAATTATTTCAAGAATAAAAAATAAAAAATTAAGAGCATAATAGTTAAATCATATTTATTAACACCTAAATCACGTGAATTACATAACACGATTAGATAGCGTCGCCTGGTAAAAGCGATCTCAGATTCGAGTTCCTTGGCCCAGAAAACCCCTGTATAGCGAGTTTCGTTCAAATCGAACGATGTTTGACCATATTGGGCCTTGACACTCTAAACAAATGAATCGACCAGCGTGGGCTTACAACATTCAAGCGATCGCGATGCTTTTATTTCCACGGTATGACAAAAATAGCCAAAGCCAACTGCAATTGATTTGACATTGAAATGTATTACTGAAATCTGATGCTTCGATAGCGCTAAAATCACGTTTTCAGCCAGTTTTTCACTCATAACTCGCGAACGAAAGCTAAAATTAAAAATTCGGCTTCGAAGTGCATTTGCCCACTTTTCAGTCCATCTATCTTTAAAATTTCAGATCTCTGCGTTCAGTAGATTTCGATGGTCATCGCGGACAGACAGACAAACACGTCCTTTTATTATTATAAGATAGCATGTGCCCGCGGCTTCGCCCACGATAATTATTTCAAAAATTTAAAATTAAGATCATAATAGTTAAATCATTATATTTATTAACACCTAAATCACGTGGACTACATACCACGATTATGTAGCGTCGCCTGGTAAAAGCGACCTCAGATTCGAGTTCCTTGGCCCAGAAAACCCCTGCATAGTGAGTTTCGTCCAAATCGAACAATGTTTGACCATATTTAGGGTTGATTATCCTTCTTCCGTGTAGGTTGAAAATGTCATATGTCTATGGGCCTTGACACTCTAAACAAATGAATCGTCTAGGATGGACTAACAAAATCAAGCGTTCGCGTTGCTTTTATTTCCAAGGTATGAGGTATGATGACAAAAATAGCCAAAGCCATCTGTAAGTGATTTGATATTGAAATTTATTACTGAAAACTTATGTTTTGAAAACGCAAAAAATGCACGGTTTTTGCCAGTTTTTCACTCATAACTCACGAACGAAAACTAAAATTAAAATTCCGGCTTGGATGTGCATTTTCCGACCCTTCAGCACACCTATGTTTAAAATTTCAGATCTCTGCGTTCAGTAGATTTCGCTGGACATCGAGGAGAATTCCTTTCATTAATATAGATAATATGAATTATAATGATACCTTCTCTAATTTGTCGAACATCCATTTAATTTAATCCAAGCCCACCTGATACCACTGGTAACAATTCGTTCTGTGAATTTGTTTTGATAATTCTATGTAAAAAGGGATTAAGTACTTTCAAAAACATTTAATTTTTGGCATTTAGAATCAGATTTTTTCAAAATCCTTTCTTAGTGAGCACCTACATTATGAAGCGAAGGTACTGTCAAAATTCCAAGTCTCTACCTGTTATAGTTTAGGCTGTACGTTGATTCCTGTCATTCAGTCAGTCATTCATTCAGTCAGTCAGGACAAAGCCTTTTATATATATTATAGAGAAGAGAAGAGAAGATAGTATTCTTGTTACTATGGGCAACAAAACAATATTCATATTTTAATCAGTCTATGTTCTGAAATTCGCATTTGAGTCATGTTATTTCGGTTTTATCTTGGTACCGATTAATTTTATAAAGAAATTTATTTAACAAAAAATGTTCTCTTTAATTTTCTCTACAACTTTACTGTGGTAGGTTTTCATGTACCGGTATCGCCTACTGTAATGGAGATAATGTAGAAAAATTGAAAATGGATACCAGTAAAGTACCCCCTAAGTCATTTTTGCAGAGAAACGGATATAGCCATTTCAATAGTCATATATAAGAGTTTCCCATTTTAAATTTTTATTAAAATCGTTAGAGTCAATTTTTCAAAAAACAAAATTTAAAAGAAAGTTTCATGAAAAGTCCCCTTAATATTTCAGTTATAAAACCCAAATTCTGGGCGGTTCGATAAAATTTCGAAAAAGTCCTTGATTCAAAAAATTAAGTAAATACATTGGACCGTTTAGCCGCTGTGCTTGTCCACAGACGGACGGACAGACAGACGGACAGACGTCATTCCAAAAACACTTTTTTCGGTTTCTAGGCATCGTGAAACATGCTTTCCCGGTGTTATCTCGATATCGATTTTTTGTCACGATCACAATACTTTCTCGCGAGAAAGTAAAAACAGTGATTACCCTAAAGACTTGTAATTTTTAATGTTTTAACTCATTGACGAGTATACTGCACTATTTTAAGAAATAGGTTTTATTTATGTTATCTGGCTTTATTACTCTTTGTAATTGAGTTTTAACATAATATGTATAAATGTAAAGCAAATAGATTTTAGCCTACTATGTAGCCTACGCATAACTTGTAAAACTAAGTTGTGGGTATAAGACGGATACAAGTATTGTGCAAAACAACAAAACCCTCAACGAAAATGAAATATATAAATAGTGAATTGCATGATGTTGTGGATTTGTAATTGTTTTAGTTCTGTTATATACTGATGATCCTCTGCCTAGATTTTACAATAACTGACGTAAAATCGAAGGAATTATGGGATGTAAATCGGGTGAATGTGATAGAAACGTCAAAGGCTGTGGATATAAATGGTATTAATCTGATTTCATATCCGTCCCCTAGCTTCTCTCCTTCTTCAAGCTCATACTGTCTTCTATTATATATTCTCTGTTTCTACAGACTTCTAAGGATGTAAGATGTACTTTCTGATTTAACTGACTTCTAAAAAAAAATTAGAGATTTTCAATCAATCCTTTTTTTTTTTTTTTTTTTTAATGGCCGTAATTCATTATTAATATTATTACTTTTCGCAGCTAATATCAAAATGATGCCACGGCAGTCTCGTGATTTGTTTCCCATATTGGTTTAATCTTTTTTGTAATCTTGAGAAAAAGCTATGTTTATAAGGTTGATACTGTCAGTCTAAATCTTTACTATCACACTCAAACGTAGAACTATTGAATTAGTTCAGAATTAGATAAAATTAACTGATCTTGTATAAAGAGGGTCTTCTGTTATGCATTTATCTACTTAACTTTTCGGAAGTTTCTAATTTGTACTTGGAGTACGAACTTTTGTAACATTTTTAATTACTATAACACTTTTTCAAAAAATTACATTAGGCTAAAAATATTTAAAAAATAAAAATTCCATTTAAACTGCATGAAAAGATTGCTATTCAATTTGTAAACTTGTGATTTGCGAGAATTTCATGTGTGACTGTATACGTAATATGGCTGTATAAGAATGTATTTAATTGCTTAGCTATATGTCTCGTTTTCCTTGGCACTCGTCGAACAGGTTGAAGTGTGAAAGCTTCGCAAGGGTATACTAGTAGACTAGACATTAAATTCAACCAAATGAGCTTATGGTTATACGCTTAATGACGATTGGTCCTATTGCTTTCTTGTTATAATTTAATTTAATAAAACAACTGCCAAATAGATTCGAGCAAATATGGTGAGCTAGTTTCTAGCTGTATATAATTTCCTATTTGTCTCTATATACATGCACACCGTTGTTATAATAATATTAATAATGTACAGTGGAATAATAATGATTATTTCACGGGCCGTGTGTAGGCTAAGCTGGAAAGGTAGAGTCAGACTGAAAAATTAAAATCCGGTCTATAGCAATGATTTTTTCAGTCTAGTTATATCTTTTCCATGTAGGCCTATAGTATCTGTATCTGTTGTCCATACCCCATATGTTGGGGCGAAGAGCCTCCAAGTGGAGGTTTCTGTTACCCATGTGAATTTTGTTATGCTTATTTTCCGAGAGAGGGCAGAAGGACAGGTGGTAAGCCCATCTCCTCTCAAATCCCCTTCGGAAACTAAGGTATTGCTTGGACATGCAAGGGCCGAAAAATTTTGTCCAGAGTCTCTAATTTAGGCTTGAAGTTTTTTTACATGCCGTAAATCTACGACACGGGCCCTCCAGCTTAAAGTCCCTCCCGGAGGACTCCGTGTCCAGGATTTTTACGTCCTGAAAAATCCATCGACCGCGGCCGGGTTTGATCCTGTAACCTTAGGATCTGGAGGCGTGCCCGCTACCTCTAGACCACCGAGGCCGACTTCGTATATAGGCCTAGTGGTTTCTACAAATGTGGGAATAGTAATGTTTATTAAGAAATTAACAATGTGAAATGCCATTCTACAGTATATCAAGTGTTTAGAATATACCAACTTGTTCTCGGAATTTGAGAATTGTTTGCCGTAGAATTGATACGGGTATTTGGTATGGAGTAAGCATTCAGATGCTGGTTCCGAGATTGAGAAAAGAGCCTAGCTATTCTGCAGGGTTGCAGTAAGCCTATCGATATTGCAGTATCGAATAAATGAGACAATAAATTTGTGTAAATGCATGACAAAGTTCAGTTACGGTAACCCACGGTAATCGAATCCGATACAGGGCTGCATTTTTCTTCTCATTTAGTATACGGGAGTCTTGATAGGTTGGTACGAGTGGTTTTGTCAAATTACTAAGAAACAAAAAAATAGGTAAGGACAAAATACATTTTTAAATGTAGGAGATGGATGAATAAACATGAATAAATATTTTCCTAAAATTTAAGTCGGGAAACTCATTCAGTGTTTATTGTGCTTATAAATCTCAAAGCCTGTAAACAGACTTATATCCCCAAAAATTGCATCAGTGAGGAGCAATGACTAAGCATACAATCCAAACACGGGTTCAATTAAGAATTTTTAATTTTTAACCAAATAGGCTGTATAGTCTTGACTAAAAATACAATTCCAGGCCATTAGTCTATTAACATAAAATGCCTATAGAGGGAAAACATCCACTGTAAATTATGAAGAAATATAAATTTTATCTAAGTACAAAAATTCCAACTCGAAAATATCTAGAGTGA
This sequence comes from Ectobius pallidus, assembly GCA_964059195.1. Classification (NCBI taxonomy): domain Eukaryota; kingdom Metazoa; phylum Arthropoda; class Insecta; order Blattodea; family Ectobiidae; genus Ectobius; species Ectobius pallidus. The sequence goes on along the minus strand of CAXKWD010000002.1, from coordinate 101,115,622 downwards.
AAATAAGAACCTAAATGTATGAAGTTACAACACTTTTGAAACCATGGTTTTGAACAACAGCTACAATATTATTCAAGTATGTATCCTTGGTAATACGTTCAATTCAATCAAATAAAGGCCCAATAATTTTAATACACGAAAATTACGAATACCACTTCTTTGTTTTTTAAGCTCTATCTCGTATTATTTTTCGTTTTTCGCATATTCTTTTTTTGATATCTTAAAACATAAAAAACATTTTTTCACACCTTTTTACATTTTTTTACCATGATGCTACAAACCGATATTTCCCAAAACATATACAATAAATTCCTATTATTTTTTACCTAAATATCGCGTAGAGAAAGTGCCAGAATGCTTTTGTTAAATCAGTTATAATTGTAATTATGATATGCAGAAATTTAAGATTTCTTAAAAATCGCTTTCCGAGTTAACCTCCTGATTGATATATTAAGCAGGACTTAACGGAAGAACAAAGGTTTAGTTCAAAAAATCAGATGAACATCGTCCAGCATCAGCAGAACTATACGGATATGTGATATCTTGACAATCGCATACTCACTTAAAAATACAAAGAAAAGTCAAACTGACCGGTACGGGAATTGAACCAGAGACCTCCAAAATTCGAGTTCAAGATGCTACCGTCTCGGCCACCTCGCTCAGTTTAACGATCGAGTTTGATGAAGATATGTGAAATAATAGTGTTATTTGTCAAAGCTACCTGTATTGCAACTTCCAAAGCCGTATATGAACACTGTAAAACAATATGTTGTCATGATAACTAAATTGCTTTTTATACATTCTTTCTAATATATTACCATAAAATAGGCACTAAATTGGGCTTTACTCCGGTACCGGTCAACCGATTTGGTCCGATATCTTCCCATGGACGTTATACATGCGTATCCAGGTTTCATGAAAATCCGATAAAGCATATTTGAGTTATCGCGCGTATGGACACACGGACGGACATTTTCCGCCCCCCTCACAATCTTATAAGGTAGCGTTCTAGCACTTAATAATCTAGATAAATCCGGATCCGGCATCCGAATGTTATGACAACTGTTACTCCTTTCAGTGCTGGATATTTACACTGGCAGCCATCAAGTAAAAACTTCAGTGAGCTCTAAGCTTGAAATCGACGAGGAAGATTTCAATGGAATAGTTTGTTTTTATGAATGACAAACATAACATTTGAATAAAACTTCTCACATCTCACATAAAGCATTCCTTTATTAATCTTATATTTCTCCTCTTATACAATTCTTAAAGCGACACATTTATAGGTCAGTAGCATATTTCTTATTTACTAGGTTATGTGTTATTTATGTAATATTATTTTAATTATCAAACTTGAGACAAGAAATAATATACCTCGCCTGGAATATTTGGGATAACTGTATGCCCACTACCGAAAAGCGGCGATTATTTTGAGAAGCGAGAAAATAATATCTATATCTCGGTAGCAAAATGGATGTGTTTCACCTTAAATTAATCATAAGTTCCTTACCGCTAGTAGATCAAACCAGTAACAACAAATATAAAATCAGCATTAATGACATACCGGTATTCGTATACCTGCTTCGGTAAGGCAAAATAACGGTGGAATGTGTCACTTTGTTAAACAACAACAATAATAATAATAATAATAATAATAATAATAATAATAATAATAATGACCTTAAGTAATTATGTAACATTCTGGTCAGTGTGAATGAGCTGATATCTAAAACAAACAGATCAGATTCTTGGTATAGGGTAAGTTGTTTTATGCCCTGTTTCTGTAAACTCGAGAAATACATAGGGTAAATTATCCAATGGACAAGTTAGTTCCAGAATCACCCACCAGAGCACTAATGAAATAATCAGAGCAGCAAAAAAAGTATTACCATGCAGGGGATTGAACCGTGGACCTCAAAAACCGTAATCCAGCAAGCTGACAATGATCTAAGGTGGACACTGAGAACAGATCTTGAACATCGCAGATGTAGTTGTTTCTTCCTATGTTTCTATACTGCAAGACAATAAGACGCGTTTTTGCATTATATATCATACTAATTTAGTTCGAATTAATATTATCTTCACATAAATACTATTATTGTCGAGATCTAATGCGTGAGAGGAAGGAAAATTGATAAATACGAGCCTAGTTTGTAATGTTTGCTTACTCAGCGCTATCAAATGCCGACAATATACGGTATATAAAAATTTAAATAAGAAATATGTTTGTACATTCTAATAGGCCTATTCTATAACAGAGAAAGCAACTAACACTACAAATCATCTCAGCACTTCTAAAAATGTATTTTACAGGAATTGCAATCACCTGTGTACGTCCGCCATATTGATCCTGCGAGAGGTTAAATTTTATCCAGCCATCCATGAAAGGGTAAATTAACCCAGCGATTTACCCTTGGAAAGATCTAGCTCATTTTGCAGAAACACTTTTTCTGTTTCTGTTTTTCAATTTACCCATAGAACATTTATCTATAAACTCGCCATAAGTGTATATGATTGTTATCTTTAAATTATTTGAGTTTTTATAACTTATCCTTGTGTAAATTCTGTCCAGTGGATAATTTACCCATAGGTATTTCGCGAGTTTATAGAAACCGGACATTAGTGAACCAAACCATGTTATCCAGCCGAACTTCCCTTATTAAGAGGATCAGAAAGAGATCCAAATAGTAACTTACATGAAGTTGCTTACGTGCCCTGTTGTGGATATATTTAAATAATGATTCACTGTAGACGATAAAAAAAAGTTATTAAATGAGAAGAATAAATACATTTAAAACTCGGTAGCCTACTTTATACTTATACTGGTACTGAAAAAGGCGTCGTACGTTAAAAACTGCAAACTAACTGCCGTCATTTATCATTCTTTCATATTATGACTTTACTGTGATTAAAACAAAACTACTACAAACGAAAGTAAAATATTACCACACGTTTATACTTTATTATTTTTCAGCTTTTCTGTCAACTGTTTCGTGATTTAATTAATGTGGCCAGTAGCCCCCTCTCGCTTGTGACTGTCGGTTATGTTTTTACTTCACTCATAAATCACCGAGCTTGGATTGGATCAGTTGTTAATGGGACACTCCGATCAATATCTGACATTATGGAAGTCTTTTTATTACTTGTTGTATGATCTACTAACCACCCGCTGACTACTACCCGTTTTAAAAAGTGCCAGTCCGGTGCACTGAATATAAATGACACATTTCAGATCTTTTTTTTTTTTCATTCATTTTTGACACATTTCTATTTACTGTAAACGCACTCAACGGAAGCAGCGAAGCAGATTCTTTTGTTCCCAGTAAACACACTCGTGTTTTGTGCGCTATCATAGCGTGTATCCTTGCGTTTTAGCTACATTTTAATTTTTTATAGTTTAGGGCTCTTCATTTTGCGATAATATTTGTGAATCGACTTGTGTAATACAAATACCTAGAAATAGTGTAGGCCTAATAGAGTATGGTGTAGGCTTATTTTCTCAACCTACATTCCGCAATGCGATCGCTTACTCTAAGTCAGAATACAATCACATGCAAACGAACTTGATTGTATCGTGACACTTCCTTTGAGCATTCAGATATTCAGATAGCCCTAGTTTATTTTGACAATAAGCTAGAAGTGAACCCATTTCTTTCACTGTCAATCAACACGACAATGTAATGTAATGTAATGTAATGTATTTATATCCTGACGGTGTGAGATGGCTTATGCAAAACTTGAAATAATAATAATAAAAATAATAATAATAATAATAATAATAACAATAATAATAAAATTATTATTATTATTATTATTATTATTATTATTATTATTATTATTATTATTATTATTCAGCTGTATTTATACTCCTTTTAGCTACGAGGCCATATCAGAAGTTCGGGATCTGTGTCTATACAGTAGGGTAGACAATGGAAATATTGATTGTCAACTATCCACTATTGTTAGTGTATTTTATAGAGTAAATTTCAACTGGTATTAATTTAAATGGACATCATACAGGATAAAATGGTGAGGATGATTCATGGCATGTAAGTATCCAATTCGGAATTTGCCTTTACAACTGGAAAAACCATGGAAGAAAACCCATGTCAAATTGGCCAGCCATGGGATTTGAAGCTGGGGCCTCCCTAATGCGAGTCCAAGACGTTACCATCTCGGCCACCTCCTTCGGTAAATTTTATTTTCTTGTTCTTTTCTACTGCGACTTTCTGCATCAACAGCAAAATAGCCTAAGTTATAAATAGAAACTTGTTACATATTAAAAATTATTCTGGGATGACTTGAATAATTCTTCAAAAGCGTGTTTAAATTTGTAATAAGGCGGAAAAAGGTAATATGCATATAAGTTAATAGTAACAAAGGAGTTTCTGGAAGATAACTGGTCAGCTTATGAGATACAATCGGTTTTATTTTTAATTAAAGGACAAGTTCAGTCTCCGGTGTAAAGATAAGGTAGATATTTCAGACTGATGACACAATTATTTGTTTCATTATCTTGGCATTATCAGCCCAGCGTTTCTCAACCTTTTTGAACCCGAGGACCTCTAAAATGTCTAAATTTCTTTACGGACCCCTAATTTTACATCCCATTTTTAAAAGTAGGCTGTATGTAGGCCTATATTCTTAATACGTATTTGGGGTGTTAATTGTAGGTCGTTATAACGAAATAAATCTAAATACATTTTTAAATTCGACAAAAACACAGTTATTGAATTGGAAGTAAATTGGCAGTAAAATTATATTTTGAACATACTTTAATATTTATTACCAATTTGATAATATAATTAGGAATTATAACACGGGTTTACCGGTATCAGACCCTCGGGCACCTCCAACAATAAAACCCTTAAGAGAACGCCTCTAACAACAAATTCCGACAAAGTCATATTTTTCAGGGTTTTGAATGAAAGAGGGAACCATACACGTCAGTGCATCAGGGGTTTCAAACTGTGGTTCGTAACTGCAAAAGTAAGAAACTTGCAATAGGATCTGTATTTTCGAAGATTTTAAAATCTTTGACATCTAGTGTCCATTTTATGTGAAAAATCTTTACTTATTTACTTGCTTTATGATATTTTTTAATAATGTCTGCGGACCATCTGCACAATCTTCGCGGACCACCAGTGGTCCGCAGATCATTGGTTGATAAACGCTGGCATAACCCAATCTCATAAAACCTGAAAATGACTAAATAAGATGTTAAAAACCAAAAATGGCTAAAACTGTTTTTTTAATTGAAATACGATAAAATGCTAAACCAATACAGTAATATGTAATTAATCTAATTAAAATTATTATATTATTACTGTTCTACAAAAAATCTTTTTTATAAATGCCTGCCTTCATTTTGCAACTTGTTTATTGTTGCCAGTATATTTGTAGAGAAAATACAGAATTACGTTCTGTAATTTTGTAATTTTTTAACCCACTGTCAGGTAAGGGTTAGTAAACCGAAATCCCGATATTGTAGAACAAAACTAAAGGCATTCTTAGTAAGCTTACACAATGCAGTTTATTCACAGTGTTTGGTCCATCAGGCCTACGTACTCTAAAGTTTGTTCATTAAGTGGAGGATATGGAAAATGTACTTGTTGAGTAACTTATACGTGGTGAAGTTTGAATACACAAAAATGATTCCAACATTAATTGTGATATATTAACTATATAGGCCTACTGTTGAAAATTAAGTAAGAAGTGTTCCTACAGTTTTGTGGTTCAGAACTATGGAAATTGTAAGTAAAAACTAAATTAATTAATATATTTATTTCGTTGTGTTTAAAGTACTTATTAACGTGAGACTTTAAAAATATATCTGAAAATTGTAAAAAAAAATATTATTTTTATAACATATATAACAAATTAAAAGAAAAGAAAAGAAAATAGGATTTACAAACTTCTAAAAATCCAGGTAATGGTGATAACACATTCTAGAAATCTTCAAAGGAGAGTTGAAAAATGCAACTAATAGACAGAAGAAAAGAGACTCTCTAGTGTGTGTTTCATGAATCGTCAACGCAAGGAGATAAGAACCTGTATAATGATAGTGTGATGTTTATGACAACACAGAATATTTTTTTTTATTTTGAACAATACATGAGAATACTTTAGGAAAAAATTCCCTCTGATACATGGATTCCAAGCAGTGACCGTAGGCTTTCCAAGACGATGGGAATTTTTCTCCAAAAAATTCTAATCTAATGTTAAACAGAAACAATATTTTGAGGTATCTTATATGGCACTGTGCAATAACAGTGGAAACCAGGTAAAAACAATATTAAATTAGTTAAAAGGTATTGCAATTTACAACCTTATACCCTCTAAAAAAATATGATCTTATATAAATAAGATAGCCAGATACCTTACAATTCATATTTCCTTACATTATTAAGTGCCAGTATGGTACTTTATGAGATTGTGTGTGGGGACGAAAAATGTCTGTCCGTCTGTCTGTCCGTCCGTCCGTCCGTCCGTGTGTCTGTACGCGCGATAACTCAAATACGCTTTGTCGAATTTTAATGAAACTTGGTAACTTATACACGTTTATAATGTCCATGGGAAGAACCCTATTGATATTGAACCAAATCGGTTCACCGGTACCGGTGTAATGCCCAATTTAGTGCCTATTTTAATAGATTATGGCGCCTTTCTAATAGAAAGGCGCCATAACTCAAATACGCTGTATCGGATTTCCATGAAACTTGGTATACTCATTTATGACGTTCATGAGAAGTGCCCTATTGAATTTGAACCTAATCTGTTGACCGGTACCGGAGTAGACCCCAATTTAATGTCTACTTTAAAGGCGCAATAACTCAAATACGCTTTATTGTATATTTATGAAACTTCGTATACGCATTTATAATGTCCATGGGAAGACGTCTATTTATAATAGATAAAATCGGTTGACCTGTTTCGGAGTAATGCTCAATTTAGTGCCTATTTTATGGTAATATACGTATTCGAAAGAATTTATTAAAAAAATGAAAATCAATTATCTTGACAACACTGCCTATTGTTTTACTGTTATCTTATAAGGCCTTGGAAATTAAAATACAGGTAGCTATGACAAAAAACACTATCGATTTACAAGCGCTTATCCAACTAGACCGTTAAAATGACCCCGGTGGCCGAGATGGTAACGCTTTGGCCTCACATTCTGGAGTCCATGGTTCAAAACCCGAAACCGGCCAATTTGAATTATTTTTGACATTTTTATGTGAGTGTGCGATTGTCATGATATCACATATCTGTACAGTTCAGGTGATGCTGGAAGATTTTAATCTCATTAAAAAAAAAACTAGACCTTTGTTCTTCCGTAAGCCCTGCTTAATGAATAAATCTGGAGCTTAACTTGGAAATCAATTTAAAAAAAAAACATATTCTGCATATCATAATTGCAGTCATAACTGTTTAAACAAAAACATACTGGCACTTTGTTACATCAGTTTACCTGATTTTATTACACATTGCATATAGTCAATAGTATACTTAAGTATACAGTTCTTTAAGATTATAAGATTGTATATTGCAATACATTTCAATATCAAAAACCCTCTACGGAATTGAAGTTCATTAATGATACTAAATTAGTGTTCCTCTCAATACCGTATATGATGCAAATGTCTTTCAGTGAAGTCAAAAATTAATGGAATCATACGAGAGATATTCCATCTGGCGCAGTGAGACGAACGCTGGCTAGCTCAGTTGATAGAGGATCGGCATGTAAAGCCTAAAATCTTAGTGAAAGAGGGAATTTACCTCCTAAAATATTCTCACACTATAGCCTAGACTTAATTAGCTTCAAGAAGAACAAATTCAGTTTAAATGAGCAGGAAAAGTTATAAATATCTTGGAAAAAGTGGGCTAGTGGGGTGACTAAAAAGGAATCACTTAAAACAGCTGGAAGTGCACTTTCATTTCCCCAAAGCTCAACCAAATCAGTGATGTACACAGTGTGGTGTCTCCATTTTTATCTTTCAGAATAAAGATATATTGAAAATCGATTGTTTATTCTTATACAAAAGACTAAGTTTACATGAAGTTAGTCAAGGCATTACTTTGCTAAGTGTTTATTTTTTCTTTAAAATGTATTTTTAAAATCCACTAGGTTTTCTGTATCACATTTTGCGCACTTTTTAACGTGCTCAAGGCAAAACTCGGATCCGCAATCTCCTCAACCAGGCAGCAATGTAGGCTATTAGCAACCTCGGCTAGGGAGACCAATTTTTTAATAAACCTATTGACCTCATCCTCCCATATGTGCGGATTCTAAATAACCTATTAGGGGAGGTTTACGGTTAAGTTACCCTCATTGCGTGTATGGAAGTTGTTTTCGTGCTGACCTGGGGCGGGGGTGAAGAAGTTAAAAAAAAACAACGCCGTCCGTCCACTTGAATGATACAGAACTCATTTACACCTGCGTTCGTTTTTACCCCACTATTGGCACTTAATCTTACTGCATGTCACAACAAGGGTCGTGTTTTATCGTTAAGTTGACAGCACTGATTTCGTTTGTTCTACATGTTGTATTATTACTGGCACACTGTCTGCTGGTTTATTGCTACTTAACCACTAGGTACGGTATACTGCCAAGACTTTTAATGGAATTAGAAAAAATGAATGAATTATAGCTTTTCTTTATTTTACTTGCAATATACAATATAAGTCTAACATTGCATGTTGAAGCCAGTGTCATAAAGAATGTCTTATGAAGTAAAAATGTATATTACGGTAATTATTTATAATTTTAAAGCATTCTAAAGCGGTCTAAAATTCCAAATTAATATTTGAGGAGTTGAATTGAATGGTGACCTGTATGTAAGGGGTGCGTCAATATCACAGAACAGAATAATTATTAATTCGAAATTATTTGGTTGATCTCAAAAGTTTGTAGATACGGTGTATCTCTTCAACCTACGGTATGTTCAGGTATAATTTCAGAAAATTTCAGTTTTAAACTTGACTGAAGCGGTCTAGGAATATGTTAAACATAATACATGTTCAATATACTTGCAATTAATTTTTGTGGTATAGCAAACGGGTGAATCCTGTCCTCAGATAAGCTACTTTTGGAATCGCAAGGCCTTAAATTCTAATTTACACAGAGCAAAGTCCCCAAAAGCGACACAGTCAAAATATTTAAACAGCTACTCCGGAATGTGAGTCCTTCTCGGCCAAATCCCTTTCGACAAATGAAAAAAAAAATGAAAAATGAAAAATGAAAAAAGAAAGAAGAAGAAAAAAAACTTCTCTTTTCGAACAGGCAACAATAAATTAGGTTATTTGTGTCAGAATGTATTGTTCACTAATTCAAAAATTTTGAATCCTATAAAACCAATAGTATAAACAAAATATGCAGATTTTGGATTTCAATTCGTAAACTCCAGATTTTTATTGCATAGGCTATGACAGGATTCTTATTATTGTACAGTAAACTCCCTGTTTTTCACATACAAGTGATGTTTTACAAATCAACATGTGTCAGTTACCAGAGAGATTTATAAGTATGTAGGCCTATGTATTTACTTATTTATTTATTGCTCGTTGACGAATCATTCAGTCATGCAATTTTATTGTCTAGGTAGATTCTGAACTGACTTCGTCAAACATACCCCTTAAGGTATTTTATTAATATTAGTATTTTCACATTACATAGAGTTTACCGCTTCCATTCTTAGAAATAAATAATTATTGCTAAAAAGTCTATTATTGCTAAAAGACTATCGCAATTTATCAAACACAATAGTATCCTATGAAAGCAATAGGCCTATTTCAAATAATTCAAGTTTTGCCTTTTCGGGTGGCATTTTTAGATGCTCCCGTTAGATCTTGACTGAGACGGATACACTAAGTGGATGCTTAATTAAACCTTTGACCTTTTTTTTTATTTATTAAAGAAACTCATCAGCATGCTCCATTAATAATATTACATGCATTACAATACTTAGTCTCAAGTTTGATAATTACAATAATTACATAAATAACACATAACCTAGAAAATAAGAAATATGCTACTGACCTATAAATGTGTCGCTTTAAGAATTGTATAACAGGAGAAATATAAGATTAATAAAGTAATGCTTTATGTGAGATGTGAGAAGTTTTATTCAAATGTTATGTTTGCCATTCATGAAAACAAACTATTCCACTGAAATCTTCCTCGTCGATTTCAAGCTTAGAGCTCACTGAAGTTTTTACTTGATGGCTGCAATATTACCAGTGTAAATATCCAGCACTGAAAGGAGTAATAGTTGTCATTACACTCGAATGCCGGATCCGTTTTATCTAGATTATTAAGTGCTAGAATGCTACCTTATAAGATTGTGAGGGGGCGGAAAATGTCCGTCCGTGTGTCCATACGCGCGATAACTCAAATATGCTTTATCGGATTTTCATGAAACCTGGATACGCATGTATAACGTCCATGGGAAGATATCGGACCAAATCGGTTGACCGGTACCGGAGTAAAGCCCAATTTAGTGCCTATTTTATGGTAATATATTAGAAGGAATTTATAAAAAGCAATTTAGTTATCATGACAACATATTGTTTTACAGTGTTCATATACGGCTTTGGAAGTTGCAATACAGGTAGCTTTGACAAATAACACTATTATTTCACATATCTTCATCAAACTCGACCGTTAAACTGAGCGAGGTGGCCGAGACGGTAGCATCTTGAACTCGAATTCTGGAGGTCTCTGGTTCAATTCCCGTACCGGTCAGTTTGACTTTTCTTTGTATTTTTAAGTGAGTGTGCGATTGTCAAGATATCACATATCCGTATAGTTCTGCTGATGCTGGAGATGTTCATCTGATTTTTTAAACTAAACCTTTGTTCTTCCGTAAGTCCTGCTTAATATATCAATCAGGAGGTTTACTCGGAAAGCGATTTTTAAAAAATCTTAAATTTCTGCATATCATAATTGCAATTATAACTGATTTAACAAAAGCATTCTGGCTCTTTGTTACGTCAGTTACCTGATTTTATTTAATTAAATAGATTATAAAGCTAATTTTGTAAGAAATCATACAAATGCTACATTTAAGCCTTACTTGCAAATTTACTTTCAGATATAAAGTTGATATTTCATATCTGAATTGTACGCCCATGCAGAATTTAAATTAGTAAGTTATCATAACCGTGCATTAATGGCTTAAGTGAAAATAGATTCACTTAGTTTCTATTAACCGCTATGCAAATTGTGTATGTTATTCATACAGTAACAATGTGCAACGTGATGCATTTTGCCTATTTAGTTCCAACTTATGCGGATACAGAATGTATACCCGCCTCATTTTTAACTTTTATGAAATCTCGAATTTCATTTCTCATCGGTCGACACAGTTCCAATATGCATTCAAACAAATTAAAATGCATCCTATTCTATAAACAAACAACAAATACTGCATCCACTCCACATACTAGGAGAAATGTATAATATTTTTAATCATATCTCCGTTGTTTTGTTTATCAACTTCGATCTAGAACAGAATGTCATATTTCCCCATCAGCAGTAAATACACTGGCTAATGATTTTTTTGGGCTAAATTCTATACCAAAACATTTGCCTATAGATTGTATAGCGATGAGGATAGAGGCACAAATACATACACCAGAATTATCTATGATTGAATCAAATGGGCGTGTGTGTAGGGGGAAGAGAAAGGGGGGGGCAGTGAACGAATGAGCATCATGAGAGAGAAAGGCCCCCATAGTAGTAATAAATTCAGGCCTGCGTTGCACAATACACTATGGCTCTGGTATATGCAGTAATAATATCTGCAGTGATTTACGAGAATGAGGTAGCTGATCGAGAGAGAGAGAGAGAAACCATCATAATATACATACATGCATGCATGCATGCTCGGTGACTCAATTAACTTCACATATACCATATACATATCGCAGTTGAGAGAATGAACGGATAGCTGGTACATGAATATTGCTATATCATTACAAGAGGTTTGGGTTGGAAATTTCAATGCAATGCATACATTTAGTTAATATAAATATAGATTATTCACTGTCCTCATACCTCCTCCTCCTCCCTCCTGTTTTGCAACCAAAGCGTTTCCACCCCCAAACTGGATCATAAACCATGTTACTGTAAAGGGTTGCCCGTCATAGCCCCCACCCTCTACCAACAGCATTGTTTTCGATAAAGAAAGAATAGTATTTTAATCTTCTGGGAAAATCTAGCTAGATTTCTATATCCTCAATTATTTTAACATCGGACAAAAGCCTCGGCTGCATATTGCATTTCATATCCTCTGGATTTCAATAGAATGCATTTTTAAATTGTCCGCTATTTTGAAATAATGTGCTGCTGAAACATATTTAATACACAAAACAAATATTAAACCTCAAAAACGTTACCATTCCATCGACATAAACCCCTCAAAAAAACTTTTAGCAACAGATCTCCGGGATAGCTCAGTCGTAGCGTCTTCGGTCCGGAGGTCCCGGATTCAAAACCCGTTGCCGGCCAATTTGACTTGGTTTTTTTCATGTTTTCCCAGTTATAAAAGCAAATGCCGGTTTAGATTTTGCTTAAGACTCATCGCCGCTATTTCATCCAATATCGTAATCATCAAAATCTAAAGTCAGATTATCGGAAACCCTAACACACAAACAACAGAGAACAACTAATGTACACCACTAGATACAAAGCTACAGTAGGCTACCTAAGAATAAAATTAACTTAAAACCATAATATCAATTAAGGTACACTATACGTTTTAAAATATAATCCAGATTTTGCTTACGTCATTTTTATGATATTCACTGATAGCTTCTTGGTTTTATTAGTAAGTCAGAAGTTCCAAACTATTCCCAGAGGAATGAGATTGCTCACTACAAAAGCCTATGCTTCACTATATATTTGATTTCCAACCAGAAGGGAAGGAAGCTTGAAGACCCAGTATTAAACCTCACGCGAGTGACTGAAGTAATAAAAGAAACAAACAATACAATCAAGATTTTTTTTTAAATTTGGCTTCATTTAAACTCATTTGAACATCGAGGTCATATCATGAGTTCAGTTCTGTAGGTATACCAGATTAGGGCATGTAACTATTGAAGGTCATCTGTTTGCTATTGTTGATGTGTTAAGGCTTGTTAATTTTAACTGAAATTTTATTTTAATGGATGTGATACATGACGAAACAGTGGCGATGATTCATGGTAAGCAAATTTACAGTTCGGCAATTGTCTTTACGATTGGAGAAACCATGAAAAACCCCAAGCCAAATTGTCAACGGGGTTTGAACCCTGGACCTCTCGAATGGGAGACCAAGACGCTTTCGTCTCGGCCACCAGTGTTTTATCAGTATCATCTGTAGGCTACTTAGGACGGGGAAGGAAATAACTATACTGGGCAACATAACTTAGAATTTCCGTTTAGAGAATTTCGGAATTTACAAAAGTGCGTTATTTTTAATATTTAATTATTTATTACTACAGATACCAATGTATAGTATTTTTAAAACATTAAATCTTAAAGATCTGTATATGTCCGCTAAGTGAATACAGATCCAACAATACTTAAACTATAAATACGCTCTAATATTCAAATCATTGTTACAAAGACCTACTACAAAACAAAGTCAAATACATCTAACAGTAAGGCAGAAAAAAGTGACGTTAAAATAATACATATATAGAACGAAATACGAAAGAATGAAAAGGATAATGTTGAAGAAATTAGGGTAAATATTTATAACGAAATTAAATGTCGGAGAGATTGATAAAAATAGATTTGATTGGTTATTTAATAACGATTACTTACAGCTAAATATAGGCCTGCGATGTCGCATAGGCTGCATATGATGCAGGTGCGCCAGAATTTTGTCTCGCAGATCTTTTACATACCAGTAAATCTAGAGAGATGGGACAGTCGCATCTAAGCACACGTTTAGGCCATCGACTAGGGCTGGGATCGAACCCACACATTTATGAACCGGGAGCCAACACCTTATTGACTGCTCCAAGCAAGTACACATGTTAATTCTACTAAAATATAGCCTCATTGCCGGAAAAAATAATAGTTTATTTAACTCAGAGATTTGACAATCCAAGTGCAGTATTTAGATTTTATGAAGAAAGAAATTCGGCAACCTAACCAGCTGATTTCCATGACGAACAGTGTCGGAAATAACCGCACGCAGCAAGACAATCGTCAATATATTAGTCTCGCCATCTGAGCTCATATTCTCGCTTATAATTCATTTTTGTGGTTTTAATCATTCATTATATGCTAGATTCTGTATTTAGCTAATTACAATCAAATTAAGCATCTAATGATTAATTCAAAACCACAAAATGAATTAAACACATCGCTATTTATGTCATTATGCGAGAAAGCCGATGGTAAGACAGTCGATATATAGCGATGGTCATGTTGTGTGCGGTTACTACCGTATCAGCTGTTTTATTCTGTTATATTAAACTTTTTGGCACCATTAATAATATATATTATTATACATGATATTAATTCATCACACCTAAAATTGCACATTCTTTTCATATCTCCTTTTGCTCACTGCACCTTTTAAATGCCTAATCTCTGTGAAGAATGAATAAATTTTAAAAGTTATAGGTATGAAGATGTTTCAGTTGTTAGTTGTGAATTTACGTAAAAACAACTGCGATAAAATGAAAGTAATAAAATGAAAGGATAAAATTACGACGATGGACACTTGTGACTAGGTGAAATTCCACTTAGGCCTATTCTTATACTGGAGTGGTCAATTATTCATCAGCAAAACAGCCACAGTAAATATAACTCTGGATCCGGATTCTCTAAAGATAAATTTACGAGCAACGAATCCGGACATCTCGTTAAAGGCCTAGTAACTATGAAAAAATCAGATGTGAAACTCACATAACTTCCTCTGCCCAATTAAAAATTTGCCTCTTCTATAATATATTAAAAGTAAAGTGATCCCTATACAGGCCATGGAGGCCCAGAGGGTTCCAGGAGGTTGAGGCTCCCAGATTTTGGACATTCGGGACGTGAAGGTGGTAAGGTTGTCAGCCTTACGCACCCGCCGCCTTAAACCCCAGGATTGCTCCTGATACTCATTTCTGTTAGAGGCTAAGTCGACCCCAGGGCCATAGTGCAAGCAGAAGGATTAGGCCAATTGAAAAACTCCAACGACCTCATCGGGAATCGAACCCGCGACCTTCCAGTTTGTAGCGCAGCGCCTCAGCCACTACGCTACGGCTTACCCCCTATAATATATTATTTATGGCATTTTCTTTATGAAAATTGGTTGTAAAAATGAAAAAGAAAATTCGTTTACCATATCACATCGCATGCCCGAAGGATGTTTCCAGAAATAGTATTTTGGGATACAGGGGACCTCAAAACGTGAAGGCCTACTTACGTTAATAACCCAGCTTCGAATTTGGGGGTCGAAAACAATACTTCCTCTACCTATATTACCTGTGGTACGGGCAGATGAAGTACAAAATGCCATGCCAAAGCCTTATCTCAGCCGGGGACTCCTGAGTCAAAAATCATTAACGCTAACCATTCGGCCAAGAGGGTGAACACAAGGACCCTCGTAAGTCAATAAATTTAATCTTACTTGAATGGAACAAAGAAGCAAAACTACGTGGAAACGATGTAACGGCATAACAATTGTCACAAATAAATAGCAGCGACAAAGCAAGCCAGTGTTTTCTTGAGTTGTCAGTCTCACGCAGGTTTATTCCCCACAGGAAGCTTGAGAGCCTGATTTACGCTAGCACTGTAAGAAATGCGAGTGACCACTGTGTGATGCAGTGTCCATTGTTTGGTCTCCACCTCCATTTCCTCTGAGGCCCAGCGCCACCTTTCGCTTGCGACACCCACTTCATCATGCCTGATCAAGAGGATGCAATGCATCAAAACTTTCTTTCAATAGTCTCAAAACCATTTCCTTTGTTTCAAACACAATGGTTATTTACGTTTTCTTTGACTTCAAATGAAAGACCTCGTCATAATTTAAGGGCACTTTGTTACTGGAGGTACGTTACTCTCATTTCCTGATAAATGAACTTGGAAAAAAAAGGGACAGTAACAGAGCCGCATCGGTATCAAATTTTCTGTCGAATCAATCGCATTGAACGTCTTTTCAACACTAAGATCACGGCAAGAAATTTCAAGCCTGAAGGCAATAGCTAATCCAAGAATTATGTTGCTATTGCCGCTATATAGGGTGTAAAAAAATTCCGTATAGGCCTACAAACTTGGAAGGTTTGTAGAGGAGTAAAATGAAACTTTTTTTATGTGACAAAGATCTGATAGGTTCTCCGTTTCCCCGCTAGGGGTTCTTGAAGGGTTTGACAGTAGATGGTGTGACTGTATTCAACCTGCCGTGTGATGAATATTTTACAGATTTTGTTGAAAATGTCGTCTGTTTACATTAATGCACTGCTGGCATCTACGTGCAAATGATTGTCTCACACGTTCAAAACAATCAGGTGTCTCACGAATAATTGCTGCAGCTTCAGCCACACGGGCAACCAGCTCTTCAAAAAGAAATCCATAGGACTGAGATCAGGAGAACGTGGTGGCCACTGTACTGGCCCACCCCTCCCAACGGAGAACCTATCAGATATTTGTCACATAAAAAAGAGTTTCATTTCATCTCCTCTACAAATCCTCCAAGTTTGTAAACGAATTTTTTTTACATTCTGTATATTATATATAAATATAAAAAAAATATATGCGTGCGTGTGTGTGTGTTCGTACGAGAGAGTAGGCCTATGTGTATTTACGTCTACTTGAAATTCAAAATAAACTTTAAACAAAGAAATAACATTGTTTATTTTAGTTTTAATCAATTTAAATAATATTTACTTTATGCAACAATAATTATCACTATTTGTATCAACATTTTTTCACAATTTATAAATCGTTTTAATTATTTTATAACTGCTCCCGGCTGCAATGCCAGAGTAGTAGAAGGTTCAGGGGCTAGCTAATCATGGGAAACCTCATTAATGGAGCTAATTTACAAAACGAAAACGGAAACGGTTTGATGGCTGTCGGTACATTGTTCCCGATATTTCCCCTTTCAGCATATTTATGTGCTGAGGAAGTAACAATATCCACCACTAGATAGGGTTATCGTCATTTACTGCTCTATGTCATATGTTAACTAGCCCGCTGTTTCGACATTATGTTTGTGTTTAAAGATGGTAACTGTCACATAAATTAAGAATTGCATTATTGAGTACCCAAGTACAATAACTAATACATGAATTGCAGATAGTTTTGTTAGATTGTTATGGGTTAGATATAGTTCAAATGTATCTCTAGGCTACTTAAAATTCACATGAAATATTACAGCAATATAGTACATCGTCCACTGATTTCAAACCAGTGACAAGAGCTTATTACAGCATAAACATTTAAATCATGCTGTAATCAAAGTGTTTGTTATAAATGAAATATTAAGCAAAACTGTTCATCAACCCTTTTTAAAAGAGTTCGGTATGTTACAAAACATTAGTCTTAAATGGCTACACACAAAAATATGGAGATTTAGAACTATACAAAAATAGAAATTAGGGTTTTAGGTAAGAGCACAATATATCAGTTTACATCTTAGTACACCCTACTGTGCTCTTTTAAGAGGGAATCGCTCTTAGGCCTTTAGAAATTTCAGTAGGGAGAATATTTTATTACTGCTTACAGGTTTATTATAGGGATTTCGCTGGTTCTATTCAGATTCATTTTAATAAAAAAAACAAACAATATGCTTATTTTGTTGTTATAATTCTTTAAGTTAGAAGCAAAAGCAGTAAGTGTCAAAGCAGTTTCATATCTCTTAGCCTACACCAAGAGAATTGTTTAAATGTGATTCAAATGACAATGAATTTCACAGTGAGGCTATTCGTAATATAAAGAAAACTAATTGCTTGTTATATTTTTTAAATAATTATTTTATTCTGTAACACTGAAATATAGTGAGTATAACGTTTTCGGATTGCTAGCCAGGTGAGTGAGTAAAAGAGCTCTGACATTTCAGAGGAGCACGCTTCCTCATCTTCAGTCTCTCCCTGAAGATGAAGGAAGCGTACTCGTCTGAAACGTCTGAGCTCTTCCAATCACTCACCTGGCTAGCAACAGAGAAGACTCAGATCAAACGCCAGGAAAACCTCAAGTAATTCAACTGAAATATAGTGCTCTCATTTTCATCATCCCCACTCGGCGAGTCAAACGTCGGCTTTTCCTTTTGCGGTCTGCCAGATTTTATATATATATATATATATATTTATATTTATATATGTTACCGGCAAAGTGTGAAATCCCGGCATTCTATAGAATGCCTAGGTAATGTATAGAATGCCTGATGGTTTTAGGCAAAGTATGAAATATAAGTTTTTTGTGAAAATGTTACATACTTTGCCTAGGCATTCTATACAATTCCTAGGCATTATATAAAATGACCAGTACCATTTACGCAAAGTGTTAAATGGGCACAAGATGTGAAGCCTTTATTAATTAATACACATTTGAAACTGAAAAAAAAGGACGAAATAAAGCACAGGATATTCTTACCGGAAAACAATGAAAGCAGAACTGAGATTGAAGTACTTGTTACATTAAGTACTCACTTTTCTTCTTCACACAAAAACAATTTACATTTTGGCATTTTGATCTTGTACATTTCACGACTTAAAGAAGAATGCCAACAGAATATTGTTACCGGTAAAACACATATCAGAACTGGCATGACCTACTTGTTGCAGCAGGAAAGGCTACAGTGACATTTTGAATTACACTTAATTTTCTTCTTCACACAAAGGCACCTCATATTTTGGCATTTCCTCTTGCACATACACCTGACGAATACTTGGCCGCTTCCTGTGGACTGAGAAGTAGCTGCAGATCGGAGAGGTATTTCGTGGTCAGGAACGTTTTCAATACTCATTAAGTTCTTCGGACATACGGTGAATTCTGATCTTGCGTAGAGTTGCTTCAAGATTTCTTCTGCAGTTCCAAGTCGGTAAAAGCCACCTTCCGTCAAGTTCATAACAACTGCCAACAGATTACGTGAGTCACCCCGCCCTTTGTCGACGTCGGGAATCGGAACTCGCACAGTGGCACCCTTTGGCACAGGAGGAATTTTTTGTCAGAATCCCTTTTCATTTTTTTGGCCTGAATCTCAAGGTTCAATCTCGATTCCATTTTACTTTGGATAGCTTTCTCAATATTGAAGCAAACACTGCACAAAAGGCTAACCCCATAACCTTCTACTTCGTCGCCGTCATCGTCTTTAGGAGAATGTCCACAGATGGCATGAACGTTTCGGCCACACTTATGACATGTATGAGCACGGCTCGTTTCTTTTAAGCAGACGCAACATACATCATAAAAAGAAGGATTTTCGGTAACCACAGAAATGGAGGGCTCTTCGATAACCATGGCCTAATCGCTATTTTGGTTTCCTCCATCATGGATTGCATTCTCATCTATGTCTTCTGCAGGGAGCTGTGCCTCTTGCATTGATTCATCTCGTCTTTATTTCTGCTGTTGTGTTGTTTGTACGCTCTCTATTATTTTTTCCAGCTCTTCCTCAGTCTCTACGTCTTGTAAAACGTCGTCAGGCAGGGACGACGTCGAGAGACCTACTCTAGCTTTGCAGCCGAACAGAACTTCGTATGGTGACCTGTTAATCCCAGAATGAAAAGCTCTGTTTTTCATTAGTTGAACGAACCGTAGTCCCTCACTCCAGCAGCTAGTTTTTTCATCTTTCATCCAAGCACACAGCATATTTTCAATGTCCTGATTTGCTCTTTCGACGCTCCCCTGACTTTGTGAGTGGCGCGGCTTACCATGGACGATCTTTAGGGTGGGCCAATACTCCTTTAGGCCGCTTACCACAATGCAAATTCCCTGCCATTATCGGACTGTAGAATCTTTGGAGCACCAAGCAACGTAAATATGTCGATGAGGTTGTAGGCTACTTCTTCCGCTCTCTCTGATTTCAGAGCCCTGAGAACTGAGATGATCTTGGTAGACCATTATAAACTTGTACTCCTTATCAGGATGGGACTGAAAATCGATGCGATCGACCTGACAACGGGAATTGAATTGCGAAAAAACCATTGGCTTGACCACAACACCTTTTTTAACACCTTTTTGCTTCTTCTGGCAAGGCTCACAAAGATGAATGTACAGCTCAATATCATGACGGGTAATGTTCTTATACTTGAGTGAAAGTTCTTTCAATATCCTGGCGGGATTAAGCGTATTATATACTTTGCCGGCAGACAATCCGGCAAAGTATACAATGCCTAGGCAATGCATAAAATATCAATCATTTCATACTTTGCCGTTCGATTTTAGGCATTCTATACATTACCTAGGCATTCTATAGAATGCCGGATTTCACACATTGCCGGTAACATATATAATAAATAAATATATATATTAGGGTAAATAGTAGTCTGCACTCTCAAATTCAAGCAGATGACTCTAATGCCAAGTCAATCTAATAACAATAGTAATATAACACAAAATTTTGGCGTTTCTTTGATTCTCGTTTCCGACTGAGACATGACAACACTACAACACGCGGCTATTGAGTGTGTCCTTCTTGCATTAAACAAACAACACTTCAAAGACAGCACCGCTATGGACGATGATAGCAAGACGATTGTATATAACGTAGACATGGCCTAACGATATCCACGTAAGACATTCATTAGCAGTTGCAGTGAAATGTGGGATTGTTTCTTTGTGAATAAAAGCTGAACTAGTGGTCGAATGTCACTCATACTGACAGTATGTGTTCCCTAACTCTGTTTGTCTCATTTCATACAATGGTATCCTCCTTGTGGTCCTACAGTCAGCTGCAACCACTATGTGATTATTCTTTTGTGCACAGCCAAATTTTATTATCTCTCACCATTCACATACTCACAAAGACGAAACAGAATCCGTGAACTATATTATTAAGTCCGTTACACGGGCTGGGAAAATAAAAATTTTACCAATTAAGTGAATGTTACCGATATAGCTGTGGAATTTTAAAACCTGAAGTGTGGCTAATGACACAACACTGAGCATCCAAAACAGGAATGATCGATGAACTCACAACTCTACAACTTAAAAAGTTTCATACGTACGTTGTATGCAATCTATACCATCGCCGCAAGAGTACGTTATATGTCCATACAGCGACTGTACAGAATTGCATAAAGCACAACAAAAAACCTTAACCAAAACTAACAATTACATTTTGACCGAGACGACTGTACTATCAGGATAAAATTTGAGACAGACACTCCCCAGGTAATGGTCAGACCTCTGGGTCAAAGGGTCTCGAAGGAATAGCCTAGGAGAGTATACATACATCTCAAGTCGCATTAGAGGTAGCCTGCCCGCTTCTAGATCCGAAAGTCGCGGGATCAAACCCGATCACGGTCGATGGATTTTTGAGGACGTAAAAATCCTGGGCATGGAGTCCTCCGGCAGGGACTTTAAGCTGGGGGCCCATGTAGGCCTACTTTCCGGCAAGTAAAAAAAAAAAAAAACACCAAACCTAAATTAGAGTCTCTGGACAAAATTCTTCGATCCTTTCACGTCCAAGTAATACCTTAGTTTCCGTAGGGGGTTTGTGAAGCGATGGGCTTATTTCTTATTCCCCTGTCTTCTATCTCGGAAGATAAGCGTAACAAAATTAATCCAGGTACTGAAACCAACTGGAGGCTCTAAGCCCACTGTAGGGGTTATAGGAAGAAGTCTGTCAGTCAAGTATCCTAGGATAAGATATTTTAAATTCAACTTATCTCTGTGGCACTAGCTTATAATACAAGGCGAGCTGATCAGTTTATGAAAAGCGGATAAGAACTAGCATCAGCCCTTGTCTGTCGTGTTTGCAGACTTGTTAGCAATCAGTCATCAAAGTTCAACTTCCATTAACAGGACGGAGAATAGGCGGCAGGCGCTCGCGGACGGAGTGGAGATGCACGTGCAGTGGCATTATATCAAACAGTGCGACGTATTGCGCTCAGAACAAACATTTATTTACAATGTAAACAAACGGTGCAAAAAAAGTTGCACAAACTTTTATCACATATAGTGTTAAGATTTAAATTTTTGTGGTTTTAATATATCCAAAAAGAAACCGGAATGTAGGCTACCATTTAGAAATTAACATTCCACCTCCTTATATAATGGTCACATCATGTTTAGGTTTACCAGTAGGCTCTTGTAATAAGTTAATTCATTTACGTGCATATGTTTTTATTGTCTCTATTATCAGTCTTCTTGACTGATACTCAGTTTAACATAATTATTGTGGTTTTGGCTGATATATCGGCTATGAGTTATGGAAAGTAAACAAATCCTACAAGTCCGGCGTTTGCCTTTGCGAATGAAGAATCCATGCAAAACCCAAGTCAAATTGACTGACCATAAGGTTTGAGATTTTAACCCAGGACTTCTTACCTCGGCACCTCGTTCAACTGATTTCATTGTGTTCATTACGACTGAGGTATAATGCATTTCACAACACTCAGTTATAGTTACAAGGGGGAATAAAAAATATTCATATTTTAATTAATGTATGTTCTGACATTGTGCATTTAAGTCATACTTATTTAGTTATTGTCTAGATAACTATTAATCTTATAAAGAAATGTGGAAAACAAAAAATGTTCATTTTAATTTCCTCTACAACTTTACTGAGCTAGATTTTCATTTATCGCCTACCGTAATGGGGATAGTCTACAAAAATAATTAATGGACACGAGTAAAGTACGCCCTAAGTAATTTTATACAGAAAAACAAATATAGTCATTTTATTTGTAGGAGTTCCGAAATTTACATTTACATTTTTTTATATGGGAAAATTTGTTAATGTTCTTTGTAACAATTTTATTTATTTTCATAACTATAAATTGCCCTGTTTTATGTTTACAGTTTTGTGTGCATTTACTTGACACCATCTAGAATTTACTGTAGCCTTTCAAGTAAATGTCACCTGGTTATGAAAGGTAATCCCATCTTCCAGCTCCTGTCTCATTAGGTACATATGATGGATGAATAAATAAATAAATAAATAAATAGTTGGCCTATTTTTATAAATGCCCATTAATAATTATCTCCAACCAGCTTACATACTGGCAATCAGGAGCTTCGGTATTTCCTACATTGTTATTTCTAAATAAACATCTCACACATAACTCGTTTCCTTTTACTTCCTTGCATACAGAGAAAGTATAGCCTACCGATCGTGACAAAAACTAAAAACGAGGCAATATTAGGAAAACACGTTTCACGACGCTTAGAAGCTGAAAGAGTATTTTTCAATGACGTCTGTCAGTCTGTCTGCTTGTGCAGGCCCATTGCGGGTCAACAGTTTGCACAGAACTATATTGTTAGATTATGAACGTTCTTGGACTTTTACTGTGTATCTGCATTAATTTCAATTTTTCCACCTGTGATCAATAAAAAATATTACTTACAAAAACTAATCTAAAATCGTCTTATCATAAAATCATTGTAATTGTAACATAAATTACTTGTCTATAATATTATCGTAACTTATGTATATTAACAATAAGTAGTCCTAATAACAACAATTAAAATTTCTTTAAAACGTTAAAATGAAATCATATCTTCCATAGAAAGGTCAGTTCTACGTTAAAATTGTCGCTGTAGTCTTCACTTTACGACATCGCCATCTTCAAGTGAAATCATATGAGCTGCAAATTCGTCCTTTTGCTACCAGATGTACACTCCTACCTCCTAGAATTTTATTTCTATTACTAAAATATCAATGGTAGTTTTCTACAAGCTTTTTAACTTCATAATAATGGCTCTAATGAATTTTATTTTTAAAAAAGTTTCGAAACGTCTACCTTTGAACAATAAATTACTTAGGGGATAGTTTATTTTCGATTTTTCTTGGCTACCTAAACTACGTGAAATGTCCACACAGAAAAGTTGTAGAGATAGTCAATAAGTACATCTCTTAATCAAAACATTTACTTTTTAATTAACAGTTTTTATATATATTGAAGAAATTACGGCTTCAATGAGCACTATCAAAGCTATCTTGTGAAAATAATGCTATTCTTTTGTTTACGAGCTCTTCGTAACTAGAAAGTTATGAGAATGTATCTGGCGTAAGGTATGTCTTTTTTCCTAAAAACTTAGGCCTAATAACACGTTTATGAGAAAGTGAGTGCAGAGTTTTTGCACTATTCATTCAAGTAACAGAGTGATTTCTCCCATGAAAAATCAGAAACAGTATTAAAAACAGTTAGGCCTATGTGATTTAATAGACATCCTATTTATAACAGTAACTTTAAATTGTAGAAATGATAAATTTGTGCCATAATATCAACCTGCTTATCATTTGCCAACTGCTAAGTTTCGAAGCTTTTTGTTTCGTTTTATAGGCCTACACTCCGCGTATGGCGTACAATTCTGTGCAAAGCAGATTGGAAAACTTTGGAAACCGCTGAGACCAGTACAATATGTCACACACTTGACACTGGCTCGTGTAAGAAAGTCAATTCAGTATTTTGTGGGGGCTATTTTCTTCTCTTAAAAGAAATAGGGGCATAAACGTGAAATGTGGCTGGTAAATGCATTAGGGTGTCATGTTTCGTGTAGGTTATGTTTTCGAGCTGCTGCACCGGTAGTTGACTCACCGCTCTTGCCACGCGCTCTGGTAATGTGTAACAAGTCGTCATGGAACACCGCAGCCAATACGTGGGAACGTCGTACCGTTAATTATTTGATGACGCGAGATCTTGTTTACTTAGCACAAAGGGGACATGCGAACACCTTCCAAAATGTATACCTTCCAAAATGCTGAACATCGACTTGAAATAATTGGAAACAGATGTATGATTAGTTTAAATATAGTATATTGCGATAAAAGTGCCCTAAGCGATGCATACGGATCGAGGAAAGAGTTTTTTCAATTTCCGACATCCGTTAAGCGCTTACGGCACGAGTATTGCATGCTATTTTTTGCACGATGAATATTTATATCAATTTATTTATATTAATTGAGATATTAGCAGAAAATATTATGTATATACACTATTGAAGATGGATTTTATATTTCAGAAAGTGATTCTCATGTGTTGGTTGTTATGGGGACCGAATATTTGTCCTGTTAAAGTCGCCACAAACTGGGGGCCTTGGTTCCGGTCTTCCATAAAGGCTTGTATTATGATGATTTTACTTACGGCACTTGTGCTTTTTGTAATTTTTACCGCACGGAGATTTCTTTTGTTTTCCTAGCAACCATATTGCTTGCGGGAATGTCAAGTTACGATCCACGGCAACAATATTCGTAAGTACCACTAATTAGTTACGTCGTACAAAAAAAAATATTACAAACTACTGTATATAGGCTACACAGAGTGGGTTGACCGTTGTGGTACGGTAACGACAAGAGACCACAGGTTCGCATGGTGGACCATAGGCCTACTGAGTGGTTGGATTCATAATCGGGGATTATGAATAAATTGTCAGTCAGTCAGGACATATTATTTTATTTATTGACTACACAAATTATGAAATGTAATGTTTTGGAGTCCTTGAGTTAGTAAATTGGATGATAAACCTGCTTCTAATTAAGCCTCGCATATCAGGCAACTGGACAACAAATTTTAATGGCTTATTTCCCAAGGAACTGCCCATGTGGCATCTGACGTTAGTGTGTGATAAGTTAATCCATCATCTCATCACTGAGAATGGGACCAACAGAAGCGTAGATGTTACAGTGACTGAAAGAGTAAAACAGCTTACCTTTACATCTGACACCTCAAACAATCACGAGATGGCGAAAAGAAAAAAAATCAATATATAAACAACTGCATGGAATTTTATTGGTATTTTTTACTGGTTACACAGGGGCACTATAAAAAACAGTTTAATGAAAAATAAAATAAAAAAATGATTTTTTTAAATACTTATACTGTAAATATTACAAACATAGTAGATGATGTTGTTCATATGATGTTTTCAAAAAGATTAAAAGAGAATCAATCAAAAATATTGTCATTTGTGGAAATCATCACGGAAACGGCATTTTAGTGCACGAAACGTGGCCGCCATTTTATAACGATAATTAATTATGAAAATAGTATGTAATTAAAGAGGGAGTCAATAAATAACATGCCAGATTACAAGCTTACAGAACAATTCATTGCTGAGAAAAAAAAGAACTTCGCCTATTTCTCAACTATGAATGTCACCCAAAGCTTTACTTAGCTAAATGTCCTGTTTCCCTAGACATTTGTCAAAAGGGGGTGAAGTGCAAAAACTTCACACTTACTAGTTAACAAATATTTCTATAGTAGGCCTAAGTGTTTGTTAAATAATGTTGTATATTTGTTTCACATTTTTAAATATGTTTATGTAGTTACATTCTTTCTACAATAATTTTCAATCCTGTTAAATATATATCACACTCAGAATACTGTTAATTTTAGTTGACATCAGTAATTTATAATTTTGTATTTATTTTTTATTTGACTATAATTAACAATTACATTAACCTAACGATTACATTTTCAACAACTTCATTAGGTTGTATGATACCAACAAAACCAACCTTATTTGACTTAACCGGAGGCCGCAAAAAGTACAGAATAGCCTACATAATATTTGCTTGGAAGCATTCCAGCTAAAAATGGACGTGACAGATTTTCAAAAATTATCTCAAAGACTTTAAAATGAGGAAATATGTTCCTTAAATATTTAAATTTCAATAATTTAACAAGTTTTTGACATAATATGTTTATTTATTTTGTAAGAAGCTTATTTTTCAGTCATTTTGTAATTCAATTATAAGAGCTGATTTATACTAATAAGGTTTGCTGCGCACTACAGTCACATTAACTTTGATAAGGCATTTTTAAGTGCAACAGATATTGAGAGAAGATTTTGGAGATGATCTTTTATGCTGAAGTTAAGGTAAAGGAATAGTGCCGTTAAAGATGAATTTAAAAGTATCAAAAGTAAGATAGAACTGTAACACCCGTCACAGAAAAACATACAAAAGTTTGAATAACTTCCTCATTCAAAGAAGCAGACTATTCAGTTTTAAGTTAAGTTAGTTTAAAGATGTAATATTTAAGGAAATACTTCACAATTATAAAAAATAATTATCAATAACGAGATAATTTCGTGTAACGGGTGTTACATATTTCTAAAATATATTAATCTATTTCGTATTATCTTCAGAAAATGGCTCCAACACAACTAAGAATATGTCTAAATTGCTAAATTGCCCATGCCTAACATAAAAATTAAAGAGGGTAACTTTTTTATGAGGTACATCAAAAAAAGTTTAATAAAAATAGTTTATTTAAATCATGAAAACAGTATTTTATTTCTACAACAATTTTGAAACAATTTAATATGAAATAATTACCATAATTTATATTTTAACATGCCATTTTAACCTTAAACTGACCATATATCTTAAAAAATTGTAGCGTAACATCGGTTAAATTGTTTGATTTTCTATTTTGTTAATTAAGAAAATAATTTGCAATCTGCTGTAAACAGTGAATTTATATATTATTTAGGTATACCTCAGCAGGCATAATAAACACCGAAGCTCTAAATAATCTCACATAATTTTTCACTTTCCTATCCACAAGCACCTTTAGAGGTTCATTTCAAGTAAAGCCATTTCACTACCATTTTCAAATATAAAATTGCCATATTTTTTTAATTAAACTTCTTATTTAGTAAAATTACAACATTCGGGCTAATTCTGCTTGTTCATATAATTTGTTTCTAAGTATTTTATATATTTGTAACACTATTTTCACTGTTTTATATGTGTAGTAAGTGTAACAGTTATTGAGGTTTCAAAATTAATTTTTAAAAATGAATTTGTAACAATATTAGTGTTTGATTGAAAACACGATCCTAATATGCATTTAATAATATACCTAAATTTAACTATTAGAATACAAGGAAAATGAGAATAGTTTTTAACAAGCTGATTATATTGTTCTTAGACCATATTAATGCTTAAGGGGGACATACAGCTTTCGGTGAAATTCAAAGGTAGGAAATAGGTGAATTTCATTATTTTTTTCCTCAGCAATGAATTGCTCTACAACCTTGCAATCTGACATACTTAACCTTGCAATCTGGCATAACTTACTCTTTCATGACTACTTCTACAATTGCATACTATTTTCAAAATTAATCAAACTGTTACCGCTATGGGTAATTATCGTTACAAAATGGCAGCCACGTTTCGGACACTAAAATGTCGTTTCCGTGATAATTTCCACAATGGCAATTCTTTTTAGTGAGTCTTTTTTTTAATCTATAAGTAAATATCACATGAACAACATTATCTACAATCTTTGAAATCTACAATATAAGTATTTTTAAATATTAATTTGTTTAAATTTTCTTTTCTATTAAAGTATTATTTTAAAAAGATATACTATTAATGTTAAATGAATGATTATAGATAGTGTTTTTCATGTTATATTAACAAATACACAGAAAAATAAAATCAGGTAAACAGATATAACCAAGTGCCAGTATGTTTTTTTTTAATCAGTGATACACGCAATTATGATAGGCCCATGCATAAAAGTTATTTTTGTAATAGATGTCCGAGTTAACTCCAAAAACAAAATGTGCCGGCAATAATAATAATGATGCAATAGACCTACGATTCGCTGATATCTCTGTTTCAATTTAAAGCAGCCTTAAAGGTTATGAATGAATAATAAGCATATGAAATCTATCTGTCAGGAATTACATTAGGTATATTGCTGCACAGGAACTCACAGTAAAATATAGCCTAATGTAAATATCGGTAGTCTACATAACCATAGAATACACATTATAATATCAATATTCAACGGCTAGTTGTTATAAATCGTTTATTTAAGTTATTATTTAGCCACACTGTAGACCATGGGCTACCAATATGAAACCCTCCCCCCCCCCCCGTGGGAATTTCCGACACATATATTTTTTTGTTGGTATTATCATCTAGTTTAAGATTTTAGTTGTTTGCCCCTTATCAATTACAGCATTTAGCCGGAAACCCCGGAAACCCCCGGAAATTCGCAGAAAATGAATTTGTTTTAATTTGTCATTGTTCTTTGCTCCTAATATTCCCAGGGAATTTCTGACTCACACATTTTTGTTGGTATTGGCATCTAGTTTAATGTTCCAGTTGTTTGCTCCTTACAAATTACAACATATCCCCGGAAAACCCGGAAAACCACGTATATACGGAGAAAATGACGAAGTTTTATTTTTTAAATCTTTGTTCTTTGCACCTAATATTCAAAGGGAATTTCTGATTCGTATGTTTTTTGTTGGTATTGCCATCTAGATTAAGGTTTCAGTTGTTTGTCCCTTATGAATTACAGTATATCCCCGGAAAACACCGAAAACCACGGAAATCCGGAGAAAGGGACTTCGTTTTATATTTTAAAAATCTTAGTTCATTGCTCCTAGTATTCAAAGGGAATTGGTGAACCATATGTTTTTGTGTTGGTATTCCCATATAGATTAAGGTTCCAGTTGTTTGCCCCTTACCAATTACAGCATATCCCCGGAAACCCCGGAAACCCCGGAAAACCACGTATATACGGAGAAAATTACTATGTATTATTTTTTAAATCTTTGTTCTTTGCTCCTAATATTCAAAGGGAATTTCTGATTCGTATGTTTTTTGTTGGTATTGCCATCTAGATTAAGGTTTCAGTTGTTTGCCCCTTATGAATTATAGCATATCTCCAGAAAACTCCGAAAACCACGGAAATCCGGAGGAATTAACTTTTTAAAAATTTCTTTAAAATCTTTGTTCTTTGCTCCTAATATTCCCAGGGAATTTCTCACTCATATGTTTTTTTGTTGGTATTGCCATCTAGTTTAAGGTTTAAGTTGTTTTCCCCTTATCAATTACAGCATATCCACGTAAACCGTGAAAAGCACGAAAATCGGCAGAAAATGAGATTGTTTTAATTTTAAAAAAAATATTTGCTCTTTGATACTAATATTCCCAGGGAATTTCTGAATCACATAATTTTTGTTGCTATTGCCATATAGTTTAAGGTTTCAGTTGTTTTCCCCTTACCAATTACAGCATGACAAAGAATACTGGAAAAAATCCTGATGCTGAAGGAATGAAGGCGATTGGAAACCTGACAGAACACACTTCATATTCTAATTTGACATCTGTGAATGATAATTAATTTATCTTACCAAACCTTCCACAGTCACTACCAAACTTTGACTGAAGTTAGAGAAGAGACATTCGGTAAAACAGCACAATTTTGGAATGGTAATATGGACAAAGTGTCATTGATTTTGAGATTTCAACGAGCAACTAAAGAAAACAACTTTGACTTACACTTGGCATGTTTAGAAGATATGATTCCCCTTTTCTTTGCATGTGACCATCACAATTATGGCAGATATCTCGTAGTCCATATGCTCACCCTTTTGAACCTGCAAGGGACACACTTGAAGCAGAAGAATTACTTCGCAATAACGGTTTCAGTGACCGTAGATCACAAGTTCCGAGTTCTAGAAATTCTGTGGATTTCCGTGGTTTTCCGGGTTTTACGGGGATATGTTGTAATTGTTAATGGGCAAACAGCTGAAACCTTAATCTAGATTACAATGAGAACAAAAAAAAAATTAAATCATAAGTTCCCTGGGAATATTAGGATCAAAGAACAAAGGTTTTTAAAAAATTTAAACGAACTCATTTTCTTCGGATTTTTTAGGTTTCCGGAGTTTTCCGGGGATATGCTGTAATTGATAAGGGGAAAACAAGTGAAACCTTAATGTACATGGCAATACCAACACAAAACCATATAAGTCACCAATTCCCTTTGAATACTAGGAGCAAAGAACTAAGATTTAAAAAATTAAAACAAAGTCATTTTCTCCGGGCTTCCGTGGTTTTCGGAGTTTTCTGGGGATTTGCTGTAATTGATAAAGAGCAAACAACTGAAACCTTAATCTACATGGCAATACCAACACAAAACCATATGAGTCACTAATTCCCTTTGAATACTAGGAGCAAAGAACTAAGATTTAAAAAATTAAAACAAAGTCATTTTCTCCGGGCTTCCGTGGTTTTCAGAGTTTTCTGGGGATTTGCTGTAATTGATAAGGGGCAAACAACTAAAATCTTAATCTACATGACAATACCAATACAAAACCGTATGAGTCACCAATTCCCTTTGAATACTAGAAGTAAAAAACTAAGATTTAAAAAATTAAAACAAAGTCATTTTCTCCGGGTTTCCGTGGTTTTCGGAGTTTTCTGGGGATTTGCTGTAATTGATAAGGGGCAAACAACTGAAACCTTAATCTGGATGGCAATACCAACAAAAGAACATATGATTCAGAAATTCCCTTTGAATATTAGAAGCAAAGAACAAAGATTTAAAAAATAAAACATTGTCATTTTCTCCGTATAAAAGTGGTTTTTCGGGTTTTCCGGGGATATGTTGTAATTTGTAAGGGGCAAACAACTGGAACATTAAACTAGATGCCAATACCAACAAAAATGTGTGAGTCAGAAATTCCCTGGGCATATTAGGAGCAAAGAAAAAAGAAAAATTAAATCAAACTCATTTTCTCCAGATTTCCGTAGTTTTCCGGGGTTTCCGGGTAAATGCTGTGATTGATAAGGGGCAAACAACTGAAGATTTAAACAAGATGGTAATACCAACAAAAAATATGTGAGCCAGAAATTCCCTGGGCATATTAGGAGCAAAGAACGAAGAAAAATTAAAACAAACTCATTTTCTCCGGATTTCCGGGGTTTCCGGGTAAATGCTGTAATTGATAAGGGGCAAACTAGATGGGAATACCAACAAAAAAATATATGTGTCGGAAATTCCCACGGAGGGGGGGGGATGGGGGGTATACAGTAGCCTACGCTCTACTGACATCGTTATGAAGAAACAAATCAATGAAGGCTGCTAACAATATGAATAAACGATTGGCAATTTGTTAAGTTTTTTTAATAAGCTTACATTGTGGGCCTTGAAAGAATATTGATTACAAAATTAATATTGATATACGCGTTACTTCGGTACCGATCAACCGATTTGGCCCTAATTCAATAGGCTTGTACCCGAAAACGTCATAAATTCGTATTACCAAGTTTCAAGAAAATCCGATAAAGCGTATTTGAGTTATCCACGCCTTTGTGATATATTACCATAAAAAGGCACTAAATTGGGCATTATTCCGGTACAGCCCAACCGATCTGGTCCAATATCAATAGACATCTTCCCATGGACATTATAAATAGGTATTCCAAGTTTCATGAAAATCCGATAAAGCGTATGTGAGTTATGGCGCCTTTAAAATATACACTAAATTGGGTTTTACTCCGGTACCGGTGAACCGATTTGGTCCAATTTCAATAGGGTTCTTCCCATG
Organism: Ectobius pallidus; assembly: GCA_964059195.1. NCBI lineage: Eukaryota > Metazoa > Arthropoda > Insecta > Blattodea > Ectobiidae > Ectobius > Ectobius pallidus. The sequence goes on along the minus strand of CAXKWD010000002.1, from coordinate 101,083,170 downwards.
GACATTATAAACGCGTATACCAAGTTTCATTAAAATTCGATAAAGCGTATTTGAGTTAGAGCGCGTACAGACACACGGACGGACGGACGGACGGACAGACGGACAGACATTTTTCGTCCCCCACACAATCTCATAAAGTACCATACTGGCACTTAATAAAATCAGGTAAACTGATGTAACAAAGTGCCAGTATGATTTTGTTTAATCAGTTATGATTGCAATTATGATATGCAAAATACAAAAAAGTAAAACTGGCCGGTTTCGGGATTTGAACCATGGAACTCCAGAATGTGAGGCCAAGACGTTACCATCTCAGCCACCTGGGTTGGTTTAACGGTCTAGTTGGATAAGCGCATGTAAAGCAATAGTGTTATTTGTCATAGCTAACTGCATTTTAATTGCCAAAGCCTTACAAGATCACAGTAAAACAATTGACTATGTCGTCATAACTGATTTACATTTCATAAATTCTTTCCAATACGTACAACATATATTACCATAAAATAGCCACTAAATTGAGCATTACTCCGAAACAGGTCAACCGATTTTATCCAATATCAAAAGACGTCTTCCCATGGACATTATAAATGTGTATACCAAGTTTCATAAAAATCCGGTAAAGTGTATTTGAGTTACCGCGTCTTTAAAATAGACACTAAATTGGATTTTACTCCGGCACCGGTCCACCGATTTGGTCCAATATCAGTAGACGTCTTTCCATGTACATTATAAATGGGTATACAAAGTTTCAGGAAAATCCAATAAAGCATAGTTTGAGTTATCGCGACTTCTTATATATTAACATAAAAGGCACTAAATTGGGCATTATTCCTGTACTGGCCAACCTATTTAGTCGAATATCAATAGACGTCTTCCCATGGACATTATAAATGCGTATATTAAGTTTCATAAAAATCCGATAAAGCGTATTTGAGTTATTGCGCCTTGAAATAGACACTAAATTGGGTTTTACTCCGGTACCGTCAACAGATTGGGTTCAAATTCAATAGGGTACTTCTCATGGACGTCATAAATGTGTATACCAAGTTTCATGGAAATCCGATACAGCGTATTTGAGTAAGGCCTATGTTCTATTAGTTTCTAATAGAAACGCGCCATAATCTATTAAAATAGGCACTAAATTGGGCATTACTACGGTACCGGTGAACCGATTTGGTTCAATATCAATAAGGTTCTTCCCATGGACATTATAAATGTGTTTTCCAAGTTTCATGAAAATCCGAAAAAGCATATTTTAGTTATGGCGCGGTACAGACACACGGACGGACGGACGGACGGACAGACGTACAGACATTTTTCGTCCCCACACACAATCTCATAAAGTACCACACTGGCACTTAATAATATTACTCACCTTGTTATCATGATGCCCCCATAACTTGTACTTTATGATTTTAATAGGTGGATCATTTCGGATGCCTTATGAGGAATATGTTTCAAAACTATAGCCTACTATCCATTCGCCGAGAACCTCCTCGTCTGTGCGATTCAAATTCCTTTTTTTCATAATATTATGCAGTATCTACATTTGGTATCGGGGTACGCCGTAGTGTAGTGGTTGAGGCGCTGCGCTACAAACCGGAAGGTCGCGGGTTCGATCCCCGATGAGATCGTTGGAGTTTTTCAATTGGCCTAATCGGGTGGCACTATGGCCCTGGGGTCGACTCAGCCCCTAACAGAAACGAGTACCAGGAGCAATCCTGGGGGGTAAAGGCAGCCGGTGCGTAAAGCTGACAACCTTATCACCTTAATGTCCCGATTGTCTAATGTCTGGGAACCTCAACTTCCTGGAACCCTCTGGGTCTCCATGGCCTGTATAGGGAAAACTTTACTTTATCTACATTTCATGGTTATTTTAAGTGTCTTTCAAGTCTGCACATGTACTACCGTATATTCTTCACTCAATAGGAACAATTAGCTACGCCCATGAATTTGAAACGTCATCTGAGGAAAGAAAATGAGAAATGTTTGTTATCTAGTAGTCTACTACATTGTCGTTTCATGACGTGTATCCGATAACAATCTCGTTCAGAGGCGCCGACTTAAAAATATTTCGGGGGCAAGAATTGGATTTTTAGTTACACATAGGCCTTATATGATAAAAAAATTTTATGTCGGGGTAGAAATTACCTTGCCTCCCCAAAGTCGGCGCCGATGATCTCGTTTTTAAGAAACTGCATGTAGCAAGTTCAATACTTAGCACTGAAGTTGTCAAGCCAATAGCCAAAGTCCTTGGTAAATTCTTTTCCAAGTCTTCCCTTTATAATTTCTCCCACTGTTGATGATTATATTGCAAGGAGAAATCCCAAATGAAAGTATGTGATTCATTCATATAACTTTCTGAACCCTATGCATGGGCAATACAACTTGCTCATTTCGCATTCTAATATAGAATAAATGGCCGTATTGCAGGATGTGTGCGTTTTTTTAGCCTCACGAAAGGTATACATAAGCCTATTTGTTCTGAATAAAGAACTGAGTTTTTTAAATGACCTTCAGATTTTTAAACATAAACTGTTTCAAATAAAAGATTTTGCTCTTAGTATATATAGGCCACCTTGCGTAAAAGCTTTAAACGAATTTTCGAAAGTAGATTCCAAAATAAATTTCGTTCATTAAATTATTGCCATTCTTTATGTTCTATCCCCAGAAAAGTTGTAACGCAAATGTAAAATTTCATTTAATATCATTGTTTGTTGTTGAGCTAAGCTGTTCACAGTCATAACACGAAGGCATTTTCCTGATAACTGTATTTTTTTTTTTTATTGAAGACATTTCAAACTGAAAATTCGAGAAGGATTTTCAGGATCAAACCCAATGCAGCAAACAAAAGAAAAAAATCCAGTTAGAACAAAATAAATACTGTACTTTAAATGAAACGATTCTCTTAAAAATTATAAAGCTCCATCGTTTTCGTTAAATTAATTCCTAATTAAATGTGATTAAACTTTTTGGATGTTGTTGCGAATAATTAAGTCTTAATAAAATGATCATAAGTAGCCTATGGGATATTTCTATCAAACCAGTTAAGTCATGAAGAAACATAGAGAAAACCTTGGAAACTTATTTTTTGTTCATACATCGAATTTATTTTTCGTTCTCATCCCAGGAATCTGAATATTGATATTCTGCCAGAGAATTGTTTAAAACAAAGCAAACCAGATTCAAGCCAGTCAATAGCACTTAGTAAATTTTTCCCACATAGAGAAATGCATTTTTAAAATAAGTTAGGGCCTACATACATGTTGCCAAGATATTACTAAATTCTTGTACGCCATCAAGTAATTTTGTTGCTAAGAGATCGCTCTTCATTTTCGGCGTGGATGAAAATTAGTGGCTATTTGAGAAACATTTCAGGCTTAGTATTCAGGTATTTATAGCTTGTGGTTTTTGTCCTGGTCTCTTGTATAACTTCGGCATGAGTACTGTATTCTTATGTGGGTTTGCAGATGTGCTGATATAAGTTTTTAAATATTTTTATTAGAAACCTGGGAAGCGTATTTCCTGCGTGAAACCTCCAAATTAGAAGATAAAGCATATAATTTTAGTAAAACATGTTGCTTCATTTAATATCCATTAGGAGATGTGGTTAAGAACTTCTGAATTTTATAGCTATAACGTTGTTTCAAACCGTATTTTGGAATGTAGCCTAATGGAATTAGTGCTGATGTAATCTTATAACATTTTTTATGAAGCTATAGCAGCGCGTCCTATGCTGTACTGTAGATACGTTAAAATTAACAAGTTATTTACTGTTAGTCTACAGCAGAGGTCCACACAATATAACCCGCCGGTATGTGAAAGAGTTTGGTCAGGTCCTTAGCGTAGAGAAAATGTTGGTACAAGCGAGCAAAGATAACATTAACCGCATTAGGCAAAATTGAACATGATTGTTTTTAAATGCATAGCACTGTTTTGTCAATGGAACTGCCTTGTTTGTTGGTTTTATGATTATTTAACGATGAAGAAGTACTGCAACTTAGGCCTGTGATCGTCGCTGGTAAGCCGACTCACTTATTTGTAAACTGATACCATCCAGAAGGACAAGTTGAACAAAGGGAACCTTGCTCGGTTTATAACATCCTTCCAAACAAACCTATTCAAAATCAGAGTCTGATCACAAAGTTTATCTGTGTTTGAAAATATGAGAATGTTTGGAGAATCCATGTTACTACATCTATTTCTTGGAGTATTGTAATTATAAATAAAATCGCTAAGAAGTTCACATAAAATTAACCTAAAATGGCCCTATGAAATAATGCGTGTTCACAGAATCGACTGCTCAGGGAAAGGAAATCGAAGGGTCGCGTGGTGCAGGCAAGGGCTGAAACTTGATGGCGGTGTATTTGGTGGTCAGCAAATAATAATGAGCTTTTACGAAGTTAGATTAGATCATGTACCGAATCAGTTTCTTTGGTAGTGACTCCTAAAAGAAACCTGTAATGCTTGGTTATTTCATTTTACCGGATATCTTATTCTACGGATATATAAAATACTACCGTAATCTATAAAATACTACTGTAATCCCTAAAAGTCCTGCAAATATCTCCAAGGATATCGTTAAGCAATCACATTTTGAGAAGCACTGCATCTATGCACAGGCCTTCTGGGCCAATTATATTATTCTTTAACTGAATTTATTCTTTTAAAATACTACCTTACTCCCTAAAGGTCCTGCAAATACCTTCAGAGGTACCGTTAACACATTTTGAGAAGCACTGCCTCTATCCATAGGCCTACTGAACCAATTAACTTATATTCACTTCATGATTGTCATCCTAAGATGCTTTTATTTTAGGGTCCGGTCTATGATAGCTTTTCAATAAACTGAAACAAACCTCGGAGGTAAAGTCCAACTTAGCGTCTTCATTAGCTCAAGGTAGGATGTTGAGGCGTATGGCCAATGTCCAATCTGTCGTGTCCGAAATTGTTTCCTGACCAAATTGCTAGTCCAATCAAGTAGTTCTTCCATGGAACTGATGCTTCCCAAATTGAACCTGTGAATATCCATGGTCAACAACGTTAACCACTGGAGACGGCCTATAAGGGCAGTACTAAGATAATTACAAACCATAATATAACGTAGACAATCCTTAGATAATACTTTAAAATACATTTTAGACAGTCGAAGGTAAAAAAAAGCTCTTTTAAAGGTAGATTATATTAATTAAAAGGAGAAAATTATGCCACTGAGTGGCATAAAATTATAACATTCCAGGGTAGCCAAATATGGTTTCAGTATCACCGATCATTCTTACTGAATTAAAAAATATTTGCATATGAATATTAAAAATACTCAGTTTGATAAAAATTGATAATGCTGAAATTCATTACGCCTTTTTAAATATTGAATTGCTCACGGTTGTCGCAAAACTAGTCACTTGGTGGCTGAAAAGCGTTGTCCACTCCATCCCATGATATGTTGGCAGCCTTGCAGCAGAAAATCAATACCCTCTGTCTGCGCAAGTGCATACTAGGTGGCAGGACGGCTGGAAGTTCCCAATATTGCTGCACGGCACGCAATAAAATTAGTATTTCACAAATATTAACGGATGACTAAAAAATATAGTATGATACACATGGTAAAATGGCTTTAGCTTGCTCATAGGATTGCTACACACGCCCTTACGTGCTCGTTTCGCGAACATAGAAAATCTCGTTTTCGCTACTTGTTTCATAAATAACTATTATTACACCTTTAAATTATTGTATAAATACCGTATATTTGCTCTTAAATAATAATAGGCATATCTAAGTTTTAATCTCTTTTTGCAAAGAACTCCAATGAGAATTCTTATTTCTTAAAATCATTCAAGAACTCATTTTTTCATTATCTCTAACCCTAATATACCTTCGGGTGAAATAGAGTTTAATCAAATTTCGGATATTCAATAAAAATAAAATATGTTTTCTTATGGAGGCTAATAGTAGCGTCTCCGGTCATGGAAACTACCAACGGAAACGGCCGTGGGTGTCGGCATGCTGACCACATGCCCAACATGCCCCCAATCCTGCCGTCAAACTACGGTAGATGACGCAGCGATCGGGTGGTATGCCTTGTCCCTTCTGGGATGTTAGCGCCACGGAGTTAGTTAGTTATGGAGGCTAGTGTTCACGGAACGATAGTGATGAAATTCACTGTTTTACTAGAAATTCTTATAAGAGAGAAGAATAATTTCTTTAAGAGTAAATGTTCTTAATTGTTTATATTCATGTTATTTTTTATGCATAAGTAAGTTGATCATTTTAGACCTTATTTTTGAAGGACTCTATGCCATGACAAGATAAGTAAAAAACATTTGAAACTTTGTTCACGTCTTATATTAATGATACTACAGAAACCTCTACATGCATGCATAAATTTGGCTTTACGCAAATGGCTATACAATATATGAGTGTTCAAGATAAGTGTATATGCATTAATTTTATTTAGGCGCGCAACAAAACATAACGCGCTTTCCTTCATATTGCAGAGATATCTTTATATCTTCAGTTATCATTGATTTAAACTAAGGAAGTATATATTTCTGCGAATCAATACCCTGGAGAGATTTCTTAATACTTTATATGAGTACTTTAAGAAGAGTTCGTTTTAATACATTTCTGAACTTTTTATTCGGGTTAATCTCAACAACATATTCCACCATCAATGTCACTCACCTTAAACTAAGTCACATAGCACAGATTTACTGCTAGCATATTATTTTCTAATATTGACAAATATGATACCATATTACTCAATTATAAATATTATATAGGCTCTTTTACAGAGTTTCAAGAATTCTAAGAAGAGGTGAATAGCTATTTATGTATCAAGTAATGAATAGCATGGCTTTAGCCTAAAACATGGGATGTGGATTTTAAAAGCTTATTCCTTCGGTAGAACAATAAAAAAAATTAACAATAAAAATATCTTCATCGTCCTATTTTCTCCTGCTTAAGCCCTTTGTCTCTATCTGATCTCCCTGGGGCGGGTCTTTTGAATATATTAGGTAATTCTCCCCTCTGTGTCTAGGTCCTCAATAACTTGCACGAAACTGTGATCTTCGAGCTACGAGTTCTGCCCACTCATGTCTACATGATTATTAGATGTTAGGTTATATAGAAGTTGCATTTCATCACTAAATTTGTCCTTCATTCCCATTTCATTCATCTCGTTATTATCTGAAAATTTTCTCTGTAGGTCTACCTTGTTCTCGAATATTATGAGTGTTTTGATCTGAAAAGTAGAAAACAGAATCTAGTTTCGCGTCTACAGAGCATTGCTCATAATATGATTGTTTTACATAACTCAAATTTCAGAAAGGAGAAAGGAGTGATCGGCTCGGGGTAGAGAAGTGTAGAAGTCATCAGGAGGGGAGACAACAGTCTGTTAAAGACCAGCAGAGGAGAGAGCAGTATAGGATAGCGCTGCAGAAGTTCCAGGATATTAGGATAGCACGGCAGAGATGACAGCAGAGGAGACAGCAGAGTTGGGAGAGGAGACAGCAGAGGAGACGGCAGAGTCGGGAGAGGAGACAGCAGAGGAGACGGCAGAGTCGGGAGAGGAGACAGCAGATTCGCTATAGGGGACGGCCGAGTAGTCGGCTTAGGAGAAGGCAGAGGAGCGGCGGAGATGATGGCTGAGGAGAAAGACGCAGATGAGAGGAGTCAGCAGATAGGATAGAGCAGCGGAGGAGATAGCAGATCATGATAGAGCAGCGGAGGAGATAGCAGCTCATAACAGAGGAGCGGAGGAGATAGCAGCTCATGGTAGAGCAGCGGAGAAGATAGCAGCTCATGGAAGAGCAGCGGAGGAGACAGCAGCTCATGGTAGACCAGCGGAGGAGATAGCAGTTCATGACAGTGCAGCGGAGAAGATAGCGGCATATGATAGAGCAGCGGAGGAGGTAGCAGCTCATGATAGAGGAGCAGAGGAGGAAGTGGCTCATGGTAGAGAAGCGGAGGAGATAGCAGCTCATCATAAAGCAGCTCATGATAGAGCAGCAGAGGAGATAACAGATCATGATAGAGCAGCGGAGGAGATAGAAGCTCATGATAGAGCAGCGGAGGAGGTAGCAGCAGCTCATGATACAGCAGCGAAGGAGGTAACAGCTCATGATAGAGCAGCGGAGGAGATAGCAGCTCATGGTGGAGCAGTGGAGATAGCAGCTCATGAAAGAGCAGCGGAGGAGATAGCAGCTCATGATAGAGCAGCGGAGGAGATAGCAGCTTAAACAGAGCAGCAGAGGAGATAGCAGCTCATGATAGAGCAGCGGAGGCGATAGCAGCTCATGATAGAGAAGCGGAGGAGATAGCAGCTCATTCTACAGCAGTGGAGGAGGTAGCAGCTCATGATAGAGCAGCGGAGGTAGCAGCTCATGATCGAGCAGCGGAGTAGATAGCAGCTCATGATAAAGCAGCGGAGGAGATAGCAGCTCATCATAGAGCAACGGAGGAGATAGCAGCTCATGATAGAGCAGCGGAGGGGATAGCAGCTCAGGATATAGCAGCGGAGGAGAATGCAGCTCATGATAGAGCAGCGGAGGAAACAGCAGCTCATGATGGAGCAGCGGAGGAGGTACCAGCTTATGATAGCTTATGATAGCGGAGAAGGTAGCAGCACATGATAAAGCAGCGGAGGAGATAGCAGCTCATTCTACAGAAGCGGAGGAGATAGCAGCTCATGATAGAGCAGCGGAGGAGATGGCAGCTCATGGTAGAGCAGCGGAGGAGATGGCAGCTAATGGTAGAGTAGCGGAGGAGATAGCGACTCATTCTACAGCAGCGGAGGAGGTAGCAGCTTGATAGAACAGCGGAGGAGGTAGCAACTCATGGTAGAGCAGCGGAGGATGATAGCAGCTCATGATAGAGCGGCGGAGGAGTTAGCAGCTGATAACAGAGCAGCGGAGGATGATAGCAGCTCATGATAGAGAAGCAGCGGAGGAGATAGCAGCTCATTCTACAGCAGCGAAGGAGTTAGCAGCTCATAACAGAGCAGCGGAGGAGATAGCAGCTCATGATAGAGCAGCGGAGGAGGTACCAGCTCATGATAGAGCAGCGGAGTAGGTAGCAGCTCATGGTAGACCAGCGGAGGAGATAGCAGCTCATGATAGGGCAGCGAAGGAGTTAGCAGCTCATGGTAGAGCAGCGGAGGAGATAGTAGCTCATTCTACATCAGCGGGGAGGATAGCAGCTCATGATAGAGCAGCGGAGGAGATAGCAGCTGATGATATAACAACGGAGGATGTAGCAGCTCATGATAAAGCAGCTCATGAAGGAGCAGCGAAGGGGGTAGCAGCTCATGATAGAGCAGCGGAGAAGATAGCAGCTCATTCTACAGCAGCGGAGGAGTTAGCAGCTCATAACAGAGCAGCGGAGGAGATTGCAGCTCATGATATAGCAGCGGAGGAGGTACCAGCTCATGATAGAGCAGCGGAGTAGGTAGCAGCTCGTGGTAGACCAGCGGAGAAGATAGCAGCGCATGATAGAGCAGCGAAGGAGTTAGCAGCTCATGGTAGAGCAGCGGAGGAGATAGTAGCTCATTCTACATCAGCGGAGAGGATAGCAGCTCAAATTAGAGCAGCGGAGGAGATAGCAGCCGATAATATAGCAGCGGAGGATGTAGCAGCTCATGATAAAGCAGCTCATGAAGGAGCAGTGGAGGGGGTAGCAGCTCATGATAGAGCAGCGGAGAAGATAGCAGCTCATGTAGAGCAGCGAAGTAGATAGCAGCTCATGGTAGATCAGCGGAGGAGATGAAGCTCATGATAGAGCAGCGGAGGAGATAGCAGCTCATTCTACAGCTGCGGAGGAGGTAGCAGCTTGATAGAGCAGCGGAGGAGGTAGGAGCTCATGGTAGAGCAGCGGAGGAGATAGCAGCTCATTCTACAGCAGCGGAGGAGTTAGCAGCTCATAACAGAGCAGCGGAGGATGATAGCAGCTCATGATAGAGCAGCCGAGGAGATAGCAGCTCATTCTGCAGCGGCGGAGTTAGAAGCTCATAACAGGGCAGCGGAGGAGATAGCAGCTCATGATAGAACAGCGGAGGAGATAGCAGCTCATGGTAGAGTAGCTGAGGAGGTAGCAGCTCATGGTAGACCAGCAGAGGAGATGTAGCTCATTCTACATCAGCGGAGAGGATAGCAGCTCAAGATAGAGCAGCGGAGGAGATAGCAGCTGATGATATAACAACGGAGGATGTAGAAGCTCATGATAAAGCAGCTCATGAAGGAGCAGCGGAGGGGGTAGCAGCTCATGATAGAGCAGCGGAGAAGATAGCAGCTCATTCTACAGCAGCGGAGGAGTTAGCAGCTCATAACAGAGCAGCGGAGGATGATAGCAGCTCATGATAGAGCAGCGGAGGAGATAGCAGCTCATTCTACAGCAGCGGAGGAGATAGCAGCTCATTCTACAGCAGCGGAGGAGTTTGCAGCTCATAACAGAGCAGCGGGGGAGATAGCAGCTCATGATAGCGCAGCGGAGGAGATAGCAGCTCATGATAGAACAGCGAAGGAGGTAGCAGCTCATGGTAGAGCAGCGGTGGAGATAGCAGCTCATTCTACAGCAGCGGAGGAGATAGCAGCTCATGATAGAGCAGCGGAGGAGATAGCAGCTCATAACAGAGCAGCGGAGGATGATAGCAGCTCATGATAGAGCAGCGGAGGAGATAGCAGCTCATTCTACAGCAGCGGAGGAGTTAGCAGCTCATAACAGAGCAGCGGAGGAGATAGATAGAGCAGCGGAGGAGGTTCCAGCTCATTATAGAGCAGCGGAGTAGGTAGCAGCACATGGTAGACCAGCGGAGGATATAGCAGCTCATGATAGAGCAGCGAAGGAGTTAGCTGCGAAGGAGTTAGCAGCTCATGGTAGAGCAGCGAAGGAGATAGTAGCTCATTCTACATCAGCGGAGAGGATAGCAGCTCAAGATAGAGCAGCGGAGGAGATAGCAGCTCATGATAAAGCATCTCATGAAGGAGCAGCGGAGGAGGTAGCAGCTCATGATAGAGCAGCGGAGAAGATAGCCGCTCATGTAGAGCAGCGGAGTAGATAGCAGCTCATGGTAGATCAGGGGAGGAGATGCAGCTCATGATAGAGCAGCGGAGGAGATAGCAGCTCATTCTACAGCAGCGGAGGAGGTAGCATCTTGATAGAGCAGCGGAGGAGGTAGGAGCTCATGGTAGAGCAGCGGAGGAGATAGCAGCTCATTCTACAGCAGCGGAGGAGTTAGCAGCTCATAACAGAGCAGCGGAGGAGATAGCTCATGATAGAGCAGCGGAGGAGATAGCAGCTCATGGTAGAGCAGCTGAGGAGGTAGCAGCTCATGGTAGACCAGCGGAGGAGATAGCAGCTCATGATAGGGCAGCGAAGGAGTTAGCAGCTCATGGTAGAGCAGCGGAGGAGATAGTAGCTCATTCTACATCAGCGGGGAGGATAGCAGCTCATGATAGAGCAGCGGAGGAGATAGCAGCTGATGATATAACAACGGAGGATGTAGCAGCTCATGATAAAGCAGCTCATGAAGGAGCAGCGAAGGGGGTAGCAGCTCATGATAGAGCAGCGGAGAAGATAGCAGCTCATTCTACAGCAGCGGAGGAGTTAGCAGCTCATAACAGAGCAGCGGAGGAGATTGCAGCTCATGATAGAGCAGCGGAGGAGGTACCAGCTCATGATAGAGCAGCGGAGTAGGTAGCAGCTCGTGGTAGACCAGCGGAGAAGATAGCAGCGCATGATAGAGCAGCGAAGGAGTTAGCAGCTCATGGTAGAGCAGCGGAGGAGATAGTAGCTCATTCTACATCAGCGGAGAGGATAGCAGCTCAAATTAGAGCAGCGGAGGAGATAGCAGCCGATAATATAGCAGCGGAGGATGTAGCAGCTCATGATAAAGCAGCTCATGAAGGAGCAGCGGAGGGGGTAGCAGCTCATGATAGAGCAGCGGAGAAGATAGCAGCTCATGTAGAGCAGCGAAGTAGATAGCAGCTCATGGTAGATCAGCGGAGGAGATGAAGCTCATGATAGAGCTGCGGAGGAGATAGCAGCTCATTCTACAGCAGCGGAGGAGGTAGCAGCTTGATAGAGCAGCGGAGGAGGTAGGAGCTCATGGTAGAGCAGCGGAGGAGATAGCAGCTCATTCTACAGCAGCGGAGGAGTTAGCAGCTCATAACAGAGCAGCGGAGGATGATAGCAGCTCATGATAGAGCAGCCGAGGAGATAGCAGCTCATTCTGCAGCGGCGGAGTTAGAAGCTCATAACAGGGCAGCGGAGGAGATAGCAGCTCATGATAGAACAGCGGAGGAGATAGCAGCTCATGGTAGAGTAGCTGAGGAGGTAGCAGCTCATGGTAGACCAGCAGAGGAGATGTAGCTCATTCTACATCAGCGGAGAGGATAGCAGCTCAAGATAGAGCAGCGGAGAAGATAGCAGCTGATGATATAACAACGGAGGATGTAGAAGCTCATGATAAAGCAGCTCATGAAGGAGCAGCGGAGGGGGTAGCAGCTCATGATAGAGCAGCGGAGAAGATAGCAGCTCATTCTACAGCAGCGGAGGAGTTAGCAGCTCATAACAGAGCAGCGGAGGATGATAGCAGCTCATGATAGAGCAGCGGAGGAGATAGCAGCTCATTCTACAGCAGCGGAGGAGATAGCAGCTCATTCTACAGCAGCGGAGGAGTTAGCAGCTCATAACAGAGCAGCGGGGGAGATAGCATCTCATGATAGAGCAGCGGAGGAGATAGCAGCTCATGATAGAACAGCGAAGGAGGTAGCAGCTCATGGTAGAGCAGCGGTGGAGATAGCAGCTCATTCTACAGCAGCGGAGGAGATAGCAGCTCATGATAAAGCAGCGGAGGAGTTAGCAGCTCATAACAGAGCAGCGGAGGATGATAGCAGCTCATGATAGAGCAGCGGAGGAGATAGCAGCTCATTCTACAGCAGCGGAGGAGTTAGCAGCTCATAACAGAGCAGCGGAGGAGATAGATAGAGCAGCGGAGGAGGTTCCAGCTCATTATAGAGCAGCGGAGTAGGTAGCAGCACATGGTAGACCAGCGGAGGATATAGCAGCTCATGATAGAGCAGCGAAGGAGTTAGCAGCTCATGGTAGAGCAGCGAAGGAGATAGTAGCTCATTCTACATCAGCGGAGAGGATAGCAGCTCAAGATAGAGCAGCGGAGGAGATAGCAGCTCATGATAAAGCATCTCATGAAGGAGCAGCGGAGGAGGTAGCAGCTCATGATAGAGCAGCGGAGAAGATAGCCGCTCATGTAGAGCAGCGGAGTAGATAGCAGCTCATGGTAGATCAGGGGAGGAGATGCAGCTCATGATAGAGCAGCGGAGGAGATAGCAGCTCATTCTACAGCAGCGGAGGAGGTAGCATCTTGATAGAGCAGCGGAGGAGGTAGGAGCTCATGGTAGAGCAGCGGAGGAGATAGCAGCTCATTCTACAGCAGCGGAGGAGTTAGCAGCTCATAACAAAGCAGCGGAGGAGATAGCTCATGATAGAGCAGCGGAGGAGATAGCAGCTCATGGTAGAGCAGCTGAGGAGGTAGCAGCTCATGGTAGACCAGCGGAGGAGATAGCAGCTCATGATAGAGCAGCGAAGGAGGTAGCAGCTTATGGTAGAGCAGCGGTGGAGATAGCAGCTCATTCTACAGCAGCGGAGGAGATAGCAGCTCATGATAGAGCAGCGGAGGAGTTAGCAGTTCATAACAGAGCAGCGGAGGATGATAGCAGCTCATGATTGAGCAGCGGAGGAGATAGCAGCTCATTCTATAGCAGCGGAGGAGTTAGCAGCTCATAACAGTTCAGCGGAGGATGATAGCAGCTCATGATAGAGCAGCGGAGGAGATAGCAGCTCATTCTACGGCAACGGTGTAGTTAGTAGCTCATAACAGAGCAGCGGATGAGATAGCTCATGATAGAGCAGCGGAGGAGATAGCATCTCATGGTAGAGCAGCTGTGGAGGTAGCAGCTCATGGTTGACCAGCGGAGGAGATAGCAGCTCATGATAGAGCGAAGGAGGTAGCAGCTCACGGTAAACCAGCGGAGGAGATAGCAGCTCATTCTACAGCAGCGGAAGAGATAGCAGCTCATGATAGATCAGCGGAGGACATAGCAGCTCATGATATAGCAGCGGAGGTTGTAGCAGCTCAAGATAGTCCAGCAGAGGAGGTAGCAGCTCATGATAGAGCAGCGGAGGAGGTTGAAGCTCATGATAGATCAGCGGAGGAGATAGCAGCGGAGGAGATAGCAGTTCATGTTAGAGCAGCGGAGGAGATAGCAGCTCATCATAAAGCAGCGGGGGATGATAGCAGCTCACGATAGAGCAGCGGAGGAGATAGCAGCTCATGATAGAGCAACGGAGGAGATAGCAGCTCATGATATAGCAGCGGAGGTTGTAGCAGCTCAAGATAGAGCAGCGGAGGTAGCAGCTTATGATAGAGCAGTGGAGGGGTAGCAGCTCATGATAGAGCAGCGGAGGAGATAGCAGCTCATGGTTGAGCAGCGGAGTAGATAGCAGCTCATGGTAGAGCACCGGAGGAGATGCAGCTAATGATAGAGCAGCGGAGGAGATAGCAGTTCATGATAGAGCAGCGGAGGAGATAGCAGCTCATGATAGAGAGCAAGCAGCGGAGGAGATATCTGTTCAGGATAGAGCAGCGAAGGAGAAACCAGCTCAGGATAGTGCAGAATGGAGTTGCTATAAGAATTTAAGAAAAATAATACTGAGACAAATCTTCAGTTTCCAAATACGGTTCCAACAACAAAGGCTCTTAACCAAACAGTTTACAAATTTTTGTAGAGTTTCTATCAAAATTGTACACCCTAAAATAAAGAAATAGGTTGATGAATGTGGAAGTTATTTCATTTTAGTGTTATGAATTTGCTTTGTTGTTAAACTTCCTTCTAGTTGAACCTAAATTACGGCAAGAGTAAAAATTATTTTAACCATAATATTACTCTATTATGATATGCAGAATACAATAAAAGTAAAATTGGCCGGTTTCGGGATTTGAACCATGGAACTCCAGAATGTGAGGCCAAGACGTTACCATCTCAGCCAACTGGGTTGGTTTAACGGTCTAGTTGGATAAGCGCATGTAAAGCAATAGTATTATATGTCATAGCTAACTGCATTTTAATTGCCAAGGCCTTATAAGATCACAGTAAAACAATTGACTATGTCGTCATAACTGATTTGCATTTCATAAATTCTTTCCAATACGTACATATATTACCATAAAATAGCTATTAAATTGATCATTACTCCGAAACAGGTCAACCGATTTTATCCAATATCAAAAGACGTCTTCTCATGGACATTATAAATGTGTATACCAAGTTTCCTAAAAATCCGGTAAAGTGTATTTGAGTTACCGCGTCTTTAAAATAGACACTAAATTGGGTTTTACTCCGGTACCGGTCCACCGATTTGGTCCAATATCAGTAGACGTCTTCCCATGTACATTATAAATGGGTATACAAAGTTTCAGGAAAATCCAATAAAGCATATTTGAGTTATCGCGACTTCTTATATATTAACATAAAAGGCACTAAATTGGGCATTATTCCTGTACTGGCCAACCTATTTAGTCTAATATCAATAGACGTCTTTCCATGGACATTATAAATGCGTATACGAAGTTTCATAAAAATCCGATAAAGCGTATTTGAGTTATTGCGCCTTTAAAATAGACACTAAATTGGGTTTTACTCCGGTACCGTCAACAGATCGGATTCATATTCAATAGGGTACTTCTCATGGACGTCATAAATGCGTATACCAAGTTTCATGGAAATCCGATACAGCGTATCGCCTGTTAAAATAGGCACTAAATTGGGCATTACTCCGGTGCCGGTGACCCGATTTGGTTCAATATAAAAATAGGGTTCTTCCCATGGACATTATAAATGTGTTTTCCAAGTTTCATGAAAATCCGAAAAAGCGTATTTGAGTTATGGCGCGTACAGACACACGGACGGACGGACAGACGGACAGACATTTTTCGTCCCCACACACAATCTCATAAAGTACCATACTGGCACTTAATAATCACTCAGAGAAATTTATATTTGTGGAAGTTATCAAGAAAACGGCATTTCAGTGCATGAATCGTGACTGCCATTTTGAAACGATATTCATCCGAAACTGTAACAGTTTAATTAATTTTGAAAATAGTATGCAAATATAGAAGTTGTCAATAAAGAGTATGTCAACAATTCATGCTCAGGAAAAAATAATGAAATTCACCTATTTCTCACCTATGAATTTCACTGAAAGCTGTCCCCCCCCCCCTTAATTTACTCATTTCAACAAATAATCTTACTTTAATTTGTCCTTATGCAAGGTAATAAGCCTACTATTAACTCCTTTAATCTGAAAAATATTTTGCCTAATTGGCTCACTTTTAATGCTGTCAACTATGTAACACCCATTACAGTTACAGTAACACCCATTACGATCAAAATAATTAAATATCAAGAAAAAACTGTTGTTATTTCTTAATTAAATTATTAGCTTTTCTAGAGTTTCTTCAGCCCGAAATATTTTTTTAAGTTTCTATTAGCTGTCATCTCATAGAATTTATTGATTTTCATCACCTACCTCAACAAGTGGGTTGTTTTCATTTAACCCCTTACAGTATTCTTTTTTTTTAATTTCAAATACTGGGGAAAATGTTAATTCAGGAAATAATACCTCATAGTACACGCAAATGTAACGGCTATCTTTTATAATTAATGAGATTTTGATAACTATTATTTCTTTCCCAAAATTTGTCTTTTTAACTGTCCAACTGTAACGCCCGCTATAATGGAATGCCTGCTTACAATTTACTGTCAAGATTTCATTAGCTCGGTTAACATAGAAGATGATAATGAGGTGAAGAGTGAATTGGGGAAGAGTGTGTGTGTATTATGGCAACAAATTATGAGCAATCAGTAATTTGAAACGGTGGTGCTGAGTAGTAGCGGTTATGTTAATGATACGAAATGAATATTGACTAATGGGTGAGTTTATGCTGAGATAAAGAGAAAGAACATGTTTATGTACACTACAGAGTCTAAGGGCCTATTATAAAAGTTAAAAACATAACATCCAATAACTTACTTACTCAATGGCAATAGACAATTCCTAAGCAAGGTAAAGGAATGTTATCTATTTTATGAAACCCGAAGGTTCATTGCCGCGCTCACCTGAGCCCGCCATTCAACCCTATTATGTGCTAACTCCATCCAACCATCCCTTTCAAATCCTACTTCTCATAAATCTTTCCCAATATTGTCCTCCCACCTACGTCTAGCTCTTCCAAGTGGTCCTTTCCCTTCGGGTCTCCAAGTCAATATTTTTTAAACATGTTTTAACAATAACAAAAGTGTTCGTGTCATTCTATGTGCAATTAATAGCCTACGTTCCCGACATGACCCATGTGTTTGCATCAGATGATAGTAGGCCTTCCTACAGTGAAACTTTCATGGGCTCCTGACGTACCGTATAGTGTTAATTGTTGGATGAAAAATCGGCAATTATTATTTTGACTGGTTGCTGTATAGTGTATGCCCACCTATATTATAACCTTGTTTAGATTAAAGGCTTACCGTGGGGCTGTACTGCGATATCTCCTACTCTACTGCAATCGTAAAAAGACTTGTACGTACAGTTTCGTATGTTTGAAAAACTAACATGGACCGCCATCATGCGCCATCTACTAACTTGTTCATGCATTTGTGTGAGGCCATGATTGTTCCTACAGTCTTTTGTCCGTATACTACCGTCACCTATCCACCATTACGTGTACCATTTACTATGGCCTGCCATCTGTCGTAGCTTTTTATGTACTGTTTCAATAACACATCATGATAATATCGTCTGCTAAAGCCGGCGCGAATGTTACAACCAATCAATACTTGAACTTTCCAATGTATAATATGAACATATACTCTAATAGGTTCCTCTTAAGAGAAGTTCAGACACTAAATAACACCTACATTACTCTAATTTCTGTTAGAGATCATGTACTCGTCTAACATTTTCTCGGCGCCAAAGTAGAATTTGCTGTGCGCACTTAAGCTTTGTTGTCATATTTATCGTTTGCTATATGTTTTTTATCTTGTACTTGAGTTAGTACGCAATGCTTGTCATTATAAATAAGAGAATTCTTAAATGTTTTCCTTCTTTCATAATTCTTTAATCTTCCTATGCAAATATTGAAGCCCCATAAATAAATATACATTTGGCAACAGCGGTGCACATATCCCCTCTTATTCTTCAGGAATCACTACCAGAGAAATGGTCATTATGGCAGGCATGGCTGAACATGAAAGGAAGATAGTGATTGAATTTTGTCATTTATTAGAGAAATCAAAACAGCTTTTTAATGGCCTTAGGTAAATTAAATAAATCCAGTGTACACTGTTGGCGTAATTACTGTGAATTTGTCCTCATGGTCGTTGCAGACTAAGCGATGTTCATTTGTTCTTGTTCGTGAGCAAATTTGTAAAAATAATTAACTATATTTCTTGGATTTTATGCATGATTTTGTGTAATTACTCATGTGTGTTGTGTGGAAATAATATCTGAAGTGGTGTTTTGTGAACACTTATACCGTAAAGCTGTCGCCGCCAAGCCCACTGACTTATGAACTGTCAGTCAGCCAACTGTCAGATGGACGAAGATATTTTAATTTAAATGTCACCTGAGCCGGTTGTAGCGAACGGACTTTAATTTTGTATTAATTATCATGTGTTGTAGCATAGAAGCTACAAAATTATTCAGCTAGACAGCAAAGCATGTGCTTCGGTCACTCACCCTTCATAGATTTGTCACATGCCCCACCCCCTCCCCAAATGTCAAATATTATTATACACGTAGGCGTGCAGTCAATAAGAAAATTATTCTGCTATATATTTTATTTTTAATTTGTGCAATAATTTGTGTTTTCTTTTGTCTTTCTATATTTCTAAAAACGTGCTTATCAAGTAAAAATACCTCAGTCATTATATACAGTACCTTAACAAATACTCAATACTAAATTTGTAGGCTTATTCATATTAAATTTTGTGCCTATTAATTAATATTTATTAAATTAATTTTATCGAATTGCAAAATAACAGGAATGTAAGGCATATTCTCTTTTATAGGGATTTACCACAGTATGGGCACAAGCAATGGCAGGCATATTTTGGAAGAACCTTTGACATTTACACAAAACTCTGGAAATTTCAACAGCAGCATAGGTAAGACTAATTTGTTATTAATTTTCATAATATTAATTCGAACATATTACAGTGAATTATTTTGCTGATGTGAATAAATTAATTTTACTTTTTTTTTATTTTCAGACAAGTGTTAGATACAAAGTACGGACTGAAGCGATGGCAGATTGGAGAAATCGCATCTAAAATTGGCCAGTTGTATTATCATTACTAGTAAGTCTAGATAAGTTTGTTTAAAAACAACCTATGTTATGTCATTAGGACTGAAATCCGCTGAGAAGAGTATTTTTACACCTTACATTTAAAAGAAATATTACTCTAGGCCTTAGTTGAAAAGTTTTTCTTAACAATTTCTAATTACTCAATTTAAAGAAAGAACAAAAAGAAGGTGTGACAAGTGTATTGTACGGTAGGCCTACAAGTTATTTTTTATCATACAGTGTTATTTAGGCACATGTACAGAAGTCAGGCACATTATTTTATCTAAATTAATCCATTCTACTGTCCTCTTATCTACATCTGAAGACTTCCTACTATTTTGTAAATTTTAAAATCTATATATAAGTTAATCTATATATATATAAAGGCCTATATATATACTGCATGCACGACTGCTGCACAATTCCTTGTGATAAAGTTACAAAGTCACCAAAATGACTTTCATTTTAAGTTTAACAGTACCTGTGCTGAGAAAGGGTAGTCTCTTGTATGGCGTTCCGGAAGAAAAAATAAATAAAATTCCATCTAAATTTTAATGAAGAAAATATAGATTTTGTCAATTTCAATTACTCTTTTTCAAATCTGATATATTTATTATGATAGCCTAACTATTATGCCTCAACTATGATCATAGCCTACTTCTGCAAAAGTACAGAAGTCCCAGAATTTGCATCACCATATTATCAAGTTCTACAAGAAATCTGAGATAATAATGTGAAAGAAGTAACTCACTATGAGCCAGATTTCACTAGCTGTTACCAAATTTATTTTGCCTATAAGAAATCAGCATTGCAATCATGTTACTTATATGCCAACTATCTTCTTAGCCTTGGAACCTGTTTTGCAGCACAAGTGCAAAGATCCCTCCTAGAAACTTGGATACAACGACCATTGCATGGTGCAGTTACCACCAAATGTCAATGAGTGCTTTCCTCTCTTTTTAGTTAGTAAACAAAATAGCATGAAACGGAGCACGTGTAGAGGTAGGTTATTTTACATTTATTTCTCAGATTTTCCAGAGCTACTTCATTGAGAAGTACTGGCTCTGGTCATAGAAACCATCATTAACAGCCATGGGTGTCAGCATGCTGACCACATGCCCCCATTCCTGCCATCTGCCTCTGGTAGATGATGCAGTGTTCAGGTCGTAGCTCTAGTCCCACAAGGGATGTAGCACCATGTAGTTTAGTTTTTTCTCAGAGTTTCCCATACAAACAACAGTGCAGAAATAGCTCTTTGCTTGAAAATATATTGACACAGCTGCTCAATCCTCTAGTAGCAATGCCGACTCATGCTGATATGTTGCTAGTAAAGTATCCTAAGCTTGACTCTGAGTGCAAGAGACTGGTCACATTTATGCAATGTAAACAAAATAGAGAATTTTAAATTCAAAATCAAAAGTTTAGTTTTTGGAACAGCAGAACTGAATCATCTTCCAGAGAACTTAGCATAGAAATATCGAATATAGAAATTAATTCTTTCAGTCAAACATCCCTTCACTGTATCCTTTGGGTGTATTCTGATTACATAATTATAAAAAAAAAAAATTAACAGACTGACAGGTAAGTACCATCTAGGACATATTTTTAAGTTTGTAACACAGCGAGTAACAAAAATGTCATGACATATAATCAATAAATTATATTATGGATACCATTAGAATATTAAATTGAGAGCAGAAAATTATAGTTCATATGAAACATCCAGGAGACCAGATATCAGATTTCCCATGTGGAAGTTCTTGTTATTACCGGTTCTATATGTGAAGAAGTGTAATTTACAAGCATTTATTTTTCATATAATCTAAGGTTGCCACCTTTGAAAGACACCTTGGACAGTTCTTGAGCATTTTTTTTTTTTTTTCAAAATTCGATAACACAAAAATTTTAAGGAAATGAGCAATACAAAGTCATATGAATAACACCAAAATATTTTACCTGTGTATAGAGGGGACATAGAGAAGCAAATTTTATCAGGAGATTTTTACTCCATGACGTAAAATGTGTATGTTACACGACATTAAAATCATTATAATTTGGTGCTCATAAGTCAATTATTAATCGAATAGGGTTAAATTTTCATTAAATTGTCTTCATGCCTTCTTAGCAATTGATAAAAACCTGACTCTTATTAATCATTCATCTACAGCTATGTCATAATTTAGAGTTCTAATAATCTGCAAAATTTACAGACATAATCACGTGACTGGCTGCCACCGCATTATTCTTTTTTTTTCATACTACAGTGTTAACAACGAAGTTCTTTTGTTTTGCATTTTTTCTAACATTAGAAGTCAATGGCGGTCATGCCCTGAGAGATTTTGTGCCTTAACAGGAAAAATTGAATTCGTAGAGCAAAAATCTTCTAATAAAAGCTGCTTGTCTATGTACCCTCTAATATTTCAGTGTTATTCATTAACACCCTGTATATGTTCAGTATGTCCTTTATGCTACAAGTACATATGTGAAGTCAGATTTCACATAACCTGTTATGCCCTGTTCCTACAGAATAGGGAAACATGAGCAGTTCTTCAAAACTTGATAAAGCACAGCAAGAAAGACTTTTCAAAACTCACTAAAGCATACACTCAACCCAATCAATGTGGGTAATGCAATACATTCCAGCTTTCAGTTTCCAATTTATCAAATTGCATTTCCTGGAGTGCAGCACTAAGAAAACAATCCATTGTTGTCGACATATTACATCAGATATTAGAGGCATCTATGGACGAAAATAAGTTATGTTTATTTATTTATCTGAATGCATCTGTGATGCAGATCTTAGACGTCTTTCACAAGCTAGACATGGATGGGATGTAGGAAGCTTGAAGTCTCTTTTTTTTTCTGTTGTCATGGACATGGATTCCACCAAAATAACTCTGACAGGACATACAACGTACTACAAGCAATGATCCATTGGCACCACAAGCATAACAACCCTCTCCAATATAAAATAAGTTCACAAAAAGAATAGATAAATTATGCCAAACAAACAAACAAACTTTGCTTGGTATAGGTCCATTTTCAGACTTTATAACAAGTATAAGAGCAGCCACTGAAGAAGTTCCCCTACAGCTGGGGATGAAATGTCTGGAAAACATATGCCCATGAACATGGCCTACAGCCTGGAAGATGTCGAACATTCAAGATTCCAAATGTGAAAACCTCAAATTGATGAAAAAAAGTGTGTCCCGATGCCCTTTGCCCACTGCCTCAAATTCCAGGACAATCCTGCCAAAAACTGGACAGGTGGCAACCCTAATACATATAAAATCAACACATTATATTAGAAATATACTAAGGAGATATACTGTTTTATAAGAAAGAAATGCGCACAAGCGTGCATTGAAGAAACTGTTCATTCCTCGGCACTAAGTTCGGTCACAGATTTGTCACATTTTGCACACCAAAGTATGTGATAACGGCCACAGCTCTTCTTGCAATAGACACACACACATGTTTCGGACACGTCCTGGTGGAACCGCTTGGTACTGCACATCTTGTGGTGGAAACCGTGTACCGCCAGTCTGTTGACAACCTGTCTCATTCGCTGGTTGGCTCCTGTCCAAGATCGGTCAATCATGGCGCTGGTGGCATAGAATTCGTCGTCCACTTGCATCCTCTTTTGCTGCAGGTTGTTCATCAGCTCTCCGTATGCAGCTGTGTGGGGCAGGGATAGTAGGTTTCTGATGTCTTTGATCAGGAAAGTCTGTTTTGTCAGAATGTAGACTAGCCTCGAGGGAGTATATTTTGAGACTCCTGTTACTCGCTTAATGTAGAGACTCTTTACCTTTTCCCAGGTCTCAAGGTCCTTCTTCTTTAGGTCCTCCCATAATTCCTGTATTCCATAGGTTATTATGGGTAGTACTTTGGCATTGAAAAGTCTCATTGCTGTCTCAAGGGAGATTGCTTGCGGATGTCTGATGTCATTAATGGCCCTGATAGCTGCTATGGCTCTGTCTTTTACATGAAGGGTGAATGTTCTTCCCGTCGGTTGCAGCGTCACTCCGAGATATTTGAAGGCTTTTACAGTAGTGAGTCTTCTTCCTCTGTAGTCTATGAAGTCCTGGGAATGAACTCTTCCCCCTCTTCTGAATACCATATGAACGGTTTTATCTTCATTCATTTCGAGTCCGTTTTGGGTAGCCCATGTTGTCAGTTCATTGAAGCTGAGCTGGAGTTCCTGTGCGCTTTCCGAAACAATGACCATATCGTCTGCGTAAATGTACATCTTTGTCTGGTCTTTGTTGCTTATAGCCTCCGTTACGTCTGCTGTTGCTATATTAAATAGCAGCGGGCTTAAAGGGTCGCCCTGTAGGACGCCATTGGTCTGAAGCAGGGGTCTGGAGAGGGTTGCGCTGTCTTGTATCCTAATTTGGTTACTTTCCAAGATTGCTGTAATTATTCTTGTCAGGTAGTGCTCCTTGCCGATCATATGTTCCAGCTTTGTGATCACGGTATTTCTATCCAGAAGGTCGAAGGCTTTCTTGTAATCCACGAAAACCGCATGGAGATTCCCTTTCGGCAGTCTTAATGCATCCTTGATGTTCTCCAGGAGATTCTTTATTGCGTGCGTGGTTGCCTTGCCTTTTGTAAATCCAAATTGTTCTTCCGGTATTTTCCCATTCGTCGCCACAGTTAGTCTTTGTGTGATTATTTTTGTGAAGAGCTTAAATATCGTGTTTTCCAGCGCGATACCCCGGTAAGAGTCTTCTTTGGAGTTGTCCCCTTTTCCCTTATACATGACTTTGATGGTGGACCTTCTCCATTCATCTGGTATCTTCCCAAGCTCTATGCATTTATTAAAGAGGTCTGTCCAGGTTTCAATTAACATGTCTTGTGATTCCCTGAGGTGTTCATTGAAGATAGCGTCTGGGCCAGCTGCTTTCCTCGGCTTCAGGCTATTTATTGCTGCTGTCATTTCCGCTATGGATATTCTTGGGAAGTCCGCGTGAGCTTGGATTGACTGTTGTTTTCCCTCCATGATTTTATTCCGTTGGTTGAGGATCCAGGCGAAATGGGATTCCCAGGAATGCATCTGTATAGCGTTTGTGAGCCTCGGCTTCCTCGGGGCCAGAGCTAGAAAGGGGTTTTTCTCTGCTTCTTCCGCTAGTCGAATGGTTTCATCCTCTGTGTGTGTCTCCCTTTTTGCTTTTAGGAGTTGCTTGTATTTTATCTTAGCCTCGTTGTAGTGTTGTATTGCTCTGGGGTCACTTGAGACTCTTGCCTTATGTAGTAGTCCTAGAACTGTTCTTCGTTGTTGGTAGCGTTCTCTGTTGAACCATGCTTTCGCTTTCCTTGATGTTATTTTGGTGTGCTGGGCTGATCTGATTATGTTTTCAAGTGAGCGTGCTGCTTCTTCTATGTGCCCTGCTACAATATGGGTCCTAATGTTTTTCAGTTGCGGGGATGCCTCTTTCATAATATCCTTTCGCAGTGTTCTCTGTATCTTGGGTTGTGGGTTGTCATTGCCTTTCTTGGTTTGCCCTGGCAGTGTCACCGCGGCCACTATTGGTAGATGCTTCCGTAAAGTGGATGTGTCTGAATTTGTGATCACTGTGGCTGGTTCTAGTTCTAGTTTTGAGTTTGTGAATATCAGGTCTATGGTGCTCTTACCATTGTGGCATATGTAGGTAGCTTCTTGCCTATCATTCAGGAGTGTGAAGCCTTCTTCTGTTAGGTAGTCGGTTAGGTGTTTGGTTTTCTGATTTACAATGTCTGTTCGGCAGTTGAAGTCTCCTGCCACTATGACAGGCTGGTTTTCCTCGACGCTAGTAAGAGCTTGATCGAGCTCAGCAATTATGTGTTGGGACGTGCATTCTGGCTGGTAGTAGGCGCTGATAATCGTTAGGTTGTTCAAGTGGCTGATTAGCAGGTTCGGTGTAGCTTGGATTTTCCGTGCAGGGGTCAGTGTTGGCTTGACTGTTTTATGTAGGCTATTTAAGGTTGGTTGAGCCGCTGCGCCACAAACCAGAAGGCCGTGGGTTCGATTCCCGATGAGGTCGGAGTTTTTGAATTGGCCTAATCCTTCTGGTGGCACTGTGGCTCTGAGGTCGGTCGGCCTCTAACAGAAATGAGTACCAGAATCAATCCTGGGGGTAAAGGTGGTCGGTACGTAAGGCTGACAACCTTACCACCTTCATGTGCCGAATGTTCAAAATCTGGGAGGCTCAACCTCCTGGAACCCTCTGGGCCTCCATGGCCTGTATAGGGATCATTTTCAGTCTATGTAAGGTAAAGCAATCCCTGTATGGGGACACGGAGACCCTTGGGGTTTCCGGGAGGTTGAGGCTCCCTGATTGAGACATCTGCACAGGAAGGTGGTAAGATTGTCAGCCATATGCACCATATGTAGGCTATGTAGCAAACAAAATTTCCTGTAGAGTTATTTAATTAATGTGGAAGTTTACACAATGAAGTTAAATCATCTTCCATGGGGATGTCAAAATTCATTACATGATCTGCATTTTTCTGGTTCAAGATCTTCTCACTGATTGTACGTTCCATATGTCCCTTGATGCACTTAATCAACTTCGGCTCCTATTCAATTTCACGGTTCATTTCCACACTTGGGCTGCTCCTGCCAATTTTACGCAAATTGAGATAGTTATTCTTCATTTTTACCAGTTGAATAATGCATAAATTCTGTTCAACTAACCTTCAACATTCAAAGTTCACTGTTTCTCGAGTTTTTTGTTTTAATTTTCATTGCAAAAGTCAAGCTGTGGAGTATTTCTCAATGTAGGAGGTAGTGTGTTATCATAGATGTTATATTGTAGATAATTTAAAGTTTTGCACAATCCTAACATATTATCTTTTTTTATTACTTTATTTTTATAGGATTACTTTCTGCACAATGCTATGTCCCAAGCTGAACAATTTTCCAATTCTAGCTAGTGAACAAATTCGGGTATGAGGAACCGGTGACCTGCATATTTTGTTTGATACGTAATCCCTCTTTAATCTAACCAAAAGGTAGCAACCCTACTTATTGACGCTGAAGACCTTCATAATCTACTTAAGCTCAAAAGATAGATTATTGCACTCACTCACAAGGATCACTTTCATTCTTGTGTTACGATCTAGGAGAATTTTTGTCTTTGAAGCCATAATGATAACTAACAAGAGGAAAGTGCAATGTAGCGACAAACAATTATTGTATTTTAATACTGATTCTGAAATACCATTAGAAGATAGTCAGAGCAGATAGGTAGTGAGCAGGAAACAAACAAAAAAATCTTATGTGAAACACGTAACTTCCTTTGCCCAAATAAAAGTTTTGCCTCTTAGATGATATAATATTATGTAAGACTTTCTCATCATGTGAATTGGATGTAAAAACGAAGAGAATTTTGGAACTACATTGCTTCTCTGGAAGATTCACAACCCAAATAAAATCTGATTAACACAATCACATAACTTTCTTTAACCTAAGCACGGGCAATACACCTTTCTTAATTCACATTCTCATATAAAATAAGAGGCCGTATTGCAAAGAGTGCGTATTCAGTTGTTTCAACCTGATGCAAGCTGTACTGTTCACCAGGCTTATCTGAGTTTTTACAAACAGTGGGTAGCTTGTTATAGAATTTTTGTTAAAAAATAATAATAATAATAATTCAAATAAAAGTTCTAGATCTGTGTATAAACATATCACATATGAAATTTAAACAAAGTTGTTAGAGCCATTTTTGAGAAAATCGTTAGAAACAAAATTCCCTTCATACAATGTGGCATTAAGAAGCTGGGGATGATATGAATATCAATAAAATCTGGGAAAGCATTAAAGACAATATTAAAGTATCCAAAAAAGAAAAATTAGGTCCGCTATAACTGAAACCAAATAAACCATGGCTCGATGATGAGTGCATGAAATTAATAAATCCAAAAAGCAGGCAAAACTACAATGGTTGCAGAATCCGAATGACAATACTGTCGAAAATCTCAACAATGCTAAATGAGAAACCTCTAAAACTGTTAGAACAAAGAAAAAAAACTATCTCAAAGACAAAATTAATTAATTAGAGGAAAATAGTAAAGACAAAAATGTTAGGGATCTCTACAAGGGAATAAACGAGTTCAAGAAAGGTTTTCAACGTAGAATAAACATAAATAAGGACAATGATGGCACTATACTTACAGCTCCAAATAATATTTTGAATAGGTGTAAAATATTCACGTTGGTGAACCAACGCTAACAGAAGTAGAAACAGCTATAGGTACAGGATAGCTTAACTTCGTAAACTTCCAATATATTTTTGAATTAGCTACAGGTAAACTAAAAGCACACAACCCTCCAGGTGTTGACCAAATTCCAGCAGAATGAATTAAAGCAGGTGGGGAAACATTAAACTCAAAGATCCACAAACTCATTCGTATGATTTAGAGATAGGAAGAACAGCCAGAGGAATGGAAAGAATCTATTATTATACCGATCCATAAAAAGGGAGATAGGGCCGAATGTAATAACCATTGAGGAATTTCTCTCTTATCAACATCATACAAAATTCTGTCTAATATAGTTCTGTCAAGATTAACCCCATATGCGGATGAAATCTTTTGAGATTACCAATATGGATTTAGGCAAAATAGATCAACCATTGATCAAATATTTTGTATTCGCTAAATCTTGGAAAAAAAGTGGTAATGTAATAAGTATGTTCACCAGCTACACATAGATTTGAAAGAAAAAAAAAAAATGGTTCAGTTAGGCAAGACAAATTGTACAATATCCTCATTGAGTTTGGGAAACCAAAGAAGTTAGTTAGGCTGAACAAAATGTGTCTAAATGAAACCTAAGGGTAGGGAAATTGATACCAGATAGGTTTGCCATTAGAAGAGGCTTGAAGCAAGTACCACCTTTACTTTTTAATTTTGCTTTGGAATATGCCATTAGGAAAGTTCAGGAAAACAAGGTAGGACAAGAATTAAATGGCAGTCACCCGATTTTAGCTTAAGCAGATGATATTTGTCTGTTGGCCAATGACAAACACAATTGAGAGAAATGCAGAAAGTGTTTTTGAAGCCTGCAGGAATGCTGGATTGGAAATTAATACAGAAAAAACTGAATATATGATCACGAAACGTCAAAGTAATGTGTTACAATTATTAGAATAGCTGGTAAATCGTTCGAACAAGTGGAGAAATTCAAATATCTGAGAGCAATAATTACAGATACAAATAATATTAAGATAGAAGTTGTTCACTAAAATCAGGAAATGCTTGATTTTATGCAGTTCAGAAACTCTTATCTTCTCGTCTTCTGTCCAGAAATCTAAAAATAAAAATGTTTAAGACTGTTATCCTGCTGATTGTATTATATGGATGTAAGACATGGCCGCTTACTCTTTGGGAAGAACATAATCTGAGAGTGTTCAAAAACAGGCTGCTTAGGAAAATAATTGGGCCTAAGAGAGATGAAAATGGGGACTCGAGAAAACTGCATAACGAAAAGCTCCATAAGAAACAACCTGTACTCTTCTCCGGAGGAGGATGAAATGGGCTGAACATGTTGCCTGCATGGGGGAGGAAAGATATATCTCAAAAGTATTGACTGGGAGACCCGCGAAGTGAAAAGGCCACTTGGAAAATCTAGATGTAGGTGGGACGACAATGTTAGGATAGATTTAAGGAAAGTAGAATTTGCGAGGGATAGTTAGATGGAGTTAGCACAGAATAGGTTGGAATGGCGGGCTCAGATAAGCATGGCAATAAACCCACGAGTTCCATAAAATAGATTGTATTCCTTTAGCTTGTTGAGGAATTGTCTATTGCCATTGAGTAAGTAAGTATATAAGTGAAGTGGCATTAAAAGTACCGGTAAGAGAAAGTCATCGCCAATCTTCATATCACATCCTCAGATGATACCTAACCCAAATACAAAATTTTGTTTTCAAACAATTTTTCGTTCTGGAGCTAGGCTGTTCACACACACTGACTTGTTTCTGAAAACAGTATTTTTGGATTCAGGGGACCTCAAATCGTGTATTTGTGTTAAAAACTCAACTTCGAATTTCAGGGTTGAACACAATATACTCGTATACTTCCCCTACCATAGGAGATTACGTACCTATAGTACGGGCAAAGGAAGTAACAACAGTTATAATTAAACAGTTTGGAGGATCTTCCAGATAAAGCTGAATCCCAA
This sequence comes from Ectobius pallidus, assembly GCA_964059195.1. Taxonomy (NCBI): domain Eukaryota; kingdom Metazoa; phylum Arthropoda; class Insecta; order Blattodea; family Ectobiidae; genus Ectobius; species Ectobius pallidus. The sequence continues at coordinate 101,053,594 of CAXKWD010000002.1, read as the reverse complement.
ACATGGTTGTGAGTCATATTAGCATAGAATGGAAAGAATACAGATAACAACCAAGAAACAGTATTAGCCTACAGTATGAACCTGCAGTACAGAATTTTATAACAAAGAATGATAAAAGAGAAATAAATATAACTGACTTAACATTTCAACCCTTCTTAAAATAAGGGAAAACCAAAACAGATTTCTGAGGACTGGCACAGGAATAAGCATTGGGGAAGTAGGACTGCCAGGCACATGAAGGCCAAATCGACTCACGAGGCACATTTTTGCCACCTTTGCGGTACATGAATTCTACATAACAGATAAAAAAAGGTCTACTCTGAAAAAATGCCAAATTAGAGCATTTAATTAATTTGGATGGAAGCATATATTATACACTCCAGAAAATCCTATATATGCTCAGATTAAAGTGAAATAAACCTAAAAATAATAGGTCTTGAGATAACATTACAGCTTCAGGTAACATTAAAAAGATCAGGCGTGAATATTGTCCAATTATATATATATATGGATGTGACATATTTATGGTTCTCCCACAAAAGCATGTTTAAAGAGATCATTTTGCTCCTAGGGAAGAGAATAAATTATAAAAATCCCTTTAGGCAAGCCTACAGGCTGAGGTAGATTTTGAAGTGCTTTTGGTTTAATCTACTGTTGCTGCGTAGCACTCTTCTTCTTTAGCCTTGGCATGACAAACCCGCAATAATAACTGTAAAAAAGAGGAAAGAGCACTTTTTTAAACTTTCAAATCTCGCCTTATATGAGAACTATCAAGAAACTAGTTATTGATTTGTAGAGTACTCATCAAGAGCTTTTCAATGATACCCCACAAGACATAGTTTCAAAAGTTTCGAATTTCCATCCCCCACCCCCACTCGTACCCCCAAAACCCCCGAATCGTTGGTGTCACTGTGAACTCCATAGGGAGTACTTGTACCAATGCATAAAGGTATATCCGATTTACTTCCAGTCGGAAACAGGAGACTTATCACAGTGACATGCAGAATTATAATTATGACAAATGGATCAAAGAAAATTTAATTTTTATAACAAACTTCTAACAGTAAGATAGAGATTTCATATTCCAAAATAAGTAAATAAAACATGCTCCTACCTCAAATTCTGGGAAGAGGGAACTGACAATCATGCTGACTTTGGGAGAAATTTCATGTAGTCATGACATGCTGAAACATCAATAATTGTATGAATTAGTAAAGATGAATGTGTCGTATGTAAAAAATAGAAAGAAATTTTAATCATTCTTTGCCTTCTTCCATAAGATCTAGAATTAAAGCCTTAGAGCTGACGAAGGACAATGTAAGTTGGAAACTCGAAATTTTATTTAATGTAACGACATGGATTCAAGCAACAATAATGGCACTATGCTTTAAATTTAGGCTATTAAAGTTGAATACAATAAAACTGTAAAAATAATGCCGCTAACAAAGAAAATATTAAAGTTTCAAAATTATTATACGAGGCGTGTTTTTTAAGTAAGTACCGTTTTGGAATTAAAAAAAGACGTGCAAAGATATCGCAATGATTTTATTTTTACATGAAAGCCTGTACCTTAATCTACTTTTCTACATAATTTCCGTGAATATTGAGGCACTTGTCATAACGTGGCACCAGTTTTTGAATACCCTCCTCATAAAATTCTGCCGCCTGACTTGTTAACCACTGTATCACAACTGTTTTGACTTCGTTATCGTCTTGAAGACGAGAATATTGAGGAAACCAGTCGCACATTGATGAAATTGTAAAGCGTCTGTTTTCTCTCACCTTTTCTTCCACTTTCTGCACCAAATCTTCATTAAAGACCGAAGGACGCCCACTCCGTTCTTCATCATGCACATTTGTGCGGCCATCTTTAAATGCTCTCACCCATTTCCTTACCATTCCATCACTCATAATGTTTTGTCCGTAAACTTCACAGATCTCACGATGAATATCGATCGGTTTTACGCCTTTAGCACTAAGAAATCGTATAACAGCCCGTACTTCACAATCGGCGGGACTCACGATTGTGGGAGGCATCTTAAACACTCAGTAAACAACGTATACAATGAAGAATCAGACTGTAATGGCGTCAGTGCGTAGATTAAGGTACAGGCTTTCATGTAAAAATAAAATTATTGCGATATCTTTGCACGTCGTTTTTTAATTCCAAAACGGTACTTACTTAAAAAACACGCCTCGTACCTAGGTACTAACATATTGACAGCAATGCAGATATTGGAACATTATGGCTGAAAAAAATTAGGCGTGAACATTCAGGGAATAACTACAGTATATTTTGCAGGTAGTGACAGCAATTGAAGAGCGTTTTTTCAAAAGCCGATACCTATGTAGACATCGGCTTTTGAAAAAACGCTCTTCAATTTAGTGCCTCCTGTAGGAAGTAACAATTCTGTGCTTAAGTGAACAAATTCTTTACCGTCTTTTGGTTAAAAAAAGGCAAAATAATTATTCCAAGACATTTTAAGGTCAGATCTTATGTTTTATTGTATGTTTATAGCAATATCCCATGTGATAATTATTGTTGCCATCATGTAATTTGTTAGTCCTACTTGCTAATTATCTTCATGAAGATTACTCTAGGCAATCTAGGCTGATTGCAAGAACTTATTTTGATGTATGCAAGCACATAGACATATGGAATATTTGGCAAAAGAAAAATAATTATTATACTTCATAGCCAGTGCAAATCACTGAGAGAGATTTCTGACATTGTTGGTTAGATGGTTATGGTTGTTTAATGATGCTTGTGTACTACTTATGCCTAACCATTGTCTGTGTGCTAGAATTTTATCCTGCAGGATTTTGTATACATGCCTATAAGTATACAGACATGGGACTGTTGCATTTCAATCACACATAAATTCCTGAATTGAACCTGTGAACTTTGGAACAGATAGCCAGTTAATTTCTACAAAATTATTTACTGTTCAAAACTTACAGAAAGTTGATAGAGATATTTCAAAATCACAAAATTAACAGTTTATCAAGTAAAAATAAGAGAAAGTTATTGGCATAGGCCTATACATAGACACACACCTTTTTTTTTTTTAATGAAAATATTATTTTCAGACTCAGGAGACAACACTACAAAAATCTATGACATTGTATTCAGAGTTGAATTTAGTAGAGAGTTCTCACAATTTTAGTCTCTGTATTATAATTTGGGATGTTTGTGTGTGCTGCACTGTAAAACTGTTTTTCTTTTTTCTTTTATTTCAGCTTAAGAACTAGTGAAACAAACTACTTAAATGAAGCATATTCATTCTATGCAGCCATTCGAGGTAGAGCATACTATTCTAGAGCAGCCAAAGAAGATAGGTAAGTTTTATTATGTTGTACAGAGAAGGTGTAATATAATGATGCAGATTTACAGTATTTACTCAAATCTAATGCGCACCACAATTAAAAAAAAAAGAATTTGTTAGCGAATGAATTTTGCATCAATCGCAATGGTAGGATTAGGGTTGACAACTACCCCATATTTTCCGAGAAATCCTGTATTTTCATTTAACTTGGACAAAAATCTGGGGTCCTGTAATTTTCAAGATATATTCCGTATTTCCAGAATTCCGTCATTCGATATTTTAAAATTGTTTTGGTATTATATTTTCATAATGATCATTATATAGATATAAAATGTGATTGGTAGTAGTAATTGGTTGGCAGCAACATTTCTTTTGTTAATATATGGTGATATATTTTTTTAATAGAGAATATTAATACAGTAGAATCTATAAGTGAGCATTCATCATGCAGTTGGGTATTAAATTTTGGGTCCCTTTATTTTGGAATTTAGCCCTTATTTCACTACTGTTGTACACTGTTATCTCTTATTTCTATTTCCAAGAGTTGGCAACCCTAATAGGATACATTATTTGGTATTTTATCTTAGTATTTTATTTTATACTACAATTGAATGCCAATGGTTGGAAGAAAGGTTGGTATAACGGATTAGGGGTGGATGCAGGACAATAGATACCTCTGCATTGAACTCCACTGCGTTTGAACACACATAGTATTTAGCTTGAGTGTCAAAATAATATATTAACTTGAACCCACATTTGTGCTTACCAGTAATAGGCTAACGATAAATGTAACAAAGTCGAGAATTACAGCAATGTATTGTTACATAAGTGATCAAAGTTACCACTGAACTACATAATGGATTTGCATTCAAATCTAATGTGCCATCAAATCTAATGCACACCCCAATTTTGAATGCCACAAATGGATGAAAAAGGTGTACTTTAGATTTGAGTCAATACGGTAATACTGTCTAGTGGTTTGATTCCTAAGATAACTTTTTTAATGTAGGGAGTAAGGATTATCACATACATCTTAACAATTGACTGTATGTCACTCTAAATACAAAAATAATAAAGTAACAATATTATATTATGTGTTAACTTGTTCACTATTCATTTGGGGTGGAAGTAATCAATTTTAGCACTTCAGTTTGTGTAGTATTAAACAATTTTAATGTCAACCTTTTGTAAATATATATAGTAGGCCTACTTAGTCTTACGGAAATCTCTAAATAGAAGAAATATAAAATTTAAAAATATAAATATTATATGGAGGCGTAAATAGAACTTACAGTGGTATTAATCAGAGGCGGCAGCCAGATGCGCGTGAGAGAGGTGACGCATGTAGGAGGAATCATGGGGAGGGGTAAAAATGTTGAACTGCACTAGCGAGAGAGGAGAAGCGATTGTAACAAGGTCTCTTGTTTCTTAACTGCATTATACGATCTTACCGCACTGAAAGCAGTGACACAACTGACCCATACACCCCTCCATGCAGTATGAATGTTTATTGGACTCGTCTGCATCTACTGCGCATCCATGCTTGGACTGCCACGTCTGATTAATACCACTGTACCAGCCACTGACTTCCAGATCATAGTTTTTTCCATTGTTTTAAATATATATTTTGTGCATGACTCTTGTTTAAAGGTATCAGTTCCTAGTTGCTATTAATTGCAGTACATTCCTAGCCCTCCTCAGAAATAGATTACAATATTAATTTGCTACTATTTCTCAAAGCATGTAAATCTGAATAATTCTTGTAATTTACAAAAGCATGTGAAATGTAATATTCAGTTTTTTCCCTTACATACTTAGGTCAGATTTGATGGTCAAGAAACTCCGATACTATGCAAGGTTCATTGTTGTCTGTTTACTACTGAAGAAGATGAAGCTAGTCCGAGACCTCGTTATAGTATGTATTACACCTATCTGTTATTGTATTTCATTGGTATAATTAGATAAAAAAAAAAGGATCTGCATTATTTAATCCAAGAAGAACTGGACTAATATTTCAGTTAAAAAAAAAAAATCTTTCATACAGTAGAATATCAGATCTCTCTCCTACTGTAATTATATTTATCTTTGATTTTGCTTGCAGCTGTGCAATACAATATGTAATTCAGAAGTTAAGAGTATAGGCATACCTTTTACAAAATTTTATTCCTTCGTCTTAAAGTTTAGACATTAGTTTTACCTAAATGAGTAAATGAATGACAAGTATGATAGAATTCCTGTTTGAAATAACTGGTGAAAAATAAAAGGTCTGTTAATGACCTTGGATTCTGTTAATAATCCTTAGCTGAAACTTAAAAACACTGTACAGTTAACAGTCTATGTTAATTCCATTAAAACACATGTATTTTAATTTAATAAAACTTTAAAATACATTATGTGAAAATAAGCACAAATTTTTAAATGCAATAGACCAATCTTTATTTAAAAGTAACCTACAAACTACATATCTTCAGCAATTTTAGCACTACTAAAAGTTATATTTAATAAAAATTACCCTTTCCCATTATGTATAACTACAGTAGAGCCTTGATAATTCGAGCCCCGGTATTTCGAGGTTCCGTGTAATTCGAGCTGGTCTTAAGAAAATTAAATTTTCCATAAAACTAGAGTAAAATCCCGTTTTTATACGGTTTCCGCATGTAAGTTTTATGCACTTCCGAATGTGTTACATTTTGAGCTTTCTTTCAATTTTTCCGTGTATAAAAACGCAGGTAAAACTGTCCCACTTAGGGTCTTCGTTCATAATACACAGAAATAACCTTGGCTTCAGACTGATAATGCATTTCTATTACAGATTGACAGAAACCGTTAGGTTCAAACTTTCTTTGTCGGGACCTCGTGTCAATCATACCATCGTTTCAGAAAAGAATACTGTATTGTTACAGTAATCTTGTTACAGTAATCTCTACTCAGCGACAATGGTAATTAAAAGTGTTTTTTCTAGTAGCGCCGCTTTCATGTCCCACTCCATTAAGGATCAGACAATGACTTATTCCTTAAAGGATGCCGATGTAGCAAATTTGAAATGTTTGACAATATACATACAGGCGTAACACAGGTATGTAGGCCTACTGTTTTGTTTATTTATTTTTTCAACCATTATTGTGCTCATTAAACATTTATTTATGACTTACCCATTGATTTAGTGATATTTCCGTATAGTCCGAGTTTCTTGTAATTCGAGGTAGCCTCAGCCCCAATTAGCTCGAATTATCGGGGTTCTACTGTATTTGTGTATTCTTGAATTTGTTTCCTAAGAGTGTTGCAAAACTCTGTCAAGTCTGAAAATACAGTAGTACAACGGTAGTATTATTGAAGTTCTGTGTAAAGAATAGTAATGAATGATATCTGAGAAGATCAACATTCATTATTTTGTTTTTTTGAATCTAACCTTTCACAGTAATTTATAACATACGTAGATGATAGTATGATACAGGCTTCTAAAGAACTTTCAAGCAGTCAATTTCTCAAACAATGCATTATTTTGTCTTTAAAGGTTTTGCTGAATCGGTAAGTTACAAAATTGGATTTTTTAAACATCCAACAGAGCAATCGTTTCTATAATCTCACAACAATGTCTTCATGAAAGTGTAGACTTGAAATAAATACCATTTTTACTTGAATTTCTGACATGTGCAAACACCTTCAACAATGAAACCTTTTGACATGTAAATTTCAAGCAGAGAAGAATATCAGTCACAATAGCCTATATCGAATAGTAAGACAATATGCACAAACAAAAGTCAAGCAGAGGTGAGCTAATGAGAAAATTAATAGCCAAAGGAAATATAAAGATGGAAAAATAATATTTTATCAGACATGTGATTGATGCTGTCTCATGGTATTTGTGATAGCTGACTCGTGAATAATTGGAGCATATGTTAAAATCCTGGTAGAAGTGTTCTTTACATTTTAATGACTGTTGACAGGAATTGGATAAACAAATTGTAGACTACACTAGCACGTATGAGCCAGATGACCAATTAGAATGGTCACTTGTACTCGAAGAGATCAAATCGTTCATCAAGGCTGATGGGCTTGTTAGTGTTCTACACGCAGACTCAAATACAATAGTGTTATCTCATAGGTGAGTTCATGTTTTACATATTTTAATTATGGCCGGTTAGTAAACTTTCAAGGAGAAATTCTAAATTCTTACTATTGTAATTCTCTGTATTCCTTATGGCCATAGGCGTAACCAGGCCGACCATATGGGGGGGTTATAACATCTGGAGAGGGGAGTTCCGGGGTCCTCCCCCCGGAAAATTTTAAAAATTAAGGTGCAGAATAACGAGTTTTAAGCTTCCCACGCTTTAAACTCATATTAAGTAATTTATAAGCAGATTTTTAAAAAAGGTGATATATCACAATATTGAAATAAATAGTACTATTTTCACTTTTTTAATCAATGGGGGGTTCAAACCCCCAAACCCCCCCCCCCCTCGTTACGCCTATGCTTATGGCTAACTGTTAACCTAACAACTATCAACTGAGTTTCAGGTTTCAAGTGTCTTAGCTTGGTGATACTTGTTACAAGGGAACTGTACTGGTTGTCATGTAAAAACCTACCCTAAAAAATTTTGCACATCGGTAGGTCTTCATTGCAGGTAGACACATGACAAAAATTAGCTGCTCATATAAACCTTAAGTGGGTGAAAATTAATTGCAAATCTCATATATTCAAAATATTACGTAGCCTCACAAAGCTGTTGCTGGAAGGGGATCATAACCTTGCTTACCTAGAGTGTGTGCCGGTTTGGCTTGGTCAGCTATCACGGATCCCGCTTCTATGTGTAGTTTGTCTTATCTCTCCCTTTCCTTATCGCAATAAAATTGTTCTGTGCTTTCTGTTAAGACAGCGAATAATATTATAATACAGCAATGAATAATACCCTCTTCTGATACACATATTTGTATTCCAGCAAGTCTCATGAAGTAATTAGTACCTCTTTAAGTGTTTAGAATTAGCAAAGTGAATCTCGTGTGCTGTTTAAATTAGTTTGATAGTTCTTAATACCTCAAGAGTTTTGTCTGGACAATAAATGTCAATATTGATAACAAGTTGATTGAAGCGCTAGTATTGTGATTTCCTGTGCATGGTGAAATATCTTTGTTTTAATCATGCAAGTTGAGTGGCCACACTTCTATAACATCTATACACACACACACTAACAATCATAACTAACTCCTCAGTGTCTATACAGGTTATATAGTTTCAAAATGCGGAAATGACAATAACAAGTGATTATCTAAAAATTATTTAGTGACACACATTCAATGAGTGACCGGGTAGCTCCTACCCTATATTGCACATACCACTGTCACTTGAACTCAGCATGCAGGCTACTCAAGCGAGCTCTACAAGGGCTTGCTGTTGTATCCTTATGGAACAAAAACATGTTTTCACCCACTTACAGTTCATATGAGCAGCTATTTTTTTGTATGTGTCCATCTATAATGGAGGCCTATCGATACGCAAAAATTTGAGGGTAGGTTTCAATATGAAAACCCATACAGTTCCCTTGTTAGCAATGGTCAGAAATAGTAGCCATTATTTAAATAACTTCACTGGAAATAAGTTGTATGTGTATTAGTAAAATCAAGTACATACTATGAAAATAATAGGCCTACTAATAAACAATTCAAAAGAGTGGTAATTTATATTAAAGTATTGGAAAATAATAAAAATTAAGTAACAAAGATACTGTATTCTGAAAAATATAACTTATACCGGTACATGTCAATTTACTTTGTAAACTTTATTTAGTGAGGATATAAAAATTATATGCATATCAATAGTAGAAATATTTCTTTAATTATATGATTTAATTCTTAATATTTTTATTAAAATGCAAATTGATGTATCCACAAACCATGTGTAATACGAGGGTGTATCAATAAATAACTGGACTGATTTAATTGTATTTGAATAAACCGCCCTGGAACGAAACAGCTGCTAGCCGCGGGAAGGTGAATCCTTCGTCTATCAGTGCTGTGAATCCCAGACATGCAGAACGATTCAGTTAGGAGTTAGACCTGGATATTGCAGGTGGTGTTTACTGTACCCAACATGGAACTGAAATTGCAGCAATGCGCATCGATGTTCAACTCCTTATACTTTGAAAATGGCGACCACGTGGCTCCTTTTTCACATTAGGGAAGAGGTGAAAATCGCAAGGTGCGAGATCCAGAGAATGCAGTGGATGAGGCATGATCTCAATGTCCAATTCTTTGACGTCTTGAGTTGCACGCGCTCGATGAGCCGGCGCATTGTCTTGGTGCAAGATCCATCCTGTCCTGGCAAGATCTGGTTCCTAAAGACAAATTCATTATATCTGCAACCTTCGCAATTGTTATGCGACGATCTTCTTGCACAGTTCGTCAATTGTGTTGATGTTAACTTTCGTTTTTGCTGTTAAGGGTCTTCCAGGGCATGGAGAATCTTGAAGGTCTTCATAACCCTCTTTGAAACGTTTGTGCCACTCAAAGACTTGTGTTCTGCCTAAAGCATGGTCTTTATATGCTTGCTGCACCATTTCTAAGGTTTCTGTAGGAGTTTTGTCTAGAATAACACAAAACTTTATCGATGCGCATTGCTGCAATTTCAGTTCCATGTTGGGTACGGTAAACACCACCTGTGATATCCAGGTCTAACTCCTAACTGAATCATTCTGCATGACTGGGATTCACACCACTGCTAGACGAAGGGTTCACCTTTCCGTGGCTAGCAGCCGTTTCGTTCCAGGGCAGTTTATTTAAATACAATTAAATCAGTCCGGTTATTTATTGATACACCCTCATAAATAACTTCACTGGAAATAAGTTGTATGTGTATTAATAAAATCAAATACATACTATGAAAATAATAGGCCTACTAATAAATAATTCAAAAGAGTGCTCATTTATATTAAAGTATTGGAAAATAATAAAAATTAAGTAACAAAGATACTCTGAAAAAATATATCATATACCGGTACATGTCAGTTTACTTTTTAAACTTTATTTGGTCAGGTAATAAAAATTATATGCATATCAATAGTACAAATATTCCTTGAATTATATGATTTAATTATTAAAATTTTTATTAAAATGCAAATTGATGTATCCACAAACCATGTGTAATATATATTGAGTCAATATTTTCAGAATATTCAACTTCTAGATGTTTTAGGCTTGCTTAAAAAAAGAATGATTTCGATGTGGTATTATAATAGAATTGATGTGTTTTAGGTTAAGTCCACTAACAACACCACCAGTAGAGAAGTCTCCAATGATGAACTTGACATTACAAGAAATATTAATAATAGGGAACTGTAATGACCAGGTAATAAAGGTTTTATCTTTTAAGAAACACTGTAGCAATCTTACAGATGTACTAATGTGAAAACATTAATATTTATTAACAGTAAAATTAGTTCAGTAAATATACTTTCAATGGTACTTCGTAAGAGAATTTGTCAACCAGTGAACGGTCTTGTATGCTCAACTGGAGATTGGAACAAAATGGCCCAATATTTTAAAGTGACTATAAGTAAAAACTCATCCAACTGCAGGATTTCAATCAAGGACCTTAAGTATTGTGCTGACACAGTATCATATGTGCTGGAATAGTTTTATTCTAATGACTTCTATAACTATAGATATATTCACTAGAAAGGAGCCTAACAGTAACCTTTAAATTTAAATTAGAAGGTTTTCCTTTATTTTTCTGACATTTCTACAAAGTTACAGATATTACTTTTCTGAATATTAAGTGGTTAAATTTTGTTTCACTATTTTGTTTTTCTTCATATTTCTGTATCATTTTTCCGTACAATCCTCATAAGATCTACAAAAATCAATATTTGTTAAGACACTAGTAACATGACTGAATATTCATTTATTCTCCATAAAGGCAATAATATAAGCCCAGTTCTCATGACTATATATGACTATAATTTCAAAAGGCTTATTTGTGTTAGGTTTCATTTTTTTTCTGTATTTTTGCTGAACTGTATTGCTCTTCTCATCCATAATCAACAGGTGAAATTTAGTGAATTGACAATGGACATGTTTAGAATGCTTCAAACACTTGAACGGGAGCCACAAGAAGACTTCAATCACATCTATGATGCATCGCCAGCGCCAGGTCGAGTGCCTTTGGTAAGTTTTTCGGTAAGTGTTAATAAAATTTATGTTAACATACCACTACTGTAAATTTTTTGTTGTTTAGCTTAAGCCTGTTGATTATCATAACAATTCATTCGAGGGGTCCTGGATTCAAAACCCTACCAACTGGAGTTGGTGCTTTTCATGATTTATCCAATTGGGAAGGCAAATGCCAGGTTGAATAATTAAGACTCCAAGTACCACGGCTCATTGCTCTTCTTTCATCTAATGTTATAAACTTAATGAACAGAAGACATAACTCAACAACAATATAAATAGATACACATTAATGGTTACAGCAGCCTACTGATATGCTTAAAGATCCTAAACATACAGTATGATCTATATGCAGTTAAAGCATGAATAAAGACAACTTCATAAAAAAAAATTTAAAACTTTAGAGCAAAGAAAAATTGAAGAGTTATCTTACACCAATAAGCTTCAATCATAAAACTACGACCTTCCCTTTGGCCAGTATACATATACATCCATATATCTACATATATACTTTGATCACAGTCTTTTGAGACAGTGGAATGGGTAGGTGGTGTCCGCTCTAGAACCGGTCCTAAAGTAAGAAAGTATCACTGTCTCACTCTTACATAGATATGAGTAATGCGTTAGAGTGAGACAGACATACTTGTTTACTTCAGGGCCAGTTCTAGAGCAGACAGTATCTTCCCATCCAATTGTCTCAAAAGACTGTGACCAAAATATAAATATGCAGCATTTCAGATCACCCAAAACATGCAAAAATGGATATGATTAATCATTTATGGGTTAAAGTGATGATGATTGCCAGAGTTAAGGGCAGTGGAAATGTGACTCGCAAGGTATGCCGACTTCATCAGTAGGACTTTAGCTAAGGAATCCAGCACTACTTTGTCTAATCCTTTCATAGTTGAATTCGTATTGTTGAATTTATATTTATATTGTTATATAAGCAATCAAGTGAAATCATCAGTGAGCTTTAAGCTTAAAATTAATTTAAAAATTTCAGAGGAATGGCTGGTTTCAGTAAAGAATAATTGTAATGTGTAAATAAAAATCTTCATATTTTACATAAGTTAGTTTTATATCTGTGCTTTAAACAATTGAGGAGCGTTTTTTCAAAAGCCGATATCTACATGGATATCTCAGTGCAAGAGGTGACTAAATGCCATCAAGAAAAGTGCTAATATTTGTGTGTACTGACCAGCAAAGATCGTATTTTATCTACGCCAAACATGACTAGCAGCCATTACTGTGTCTGTAACTGATACAGCAAGGCTGTTTGTCATGTTTGGCTTAGATAGAATACGATCTTTGCTGGTCAATACACACAAATATTAGCATTTTTCTTGATGGCACTTAGTCACCTCTTGCACTGAGATATCCATGTAGATATCGGCTTTTGAAAAAACGCTCTTCAATTGTTCTATGTGACTCTAAAAGAGAGCTAATAGTATAAAGACAAAGCTTTCAGTAGATAATAAAAACCATTCATGTGCCAGTTAAAAAAGGGCTAGTTTGGCCTTGTTAGAGTAGGTCTATATGTGAAAATTTAAAGTACATCCAACAGTTCAAAAAGAAATATACCATTCTCATCATGAACTAAGAGGAGTGGTCAAGAGTGTTTCAGGAAGAAACATACATTGTAAAAAGAGTACAAGAAAAGCTCAATATGAGACTAAAGATTTACCTTGCTTGAACCTAAACATGAATGAACTGTAACAAAAAAAACTCTATACAAAATCATATTTTTTATTGTTTTGTTTTAGGACAAGGGTTATTCCTTGCCGGGAGGGGGTAAGGGTATGTACCCACTAGTGTCAACTTGCCAGGAAAATGGAGACCGCCCCATGAAGAGGGAGAATCCTCACAAGTACCTGCTGTATAAACCAACTTTCAGTCAAGTAATGGTGTTCTTAGCTTCAGGTGAGCATCCAGTTTGTGGTAGTATCTATGGTAAAGATTTTTGTATTATGAGACATAAGTTTATAAATAATCTGCTTCTGTACTAAATGTGCAAAGAGTTAAGGAGAATTTATCTTGAAATTACACATATTCGTATATTGTGCTGGTCAGTGATTCTTAGGCTAAATAGTAATAAAAAAAAGTGTGCGTGGAACGCCACACGACAGAAGTGAAACTTGTTTTAATTTTTGGATGTTTTCAATTTTTGATTGTTGGAATTTTTAATATTGGTTTTTAGACTTTTTTTTAATTTTGGATTTTTTCAATTTTTGATCTTTTAATTTTTTAATTTTGGATTTTTTTTATTTTTTAAATTTTAGATCTTTGAATTATTTTTTGGATTTTTAAATGTTGGATTTTGGATTTTTACTTTTAGATTTTAACTTTTTAAAATTTGGATTTTTTTAAATTTTAGATATTTGTATTTTTTAATTTTGGATTTTTATTTTTTTAATTTTGGATCTTTGAATTTTTTAATTTTGGGATTTTGGATTTTTTTTAATTTGGATCTTTGATTTTTTTATTTTTAAATTTTGGATTTTTAAATTTTGGATACTTAGATTTTTATATTTTGGATTTTCGATTTTTTAATTTTGAATTTTTGGATTCTTTAAATTTTGGATAAGCCTAATCATTGAGTTGATTGTTTTCTGTGCAGTCCGTTCCATCACACCTCACTAAGTTCATGACGATTTTTAGTGTGACACTAATTTCGTGACAATTTTTGAGCATGACACAAGCTCTGGATTTACCCTTACCGCGGCTAAAAAGTTTTACTTAAAAAAAAGAAACCATAATTTATAATATCGACTGACAAGCAAACTAAGCGAAAGCATATCAACCATCCGCTCAAGGGTATGTGAACTTCTCAGCCAATGAGAGTCAGGTAACAAGGTAAGTCACATAAAGCTTGTACATGCTTTCAATTTGTATCAAATAGACTAGGCATATTATTTCAATTTTAGATAGTTTTGTTCAGATCTTGTTTCCAAAATTCAGTTATTGAACCTCCACTGAGTTTTATTGTTTAGTTCTTCACCCTATTGACTCCTCAGTACCTTCAATTCTAGCTCCAAGTCCACCAGTATGGATAAACTATTTTGCATAGGGATTTTCTAGGGGAAAAATTGAGGATTAAATTCTTTAAATCATTCCTTACTTCTGCCATCATCCAGACCATCTAATTTAGATATTATGTAATCTATTTATCTTAAACATGAACAAAGAGGTAAAAAATAACTACAGAAGATAAATACATAATGTTTTAATGCTGTATTAATTCTGACTTTGTATAGGGGAAATAATAAGGAAAAGCTTACAGAAATTCACTGAATTAGTTTTTAAAGGTACTAGAAGATCCATAAAAAAGTGCAAAGAAGCCACATGTGACTCACAAACCCTGCTGTGGCCACTCCTGATATATACTGATAGTCAATAAATAAATACAACTGTTCTGCAAGAAGCTCATGTGTGCTGCAGTTTCAAGGAAGAAAAATATTGTTAACTTACATTTAACTGATACTAATTACCATGTATGGATGAATATTAAGTAAATTAACAGTAGGAAAATAGCTTCATCTAAAAAAAATATATATATATAGGCCTATTTCCTATTACTTTGAACCTAAAGGTTTATTAATCTTTATTGTTACAGGGTTTAAGGAATTGCCTCCTAGTGGAGCACTTATGTTGTACATTTCTGCAGATGGGGCTTTCTCGGCTATGAAGCACCCAGAAGACAGTAAGCATAATCATTAAAGTTATTTTTAATTTGTTTTATTTAGATGGTTCTGTATGTTACTCTGGGCCCAAAGAAAGATTTACAGCATACTTTTTATTTTTCTGCATAACAAATCAATTTCTAATTAACAAACTTATAAAAAGAAATTAAATTGCAAATAGCAAAAAGATTATTTACCTTCCAAAAAACAAAGTCTTTCTTTGTAATAGTAGTTTTATTCTAATATGTTTTTCCCATAGACTAATTAAGTTACTATTTGTTATACAGTGGGCTATGACCTAGGTGGTGTTCAAACAAGTAGTAAAAAGGAATTAGATCATCCCAATAAGAAGGCAATCCAGTTGAAAGAGATGCATTGGTAAGTGTAATTTTATTCTTATCTGTTAATTTGATAATAAACTTATTTACTTTTCAAAAAGATACCATAATTAATTGCTCTGAAGTTTCTTTGAACTGCCTAGTCTAGTGATTCATGTTGCTGACTACGGATCCACAGGTCTGGGTTCAATTCCCAGTACCTCCTTGGATTTTCCTGAGGCAGAGAATCTGGATCAGAATGCACTCAGCCTCTTGAGGAACTACATGATAAAGAAGTAGCAGCACCAGTCATAAATGCCATCAGAAATGATCACAAGTTCCTCAATCTTGCCATCTACCTCGGTAGATTGTGGGCCCAGACCCTGGAGGGATGTTGCACCACACTGTTTTGTTTGGTATTACAAAAGCCAACTCACAGATTCTTCACTGCTTTGCCTTTTGAGATTTGGAACTACAGAAATTAAAGTGGACATTCCAGCTCTATTAAGAGTGGCAGATAGGCCTCAATTTTCACATTTAACATAGAAAACTGTGAGAATGTTTTATTTGCATAATGATTCTTTTCCATTGTTCTTTATTCATCAATAAGTATTCTGTTTTAGTTATATACATTTTAAGTATCTAATTCTAATTAGGAATTCCATTCTATTTAGTATCCAATTTTATCAATTCCGATGAAGTTAAGTAAACTGTTCAGAACTTTTATATGAAATACTGGTGTCATAAGCAAAATAAGATTATTTGATGAATTCTTTGGAAATCTCTTGAAGAAAGCAAAGTAAATTTTACCTTATTTTCAGTTCACTATTTAAGATTTAATTACAATAGAGTTTTTAAGAAACTCTGTTTCTAAAACTATGTTAATTTCTGTGCTTAACTGTTATTTTTCCTATGGTACCTTATACAGTGATGGGAAAAGAACAAAAAGAAAGTAATTGGGCTCAATTACAATTACCTTAGAGACATTTTACTTAATTACAATTACAAATTACTTTTCAAAAAGTAATCAATAAAATTACAATTACTTTACAAAATGGCAGTACCTATAAATTCCTTGTTTTTGGTTTGTTTTGGGCACAATCCCAAATTATTAATGAACAAACAAAACAAAAATACATCAATGAGAATATTTTCAGAAACATTGAGTAACTTTTTGTTAATATTAACTCTAATTTGGATATTAGTTGCAAAAACAGTAGTGTTGAACATATAGCAAGCAAGAATGATACTAATACTAACGACTACTAAATTGTAACAATTACAATTTTATTTCCAGAAGTAAATTACAAGTAGAAATTACAAGTAAATGGGACCAAAAAAGGAATTGTTACTGTAATCCAGTTACTTTTACTCAATTACTTCCCATCACTGACCTTATACTAAGATACATCAGTAGATTTTTGTTTTTAAATAATTCATTAGATTACCTAATCTACTTATGTTTCTTTCTCTTAGAAGTTGTAGAAAATGAAACTTATATTCTCTATATTGTATGTTCTTATGCTTTGTATTGCTTGCCCTAAAATGTTATTACATTATTTGCAGTTTATATCCTGGAGACTTGTATCCTTTCACTCGCAAGCCATTCTTCATCATAGTGGATTCGGACAACAGTTTTGTATTTCAGCATGTTCCACGTTATTTTGGACAGCCTTTAGTAGTTCTTATGTCACCTCAGGATATTCCTCCAGCCTTCCAAGGTATGATGCAGTATCAGTTCCAGGACCAGGTAGTTGGGTTTTTAAAGCTGTTACTCCTCGTTTTGAATAAATAAAACTTTAAAGGTACTTAATAGACTCATATGAAGTTATTTCATATCTGTCAGAAGCATTTTCATTCTGGGGACACATTGAAATAGCTTTCAGGATTTCCATGAACAGACTATTTACTGAACCAAAATTAAAATTTTATTTTATTTAATTTTAGGTTTTGTTTGTTGATTTTTGTCTTTAAAATAAAATACATTTATGCTAAAAAAGTACTGTGTCAGTTAAATTGCAATAAAATTAAACTGTTGTAGTTTGTGTACTTGATAAGTCAACAACATTAGTAATTATTGTATGGGGAAAATGCATTATTTTTCCAATGAATAAGATTGTATCCTAATATTAAATTACTTTTATTTAGAAGATTGCTGGTAGATGAAAGACAATTTGTCAATCAAGGAATCCAGTGGCTTGAAGAAGCTTCTCAAATACCATAGTAAAAGCTGATATTCTCCCTCAGTAAAAGCATTTGAGCATTAATTTAAATACATCTAAAAGTACTATGTAATCGAAGTCGTTAAAGCCCAATAGAGCAAACTTTAATCTCTCTGATGAATTAATACCAGTGAATAATATTTGTTAGTTATTATACTTAGGCCAAATATCTGATAAAAAAGCATAATTATTTAGTACTTATTCAAATTGTGCTGCATGCCAGTTTATCATGGTTATACAAAAATGAACTTAAATAACTCTCCTTTTCAAACGTTTGCCATCATGTGTACCTGATACAATATTTAACCAATTGGAGTTATAAGATTATTATTTTGTTACAACAGTGGCTTTCTATAGGCACCACAAGGGGATATATATACATATGATAAATGAATTGTTGGGTGACTTTCTGTTTCAGACCAGCAGCATAATGGCAGTCTGTTCACTCTGTTCTTGCACAGTCCTCTCACAGCTTTCTGTTTTATCTGCAATATCCTCAACATTCCAATACATTTATGGGAGAGATGTCAGTCTTTTATAGATAGATTTGTTACAGAAGCTAGCAGACTGTTCACACGGTGCCGAATAGGTAAGCCATTTTATTTCCTATGTTCTTAGTAACAATATGCAAATCAGTTTTAATTATGATGTATTTCAGTATCATAAAGCATACATTACAAACATATTGCACTTGAATTAGATTTCTGCAAAACTAACCTTTCAGCCTTAAGCTACTAAGTGCCAGAATGGTACTAAGATTGCATGGTGGAAGAGAAAAATGTATGTGTATCTGTATGCACGATAACTTGAGTATGCTTTATCACATTTTTATGAAACTTAGTATTCACGCTTATAACATCCATAGGAAGAACTCTATGGATTTTGGACCAGATGGGTTGATCGGCACGAGTAACGACCAATTAACAGTCACATGCTTTTTAAATGCCAAATCATCACTATACTACAAAGCCGCGTGGCTAACTCACTCAATGACATACTGTTTGCTCACTTCAAGATGAGCCAGAAACTTGAAATTTGGCATACTTATAGCTTATAGTTGTCCGATTAAAATATTCCAAAAGTTCCGATTTTTAATTTTTTACCCCGAAAAACATTCAAAATGGCAGCTGCAACTTTAAGGATTATGCAGACCTTATGTGGAGGCATATAGTAGGTAAACAGTAAGCCGTATCAAAAGACTGCTTACATAAGCAGTAACAGATTTTGAGAGATCAACAAGTTTGTCCTTTTACTTTTTATCGTATTTCAATCAGTTACACTTTAGATAGAGTTAGGTTTTTTTTTAATCTTAAGTAATTGTTGTGTATTTTCCCCACATCATGTAACTTTTTACATACTTATAGGATAGTTAGAATTGTAAAATTTAACAATCCAAAATAAAATTAACAATTACAAAAAACAGAATCAAACAGAGGTGTCATAAAATACAATGCACCTTGAATAGCAGATAACCTACAACAGCATAAGAACATTTCTTCCAATGATAGCCTACTGTCAGACTGGAAAGGATGTATGGAACTTGGAGCTGTCTAATAATAGTTGTTTCTTAAATTTTTGGACATAGTTTTTATTGCAAGGGGAAAATTGCAGCCAATTGCACATGTTAGTATTGTAAATTTAAGTAAAGCAATTAAATTTTCATTAGAATCTTCAACTAGAAGTATTCAAATCAGTTTTTTAATGCTGCATTTACTTGAATCTGATGTGCCTTTGAATCTAATATGCACCCTAATTTTGAAACTTAAAATATTTTTTTTTTATGCTGGAAAGTGCAATGTGCATCAATGGTAGGATATTTCATTGTATTTTTGGTATTTTGTTTGTTATTTTTTGTTAGAAATTTATTTTAAAAACAATGGATATGTGAACGCTGATGAATAAAGTTTGTTTAATGGTATAGAGGAGAGTGTATGACGGTAGATAACTCTCCATGGAATCCTGCCACCTTTCAACATGCTTGGTGCTGAGCTTGTGTATCAAAATAATAAGCTAACTTCAACTTGTGTTTTTGCATACTGGTAATAGGCCAACGATAATTGTAACGAAGTCGAGAATTACAGCAATTCATAGTTACATAAGTATTCAATTTTTTTTTTTTCTGCTGAACTATGGACTGGATATGTATTTGAATCTAATGCATAATGCACACCCGAATTTCGAATGCTACAAATGGGCAAAAAAGGTGTGCATTAGATTCACATAAATGCAGAATATCATACAGTGAGTCCATTTTTTGAGGAAACCTTGCATCATTGCCGTGCTAGCATCGCAGTTGTACAAAGCATACAAGCGGTTAGTTGCTTCGGTGTGTTGTAGTGAGACGCTTGTCTATTGTTGTCGTGTGTTACATAAGACAATAATCGAAAATGTATACGGTTGAACAGCGAATTTATTTGGTGGAATGTTACTTATTGAGAAATAACCTTAGGCGTGTTCGGAGATTTTCTCGTAAATATCCTGACTGTACCATCCCTACAAAGTCGTGTCTTTCGAAGTCATTTTCAACAGTATCTCAAATAAATGGTGAGTAATAAGCCTCTACATGTAGGCCTATTTTGATAATAAATTGGTTGAGTTATTCTATTTTGTATTGTTTCTAAAGTCTTGATTTTCCGGTAGTAACGGAACACGGTCCCCGCCGGTGCAAGCACAACAGTGGGAAAGTGTGAGCAGGGGCAACGCTGTTAAAAAGTTTCTGCATAAAATGGCCTCCCTGTAAAAGAGTAGGCCCAAATCTTGCCTCCCACCTCAAGAAAAAGTACAATGATTTAAATATGTTCATTTATAGAAATTTACTCTCTTCTGTGTAACACTAATTTATAAAGAAGATAATTTTTTTGCTACATCAGACTTCTTAAATACCTTAAGTACCTTCTCATACCTTAAAATGAAGATATGTTCTTCTAGCCTGTAATCAGGAACTGAATGATTTTCATTTTCATTACTTACACTTGAGAAACATGTGAGCTGTATGTATTCTTTCTGAATTGCAGTTGTGGAACTTATGATCAGAATAATGTTCTGTCTGAAGATTATTGTGGAGTTCATTCTGTAGGTGCAATACAAAGCATCTTGAAGGGAGAGCCTTGTGATCCGTCAGCAATTTTTAAAATACATTCTTATTTCAACTAGATATTATTTTAATTTCTGAGATTGTTAGTACATACATTGCTAGTAAACTGAGCTGTGTGAATCATTACAGATGCATCATATCTACAATTTTTTGGTGATGACTTTCTGAGGCTACTCCTATTGCGATATGTGTTCTGTGATGTGGTACTGCACCTCCATAGATCCTTTAAGGTAAGATGTGGCTTACTTGAACAAGTGATATATATTTTCTTCAGCATGTTTATTCATCCCCTGATAGTACAATATCATCCTGGGTGGTGCAGAAGAGGTAAGCATACAGACACTGAATCATACTGATCATGGGATCAAACCTGTCAGCAAAAATTCCAGGAGGGACTAAGAACCATGGGTACCGTGACGTAGATTTATAGCATGTTAAAGAACTCAAAGTCTAAGTTAAGCATCTGGACCAAATTCCCCCTCCCTTTCGCTTAAATAGTATCTTAGTTTCCTCTAGGTAGTATTGAGTTGACAGGCTTACCACCTGTCACTCTGCCCACTATTTGAAAGATAAACATAACTAAATTAATCCATCAGGAGGCCCTGTGCTCCTTACATGAGGAGATAGGATTCCGTTCCCTTTGAATATTATCATAGGTACTATAGCAAGAGGTTCGTATTTTACCGATGTTATCAATTGTTCATTTTATTTTATTTTATTAAAAATAGTCATTAAGTTTTGTAAATTCCTATATCAAGATATGCCTATATAATCTTTGAAAATATTTTGTTCCTTTTCTTCGAAAAATAATAATCTAATTGGTTGATTTATTCTTGTAATGCTTAAGGGTCGTCAGTTCCGCCCACGTTGCCAGCCTCCAATGCCTGATGGGGACCTCCTGGATCATCCAGCCCTGCAACACTTGGTGCTGGACCTAGCATCACACCTCGATGTCCGTGGTCACTTCATGGAGACCAATGAGATGGACTGATCGCCGGCCGTTGGCAGTCGTTCAACTGCTACCGTGTGGAACAGTATCATGTCGCTAACTGAGCCCAGCTCTGTTGACAGCCATGTAAGTGATGTTGATAATAATCTTATTTTCTCTACTGTCACACTGTCAGGGAGTTTTAGATTTCCTGTTGGGGTGATAGTTTGCATTATACAATACTGTGGCATTTACAAAATGCAAATGAAGACAGGTTTTGGAGATTTTGAATCTCATGACACTAGGAATATCCGTCACAGCAGTGCTTTGAATACAACACCCACAAGTCTCGACAGTACTGAAGAGACTCTTGGTATCGCTGAGATGCCATCCTGCTATTTTGGATACCATAATACTTTCGTATTGAGGATCTACCGACTCGCTTGTGCCGTTGTTGTGCCGATACTTCTTGGATCAGCCCGTCTCCCGCCGAATCAAGACGACCACCGTCATCACCAAGAAGTGTGTCGCATTCAAGACAGTTAACGTTACCAGGAAGCAGAGTCGCTGGGTTTGGGGTCCAGCGAACGTTATTTCACTCAGATCGTGAGTTACTGAAATCAATTTTGTCCATTATATTCAGAGATGTATAAAAGTTAATATTGACAATTGTTCCTGATTCTGCAGTGTCTGCTTCATATTGACCCTGAATGATGTTGAAATATTCATTTCTTGTTTTTCTGTACAAAAAACAAAAGAGGAATATTTCTAATTCTCAGGGAATGAATTCCAATACAACATTCTTTACACAATATCTGATATGTGTACTGTATATAGGAAAAGAGTAGAGTTCCTTCTCAAGCAGTTGTAAAACACAATCTGCCTGTACATTTAATCAGTTTATTCTAATGCTTAGCTAAGATTGGAATATTAACTAAAACTAAATTTACACAGTACCTTCTAAAGTTGAAATACGTCATCTGACATTGTTATGTAAACAAATATTCTTTTATATTTAAAAATATTAACTAAATTTAGCAATAGAGTTCTGTTTCTCTTCAAGAGGAGGGGGAATGTTTCAACAAGTGTGTTTTATGATTGTTTGAGTAAGAAGATGCTATTTTCTAAACGGTAGTGTATATATCAGAACATTAATATTTGATATCAGAAGGTAGTTAAAAGAATAAAAAAAAACTTGCCTCAATTTCCAAAGAATTGATCCATTTTATAGCTTTAACAAACCATTATTAAATAAATTAAGATTAATTCTGATGGAGAACTGTGTATATGGCTACACATTGACTCAATGGCATATGCTTTTCATGCTGCATAGGAAAAGGCTTAGGTTGCATGGTCACACAAGCGACCTGCATTGTTGAGTAGAAGTTTCGCTAGATGCTTTGCATAGAAGGCAGCTTGCAACATAATTGTTAAGTTAATCGATTCCAACAAACCACTGCCAACCGAAGAGAGGCGGGATCGTTCTCAGGCTGTGAGGCAAAGGGGCCCATGTAATATGTATTGCCAACTTTCAAACACCAGCTTCAGTTCAGTAAAAAGTTTGGTGTCAAGATAATCTCAATGGCAATTGCAGTTGATTGTTACCAGGGAAGACGAGAAAGCCAACATTGCTATTCAGTATAGGAGGAAAATAAAAGGAAAACAGTATTCTTGATTTTTTGGGATCAAATCTGTGACCCTGTGTGATTTTTGTGATACTCATCTTCCATGTTGGACTGTATACTTTCCTCATTCAGCCCAATATGAGCAGTCACGACCAGCAGTTCTCAAAGTATGAGGGCAGCCTCTGTCGTAAGCTAGAAGATAGTAGTTAATGAGAACAAAGTATAAATGAGACAAGCTGCAATTAAGAATTTGAGCAAGTCTTTTTTTAAAACAAAAGACTGATTGACTGGAAAACTATGTGAATGGAAAAGAAAGAAGGCAGACTGATTGACATTTCACAAGTATACTGCTTTTTAAATGGTTATATCATAAAATTAATTACATTAATTTTCAACTTATTTTGGTTTTGGATATGCTTCTTATAAGAGACTTCACACAGAAAATGAAGTAGAAAAATGATAGGTAAGGACCCTTTTTTTTAATAAAATAAAATGGCTGATTTCTGTGTTACTTCCTTCTATTTCGGTGGTAATTTCATGAAATAAAATATTTGCACAAAAATACTCTGTGTGCCAATTAGTAACTTATATAAAGTCCCTCATTTATTCTTCTGCACTTTTATGAATCGTCGTAACTTTTGATTTGGCATGATCTATATACAGTTATCATAGTCAATATTATTCAATACCAGGGTAGTCTTTTTTATTGTAGATGCACACAACAGTATTAATTGTTTTAATTGTGTAACCAGTATTAATTGTGTAATGAAGTTTCATTATGAACAGTACTGAATGGCACAACAGATTAAGATTAGGAATATGTAGGTTATAGAATATTTCATTCACATGGAAAAAAATGCAAGTATTTTAATAAGGGTACTGTAGTAATTTTTTCATGAAACATAACTGTGAATGACTGATGATACTGTTGTACCATTCATATTTATTTCTTAATAGCTTACACGTAGATACAGAATATAGCATTATTTAATTTTAAAATTATAAATTATGTGCTAAATAACAATCCTATTTGAAAAAAAGGTATCTCGGGTAGTATCGAAGCCTACATCCTGGAATATAAAAGTATTCAGCCAAATTACCAAACTATGCTCACTCTCTAATAAATGAGTATCAAGTGTACTTATTTCTACAGTTTTGCCACAGAGGAAATTATACAGCATTGGACATTCCCACAAACAGAATAGTCACTTTATTTTTGGTACAGGTTTTCATAGAGTTGTGCATGTTGAATAGATCTTCATGCTTCATATTACTGTTTTCATTGCAGTTTCTATAGGGATGGAATGCCTATCAGTCTGCTCCATATTGACAAACTTGGATAAGTTTTGTATACTAGGAGCAAGAATAGAAAAGACTATGACAAAATATACTACTGAAAGACTTATCAGAAGCTGGTATTAAGAAACGTCCATGCAGTGATTCTAGGGAGGGAACTAATTTTTATAACTTTAGCATGAGTAACTGGTTCTCTATGAAGGCTGTGGAGACAACTATGAAAGTTGTTTATTTTAGTGTGGTATATTAAATTGAGTTAGTCATCTTGGAAATACTATAACGATACTCAACATTCTTATTAAATGCATGAAGCAAATATTCTTAAAATAACTTTATTCTGAATGATAAATACAGTCTATGACAGGGTGGTTGTTCTGTTGAGAAGGTGTAAACATCCTTCACCTGTAGCCCTGCAAAAGCCATCACAGGAACTTTTTATTGAGAAACTTGCCACATTTTAATTCTAAATTCTGGCTATAAGAAATAAAAAAAAACTTCAATCCTTTCTGCTATTCGACCCCGTACGAATTTTGAACCCTGTATATTTTACTTTAATTTAATTTTACAACTTTCCCCCATCAAGGGCTGCCTAACGCGAAGTATAAATAGTTTTCTATGAAATAAAAATATGAAAAAGATTATTATGAATACAATACATTAAGTAGGCCTACTAAATAAATAGTTTCTTAAAATTGCCACTGATCCTTTTTTTTGCAGTGGTTGCTATGTTGTACAGAAGCTCTCTGTCCAGTCCAAAAGAAACCCAAACCCGATGTAATCTTCTGGTGACTGTGCCTCTTGCCCCTACCATTAGGCCAATGACAGAGATCTTGTAAGGCCACATGTCCATTATGGGTCTCGATTCGGACAGTAGGATCAAATATGATGCCTGTTTTAATGGAGGGCTTGAACATAATCATATCAATGCATCTAGTGCTCCCATTGATAGCCAGGCCATGAACTTCTTCATAGATTTTGAAGCCTTAAGCTCTCATGTCTTCTGCAATCAAGTTTCGAATCTTATGATACCTGGAGTTGCACAGAACTTCTCCATATGGACAGGCATCCAAAACATGTGCATTACAGTTTCGTATCTGGGGCAAGTTTTCTCTTGAACCAGACTTTAAACATACTGGCTGCTGAATGGACTAGTCACTAGCATAACGAAGGCCACCTACTAAATCAGAAAATTATTACTGCTTTGTAAATGCTCTGTCATTACTGTATTTATCATCTACTTGTAATTTCAGAGGGAGTTTGCATTTAATTGCTCATAAAAATTACTCAAGCATAGTAATTTCAAAATGGCTGATGCAGTTGCATTGTTAATGAAATTGAAAGTTACGTTCTTTAGGTATAAATTAGCAGATCATAAAAGCCATATTTATTTTTTTTATTGCAATATTTTTAAGACTGACATTCTTCAGTGAAACTGTAGAGCTAAGCTTGTAGATTCTCTGAAGATTGACAAACACTAGCTGAATTAGGCCTTAAAATGGAGATCTGATGAATTTATTCTGGTGTTATCAAGTGGATGTTAATATGAAAGCAAGATAGGTTCCTCTGTATATTTTCATACATATAGCATGGTAGGAAGTCATAGCTGCAGGGGCCAATGCTCTGAGATTTTGAGAATTACTGGTCGAGACCACGTAGTCTCTGTTATTATACTTCAGGGAAAAAGAGAATAAAAGCCATCAATACATGTACATAACAGTAAATGAATTCTCTGTATATAAGGAAGTATTTAGTGTCAACTTCGTATGCGGAATGAATCTTTGCTTCATAAAATGTAATAATAATGTTAACAAAACAAATGATCAACATTTTCACAATCATATCAATTTAAATAAAAAGTAAATAAAAAGTATATACTATTACATGTATGAACCACAGTCATAAAACTAATCACCATTACGATGTCAAGTTACGTTCTGGTACTTTAGTTCTTACCATCACTTGTGATATTGGACTGTGTTAGCACCTGTGTTTTCATGACAACTGCAGCACCGATATATGTGCTGTTTTATTTTTATGCTTGTCTATTTAATATTTCATTTTTATAAAAACATAATAAGCATTCCATAAGTTAGTGCTGTATTAACGATCAGTATTTTACTAGTCATCACATCTCTATAACAAACAATACAGTTACCACTTCGTTATCCTAGTCACTTTACATTTATTAACAAATTAAGGAATTAGGAACTAAGAATTTATGGAAATATTTAAAAATTGCTATAGTTTCATTCAGTTATTGTGATCCAGTGGTGGTAATATCTAACATACAATACATTTAGTTTTACACAATGTATTTGAGATAAAATGAAATGGTAATTTCATAATTAGAAGAAACTTTTCCATTTTTATTTCGCCCAATCTTACAGCTCAGAATTTTATTATGCTGCATCCCTATGTGAACCAAGCTACCTTACCATACACTTTGAATAGGGTTACAAGACGTAAAAAAGAAAATCGGCAATTTTTTATAAAAAAAAAAGGTAATTTTTAACAAAAAAAGGTCGGACATGACACTAATTTTAAAAATGCATATAAAATTACTATAAATTGTTAAATATGGTGTATATAGAGCTCATATAGAGATACTAGACACAATATTAATTGATATATTTATGTACTACTTAGATCATGAATATGCCTTTTAATGTTTCAATAGTTAGTACTGTATTGATAAAAATCAACCCACTTTCAAATTTTCAGAAAATTTGCACTTTCGTTTACTACTTCCACCAACCTCAGACATCTTAAAAAGAACCAAAGGAAAAGGATATTGTAAGTGCAACTCATATACTAATGAAGTTTGCCAACTGAGTCTGTAAATTGCATGCTTACAGAAAACAGAAGTTCCAGAAATATGCTAATTGATTAATGAAAGTTGCTTCTATATTTTGTGATTGAAGCACCGCCTAGTAAATCATGTATACTAGTAGAATCAAGGTTACTAAATTATGTTTTTTGGTCATATGTGGTCATGACTCATATGCGGGTTTGAAATCTAAGCGTCACTTACGTAAAAACATATTTCACACTAAAATTTTTGTTAAAAAATCCAGTAGGATTAAAAAGCAGGACAGTGTTTGAATTTCTACAATGCCTGACCAGACGCCAGACAAATACATGAAAAGCAAGACATGTCCGGCAAAATCCTGACAACCCTATTTTGAGTGAAGAGGATAGCCTGGCCATTATCTGTGATCAGTGGCAAAGCATCATAATAATGTTTCGATAATTGAGTGATCAGGATTCATAAAAGTTTAGGTATATACCATAAAATGCTAGTGTATTTTTATATAAATTCTTTGTAATGTTTGATAGATATCGTAAAATAGTCACAATGTTTTCTGACAATAATGATAAATAAATAATGCTCAGAATTAAGGCATCACAGTAGTCTCCATTCACTGCTGTTTTCGGGTTGACAGCAGGGACATTTGTGTGCTCTGCAGCTCCCTACAGACCCACATCCTTATGAGGCACTGGCTCTGATAGGCTGAATGACTTACTGTCTTCAACTTGGGAGTATGCTTGCATAAAATCCTGAAAAGTGTTGTTATTAGTAAGTTTCAAGTTTAGCTCCGTTTTACCTAACAGATTTTTCTCTCAGAGTTTTAAATTATTTTTTTTATATAGCTGAGCTTATCCTGCATAACATGATGCTTCGCCTCCTATCTGAGATATCACTGATGCCACAATATTGACACTAAAATATAAAACTAACATTTTTTGCCTCAAGATAAGTATTTTCGTAAATGTCTGTGGTCCTGAATTCCACTGTGTCAAACACAAATATTTCTAAAAACAGTGGATGAAGGTTAATAAACATGACGTTTCAACTCCTCCATAGAGTCTTCCTCAGGTAATACACCACACTGGACTGCTCATAAGGAAGATTAAATTTCGTCATATTAACTCATTTGTCCACCATCAATTAAAAACATTGTTCCTAAAATATCTGTCTTTCCATTCCTTTGGAACATCATACATTGTTCCTCTATGCATTCCACAGGCGGAGGGGGAAATTTTACCACCAGGTTTTCCCTTCTCGATTTCATTATGTCCAACCACTCCATGCCTCATAGACCTTTCTCTTTACACAATCATCCTCAATTCTTAAAATATTTATATCACCAATGTTATGTTTGTTTTCTATCATATGTTGAAGAAATTTTAGTGATAGCTAGGAAGGATATTTCTGACACAATGCTGGACGAGTTCAACAGTTACCACAACAGGGTGAGGTTTACGATTGGTAATAACTAGAGACAGGCAAAATATGAAATTTCATATTCTAAAATATGGCTACTAGCGCTCTGAAAACTCGGATCTTTACGAATCACGAAGTTTAGATGGCAATGCAAGCAAGAAAAAAGTTCATATTTCATAATATTTTGGTAAAATCTTCATATTTCGTGAAAATCTTCATAAAGCTTCATATTTTGTATGATTTGCAAATTTTTCCTTCATTAATACTTATTTGACAAATGAATAGAGTTTTCCACATTATTAAAATGTTTTGAAAAATTTCCCTGGAATCGCATCTCAAATCCCTAAACCGCTAACTCCAGAAAGCTAAGACATTTGGCAACACTTTTAACTGTTAAGTACCCTACACCATTCCGCTCTAATAATAGCCTACTTCCATTATGATCGGGAATGGAATTTCCACTTATTGAGTGGAGGTAGTCACATTTTTTTTTGCATTCCAAAAGCTAACTTGACAGCAAGGGTGGGGGTAGGGGATGTTTACAGTTAGAAGAACCAGCTCACTAGCAGGGAGGAGGGAATATTCATTTATGTGTTGTTTGCGATTCGTGGTGATTTGGATCGTGTGCCTAAATCTGGAATGCGCAATTGGTGACAGAGTTAAACTGTTTTAAAACAGATGGAACGATTGTTATGTGCACATTTTGTAACAAAAGTGTTAAGTATGGAATATAGTCCTTTTTATTTCCTGTGTAATATTATCTAAAGACAAATTTGTACTAACATTCAAATTATGTTTACGCTACATTTGATATCTTGGGAAAGAACAAATATAAGATGCATCTTCGCATGAGACATATCCCGGCCAGCCCTCCCCCAGTGAAGCAATTCATTTTATGCCGTGATCTAGCGAATTCTTTGAGGATGAATAGGCTGACAAACCGTTGGGTACAAGGCACATATTCTCGCATTTAATATTTGGTACAAGGGGCGCTCTGGAATTTTTAATATTTGGTACAAGGGGTGCTCTAGAATTTTTAATATTCGGTACAAGGGGCACTCTAACAGTTTTAATATTTGTTACAAGGGGCACTCTCGCATTTTTAATATTTGGTACTTTCGGGAGTGTCGGCGACAATATACAAGGATAGTTTGTCACCTGCTTCCCTGAGAAACAAAATCTGAATATTGAGTGATCGAGTGGGCGGAGCTTAAAGTGCACTTAATATTTGGCTTTCGCCATTATCTTTATTCTGAACAAATGGGTGACTGAATTACATAATAATTTTGTTATTAATTTATTTTTTAATACTGGTATCTGCAAACACAAAGTTTCAGCTGAAACAACACACAAATAGCATTATACATAAAAAAAAATAATAATAAAAAAAAATAAATAAATAAAAAAAAATGCCATCTGGTAAAATAGGGTTCTGTATTTTTGGGAATTCAATAATAATAATAATAATACATAAAAAAAAATGAAAATGAAAAAGACACACACACAGTTCAGACGTTTCTTACCGACAGAAGATGTACTTTTTGCCAGAAAACATTGAAAAGCTGCTTTTATCTTATTGTAATAAATATTAGTTGATGTGATGATGTGATGTGAAAAATGGTCGGTACAACGCCAAAGTGAACTAAGCGCCAAACTCCATATTTTGAGAAAACTGAAGTTGAAGTTTGAGTGTTGTAAAAAAATCTTGATCAAAACGAAATTTCCTTTTTTCTCAACTGATTTTACTATCGTAGTATCGCTTAGTTCGTTATTGCAGACCGTAGGATATCAAAATCTGCACCATGGACTACCAATAGTCTATATTTTGAGAATTGGCGCTTAGTTCACTTTGGCGTTGTACCGACCAAATGTAGGTGAATAGAATATTGTGAATATTTAACGTATTAATTACCAGTTAACTAGTGTTTTTATTTTACCCTCTCATTGTGAATATGGTAGATATTCCTTTGTGTGTTGTCTTAAATCAAATAACAAATATTCAGATGATAAAATTGGTGATTTATTGCATTTCATAATATTTTTATTTTTTTTCTTCATAATTTCATATTTAGCATAAATAAATTTCATATTTTGGCAAAATTTTCTTCATATTGTGCCTGTCTCTAGTAATAACCTATCTTTTAGTTTTTCGTTTGGTTCAAATATATTTTTGAGATGGAACGACCCAAAACCCCCCTTTTCCGTATGAAACGAGTTCAATTATACCTACTGATTTTAATCTAACTCATGATATTCTTGTACATGTAATATTGTACATATGAAAAATCAGTGAACAACAGCATTAATTTTTTGGACTTTAGGATTACCCTACATCAACATGGAGTTGGGGTGGGGTGTGTATAGAAAAACAAGTAAAGGGGAAATGTACATACACAAGAGTTCAGCGCATTACCATAGAATTGAAAACAACTTATGGTGCAATTTTGCACATTTATGCAATAATTACAAAATATTTAGATTTGCAGGAATTAACAGGTATTGTGATAGGAAGATAGACAGCATTTGGAAAAGTGTTGAAAATGGAAGTGCTAAAAAAGAAGACAATAGTGAAGAAAACAATAACATAGGTTATATAGGGTTACCATATGACTCTCGCATTAGTGAACGTAAAGGGAAAGTTTTCTGGAAATACGGAATAGCACCCACATTAAGGAGATGTAGGGGAGGAGTGGTCGGACATAATGAGGAAATTGAGAAGGGAAAATCCACAGGTAAAATTTTCCCCGCCCCCTGTGGAATGCATAGAGGAAGCAATGTATTATATTCCAAAGGAATGAAAAGACAGATATTTTAGGAACAATATTTTTAATCAATGGTGGACAAACGAGTTAAACATGATGAAATTTAATCTTCCTTATGAATAGTTCAGTATGGTGTGTCAGCTGAGGAAGACTCTATGGAGGAGTTGAAACATCGTGTTTTTTTAACCTTTATCCACTATTTTTAGAAATATTTTAAATACATATTTTAATTGTCTGTTTTTTAATGTAGTATTGCATTCCTCTTCCAAGACTATAAAAATATTAATCTATATACTTAAGACATTTGCTTCACTGGAAACAAATGTCCACATTATTGCTATGCTACAAGAATTTTGTGTTCATAAATTAATTAATTTATATCCTCTTGAAAAGTATTTTAATTCATTAATAACATAATGTAGTTTCTTTTTGAATTGCTCAATAAGAACCGAGTGGGTTGTCTTAAAATGGTAACATCGAGAAAGACTTTCTTTCTGTTTTAAGTTTGTGTCTGTCTTCTCAGTGGCAGTAAATGAAATATACTGGCATATTGTTGCAAACAAAATTGTTTCATGATACATTTCCATTTTAATTAACTCTGCAGTTTAAACAAATTTCTTAATCTATAAAAATGTTAACAGTTATATTAAAGAGTGACAAGCTGAATTTCACTCTTACCAACACAAAACCATGATATTATCTATACATATTTTGAGAGTTGTTGCCACCATTGTTGAAAAAGATAACTGAATGAATCAAACTATTTTATAATATTTCCATTTATTTGGGTTATGTTCAGATTCCTTAGGATGACTAGAATGGAAAAGATGGGTATTTAGTCCCTTTGTATGTGTTATTAATCATAAAAATATAAAATATAGTTTAATACATGCCATGCAATTTACTACATGTAGTGTGGACAAGTAGCATTTCAAGAATTTGTTTTTCTTTTAATCACAAATCTACTGTTGTTTCATAAAAATATTAATGGTGAAGGAGGAGAAAAATCTGACTGCAAGCTAATTGTTTTAAGAAAATGTCTTCAGTTTTAGCAGAATCTTGCACTACCTGCTAAACACAAGAACCAGAGTATTAAATAGAAATTTTTAAAATACAGATTGAATAAAATATTTCCATACACTGAATTCCAACCATGTGTAATCTTTTTCACTAAGTTTTCAAAAAATGCAACTCTGTTCTCAGAAACTAACTCTTCAAAAAAAAAAAAAAAATTGTTTGTAGCAATGAACTACTTCAATCTCTTTGATTTGTTTTTTGCACATATAAAAGAATTATTGGAAATCAATTGTACACAGCGAAATCAAGTGGTCTGTACGATATAAAATAAGCAATTTCTGCAAGAAAGTAACCCCCCATGGAATATAATTCACTCAAAATTGTGGCACATTTAACTGCTTAATTCACCACTACCGTATTTTAAATACTAATTAAGGGCATCAAAGGAAGGCTTGAAAAAATAAAATGTTTCAAACTTACTGCAGCCAAATCACTGAAAATGTCTATTTTATTATTAATCTGTACAATTAACATTGTGTTATAATCACTGTGGCTAGACAACGCTGGTCTTGCTTTGCTTAGGGGATTGTGCTAAGGAAATAATTTAAAAAGAATTAATTTAATTGCAGGTTCTTGTAGTCGTGTATAAGTATAATTAATTTAATTATTTGGATGATTTACCAAAAGAAATCTGTCCACCAACTCACAATACAACTTAGAGCTTGTTATCCCTGCCTAAATATCAAGGTTCTATATTATAATGTTATATGTTCTTCAGTATGAAAAAAATTTAATTACCCATTTCAATAAAATTCGTCAGATTTTTAAGAAAAAAATACGTTTTTTTAAATAATACATGCTGCATCTCTCTAGTTTTGGCTTTTGTATTTTTATAGAAAACCTAATTAGTAGGTACTTGCCTAAACACATAGCACATAGCATACAGGTTGCAGCATGGAAATTTGATTTCTTCAACCACAAAGAGAATGTTTGGACATGTAGGTCGATAGGTAATTCAAGTGAATAATGATTACCAGAATTATAGGAAACAAGCATGCTTAGAGATCAGTGTGCATGCTTGGAATCTTGTCACAGTATCTGCAAAGAGACCATTGAACAGGGGTATGTTCAATCAAAACTTTGCTGTGTTATCGTTTTATCCCTCTTGTCATATTACAAATCATCTCCCTTTGTTTCAATTATTTCTAATACTAATTTCTACAACAAAACTATTGTTGATTTCTACAACAAAACTATTGTTTCTGGATTTAGTACTCTCTGTGAAACAGAGCCTTCATTAGGCCTATTGCTAAGATAAAACAGCATAGTAAGAATCTCATTGACTCTGTGCTGAAAACAGTGTTTTTTATCTCATAGCAATTAGTTGATCCTGTGTACATCACTATATGTTACAATACTCTGTCCGTTTGTTAGCTGATCGTAGTTCTGAATAAACATAATTTTGTTATTAAATTTTGGCATCATATTGAAAAGATTTGTTATAAAAGCAGGAAATTTGGTTTGCTGATATAGCTGAACACCATTAACTACCAAATATTTACTTTATCAGCAAATGTCTTCTGTAGGATTCACAATGGATATTGCTTAGAGTCTTGTCCACGCTACATGTTTTTATAATTCATTACCTTCTTTTGCTAACGAATATTTTTTTATTACTTTAATTTTTATTGGCTGTTATTTTATATATACCTTGGGTTTCTTTTAACAAATTAGAAAATGATGAATAGATTGAAGTTCATATTCAACGTACTTGCTTGCTTGCTAGTGCCCTGACTAAACGTAGTAAATTGTACTAGGCATACATGTGACTTGTGACAATAACACCAGAAACTGCTAACTATTTTGCTGGTATGCTGCTTGAAGTAAGAGTTAGTGTATATAAGTTTAATATTAGAACAAAATATTAATCCCATTTTTTAAATAAGAAGGAAATTCTTTTGTTGCCACATTTGAGTTTCCGTTTAATGGTTGTATTTATTTATAGTGCTTGACATTGTTTTACTGAATATCAAATTTATGTTTCCGAACTTTGTCTGTTCATCATTTGTGCTAATAAAATATATTTTTGTTTAATTCTATTTTTATTAGTAAATTTTTTATTTTAATTTATTTGCATATAATTTATATAACCACAAATTAATGTGTCATACTGTATTCTTAATATTTAGGAGAAAAAAGAGAATATTTCTGTTGCCTATTATGAGATTTAAAATGAGACTGCTTCAAAATGATTCAAACAATTTTGGTAAGTAAAAATTATGAAGTTTTATAACTTCTTTTTGGAAGGAAAAGTGATTAAAAATATTATAGTCCATTTTAGAATTCAAAATAGGAACAATATAAATTATATACACTAAAACAAAATATAACACATAACATTATTTTTCATTTAATGAATGCAAGAAATGGTTAGATTTTGTATGGTTATTTTATTTTTTATTAATTTTGTTACTGTTAATGAAAATAATTAGATTTGTTATTTGAATGTCTCTTCAATCACAGACTTTGAATTACTTTGTTACCAACCAATGTAAACTAAAAAAATGTACAAAACATAACTATTGTGCAGAAGGCATAGCTTATTACTCACAGAAGTTCAAACAACATGAGGTATTAAAATTGATATCACAGAACTATAAACTATTTACCTAATTATTTTCTTTCTTACCATTTCCTTAAATTTCATTGTTTATATCCTGTGTGTTTATGTTTCAACGCTCACATACAATGGTAAATTCAGATCCAATTGTGTATGCTTCCTATATTCAATGTGTATAGTCCAGTGGCGTAGCGTAAGGGTAGACTATGAGACTGAGTCTACCTAAATAATATAAGAAAATAGTGGATTCATAAACAACTAAATAAAGGCAGCATCAACCAAGCCATTAATTATTATAAATTCATTAGCCGTGTCATCAAAATATTTTTCGCCGCTACATTCCCCAACCCCAACTGCTTTTATGCATCAACTTGTGATGCTTCGCGCTTAGGCAGAGTCGAAATCTCACGATGCCGCAGTAAAGACGAGCGATGGTTCAGCCAGTCGAGTATCATCAAGTGCGAGTTATATGACCTCTCCCCACTAAACGTTGCGAAGACAGGCCAATTTGTTTTTCAAGAGCGGCATATAGTCACCACCAAAGAGACTGGAGAGATTTTTTAGAATGATAGTCTCTTCAACTTATGACTCAAGAGAGGAACGTGCTACCAGGAAAACAGGTATGCCTGCACGAACACTACAGAGCTGTTGCTGCACAGGATTCAAATATTCCCACTCCTCTGTCCTGACAAGCAGAACATGACGTCACATCCAAAGTATTCGTTTGACAGCAGAAAAAGAAAATACTGTTACAGTAATAGTGATAAGAACATAGTATGCCGATAATAATGTAACACGCCCAGTATGAACAAAAGGGTAAAAGCCAACTTCTAAGCTTGATTCAGGAGTTTTTTCTAAAAATTGTATCTTATACTTTATGTTTTAATCTATGTAATTTAGTTTAGTTTAAAATCCAAATCCACTAAAATTCTATAATAATTAATAATGATTGTGGTACTATTACTAGTACTACTATTAGCCGTAATACTAATAATAATAATAATAATAATAATAATATACTTGTACAGGTATATACAAATTCGAATCCATGGGCATAATATTAACATTATTTTATTATTTCAAACATTAATACAATGGGAATTTCTGTAATCATTTTAAAAGTTATAAATTCATATTTTAAAATCCAGTTTACCCAGAACCCAATGTCAAGCTACGCCACTGGTACAGTCTCAAAGATCAAAACAATGATAGACCTGATCAAATATCATGATAAAAATTTCTACAGAAAATGGGGTCCATTGTTCGTAGCTAATATTCATGTTCATGTTTATAGGGATCATAAAAAGATCATCAAAATCTATTTTAGAACATTCTAGTGGATACAGCAAGCATTAACTAAAGTGGGTTTACAATTTATGCATCTGTAAATTAAATTACATGCTTTTTCTTCTTATTCTTTTGTCTATTTATCTAGCTAATTTGGCAGATTAAGTACACTAACAACTTTCATAACCGTGACAGTAACCATGTTTTGGTTTTCCGGTTTTAATAATATTTTCTCTTTGCTTTGCCAACACTATACAATGTTTCCCAGAAATAACCAAAAAAAGTTAGAAGGATTGTAGAGTGAACTCAAACAAACATTATGAATTGAGGAACTTTTGGTCTACAGGTTCAAAACACTATACAATAGCATATACAGTGAACTCTCGATAATTCGGACCTCAATATGCTGGACTTCGGATAACTCGGACAGATTCTTGACGACCCAGACCCAGATCTACAGCCACTTCAGGATTGGAAGAGAAGTAATTATTCAAAAGCAACAGAAAAAGTGTACACAGAAGAACATTTAGAGTTTCTCCCAGCCTAAATTCCTAAGAAAAATATGCTCAAAGTGCCCACATCAATCATCATGGTGTCCTAATAATGTAATGTTGTGTATTTCAGACCCTCACTAGAAATTTTAAGACAGTACTGAAGTGTTATTTGTTTTTGTTCCAACTTAGGTTGCCTATATTCTGCCTAATGCATTTTTCTTGTAGCTTAAACAACAAATTTATTTACTTAGATACCATTTCCTCATTTCCCCTCCATAAGCCGGACATTTCATAACTCGGACAGACCCCTGCCCACTTTAGTCCGGTTTATCGAGAGTTCACTGTAATGTATTAAGGGTCTGCACACCACTGACTACATGTCCATTTAATGTGGTGGAAACAGATGACAATTGGACTACTAA
Organism: Ectobius pallidus; assembly: GCA_964059195.1. Classification (NCBI taxonomy): domain Eukaryota; kingdom Metazoa; phylum Arthropoda; class Insecta; order Blattodea; family Ectobiidae; genus Ectobius; species Ectobius pallidus. The sequence goes on along the minus strand of CAXKWD010000002.1, from coordinate 101,016,116 downwards.
ATTTCCTCGTTCTATAAAATGCCTTCATTTTCTTTATAATCATAGTCAGCCATGGTATAACTTGAACATCCAAACTCTTGTAAGTTGCATGCATACCGGTACTTTTGCAGAAAGGTCAATTTTACCAACAACAACAACAAAAATCCATAATTTTCTAAATGCTAGTCAGTGAAAATTAAAAATAAACATTTTCAATAGAAAGAAGCTTGTGAAGATAAATGTTATTAAATATTATTTAATATTGAATTGTCAGTAAAAAAAAAAAGTACTACATGCCAAAAAAAGGGTTACACCTCAGTCATTATGCCTTGTGGGTTGAAGTTCCTTATCTCAAAATGTTTGTCTAGAGTCTACTAAAATCCCTAAAATTTTACAGGTTGAATTCTGGGACACCCTGCCTAATAAGGTGTGTCTGCTTTATCATAAATCATGAAGATATGAAGTTTATGAATATTTTTCAAAAGTGTCATGAAAGACTATAATTTACTGGATAAACTGTAAATATTCCCTTTGGTCAAAATTTATCATTAATGTAGTACCGGTATCATAGTATCTAATCATTGTAGCCTGCTGCTTAACTTGTAAAATTCTTAATACTTGCTACAAGAATTGAAATTTAACAGTGAAAACACACTTAATTGCAAAGGTATGCACTTATTTATGCCATTCAATTAGTTGCACACATGCTTTTTAAGAACAAAAAATTAATTGTACATATTATTTTGTATGCATCCACCAAGAAGGAAATCTGTTGTCAATATTTGGCAATCTGGTGTGATATTTTCAAAGAGCATACAGTGAAAAATCTAAGGTAATCAAAAACTTCAAGTAACCTCACCAAAGCAGACAACATTTTGACAAGTGAGTCACAATTAGCAATAGAAGAAGAAGGAGAATCATCATCCTGACTTTCAAAAAGAAAGATTACAGTAGGTATAAATACGAATATATTGACTAGCACCATTATTAGGCCTAAATTTGGAAACATTGACAGATTTATATACAACAGTAGCCTATGTTTCAGGAACTGAGTGAAGTGGACTAAATGGCAAATTCAGACACATATTCAGGAAGTTGCAGGTGCAGATCCTATGTCTTAGTTTGAGATCCCCCCCCCCCTTCCACTCAAAAAGTAAAAACTTGCCGAGTTCCAGACATTTTGTACGGTACGCCAAACTTCAATTTATCACTGCAGAAACTAAGAAAAGCAAAAGTGTCCTGGAATAATTAGTTAAATCATAACTTCCCTTATTCAGCACCATGGAGACAAACACTGCGAACGAATGTACAGAAAGGTAGTATCTGTCTCACGAACATACCTTATTTTAAGATCTTAAAAAAAAACTACCGGGACTGAACTAAACTTTGAAAAAAGTATATGGGGCCACAAGTGGATTACCTCGAATGAAAATGTGATAAATCATTGAAATCTCTCCAGCCAGTCTATAATAATCAGTGAAACAAACATTTTAACAAATTTATAAGCCCTGGGTACATATTAAAATGGGAACTTCCTTTTGAGGTCTGTTAAAAGTATCAAAATAACATTTTATGTGTTTATTAGACTTTTTTTTCCAAATTTCTAAAAGATTGCTTCAAATATAGGCCTACTGGTTTAGACATGTATTAATTCTCTCTAGTGTCACAACACTAGAATCATGAGTTCTTCTTATGTGAGTAATACAGTTTTGTGGGAGGTCGGAGGCAATGGAATGCATACGGGCTAGACAACTGCTTCCTCTATTCTGAACTGTGAAGCAAGAAACTTGCAACATCCATGCATAAAGTAGAAGAAGTTGTGTAAATATCCACAATGGATTCTGAATTAAGGAATTTGACAGGTTTCTACATCTGAATAACCTCATGCCTCCAGCTATATTTGAACCGGCATATCTTGGGTCTAACAGTAAGCATGCTAACCACTTGATCAATGAGGATGCTGAAGTGCATTAGAAAATACAGTAAACTCAGCAACAACAGGTAGGCAAATTTCATAGATAGTTGAAAAAGAGCAAAATTCAACATGGAAGCTTTTAAACAATTTTTATTTACATTAGGGGCCTAACACACAATTATATCTGAATAAGTTTTCTGTAGTGTACATACAAGTTTGATGGTTCACTTTTCACAAAAAAATCAGTCAACTCTTTTTATTTTGTTGTGTTAACTTAAGTCACCTATTCTTTTTCTCTCCAAAATCATGTTTAAAAAGGAGTAAGAAAAGGAAAGGAAGACCATGGATAATCTGCCCATGGATAATCGAGAATTTTACTATAAAATAAAATTGTTTAACTGCTTACACTTGCCATTCAATCAATAATTACTTAGAGTTGCTTATGCAGTAAAGTGCTTCCTCTTCTCTTTTAAGTAATTCTATATTAAAAATAAACATTTGGTTGAAGTTCAAAAGCCTTTATCATGATCTGGAAACATTTTCTACAGAATGAAGAGATTCTATTGTTTTGTGGTCCAGACTTTATTTGCAGTGACTTACTGGATGCAAGCCAGAAAGCAGACTAGTATTACTTCCCAACCTATATCTGAAATGAGGTCATTATTTTGGCAACATTTCAGAATATAATCTCCTTCTAAAAACATGAGACATCAACATTTTATTCTAAACATCAATAGCTTAGCACTATAGATTGTCATTTTGAATGTGTTAGTGTCCGTTTTCAACACATTCCAAAAGGAATGCAGTCACTATATTTCTCCAGTCAAAGCTCGAGTGAGCAGGTTCCACTATCAAGACTAGTTATAGAGAGACACAGTAATAAGTGTGGGTGAAATGGCTTGCTAGGTCAGCAGGTGCTGCAGGCTTTTCTTGGATACAAACATCCGTGAGCAGTATCACCTCCAGGAAATGGTAGTGCTTGCAAGAACTGGACAGTATCACTGGGGCCCATGAAAACATGGAGGACAACACCCCTCCAGGTGAGAAAGAGACAGATGCTTTTCATACTACTACTGTTAAACGATTGAATCTTGTTAGACTGTTCTCTTTGCCTACCACAATCTGTTTATAGATGCAGGGGTTTATTTTTAATCACTTCAGAAGGGCTACTTGGTCAGCCTGGCAACCAACTAAACACATTCAAGAAACTCAGACTTATTAACGATTGAGGGACATTAACCTTTGGTCATTATGTCTTTTCATTCTGGCATGAATGTCTTCTTACAAGTGCTGAGAGATCATTTAACAAAATAAAGGTCATTAGGTAGAGTTTTATCTTTTAAATATATTTTATGGCAAGGAGAGAGAATACCCATGATATCTACAGTTCAGTCTTACTAATATTTATTGCTTTAAATAACGAATCAGAATGTTCAATATTATAACAGTATCAGAAAATAAAAATAATATTAAAGTATAAAAGAATAGTTCGCGAAGAGGTATATGAATGGTGGCACCAGAATTTTTTTTGCAGATAGGCCAGAAGAATGTAAAGGTGGGCCATGTATATATGTATTTGTAATCAAATATATATTTTTAAATTGGTAAATCGTTGAATTAAATGTGTTTTACCTTACCTTATCACATGTTAAATATTTTACATTGTAATATGGACGAATAAGCAATTTAAAAATCTTCAGAAGTTTTCAGGTCTCTGGGATTGCTTGGATTCAATTTCTTTTCCAGCAGTTGTTCCCCCTCTTCAAATTTTAAAATGTGAATCATGAACTAGACGTCTGCACTAGAGCTAGCTTTTTCTCATTCCAACATATCAGATAGCTCTATTCAATAACTTTTTAAAAGTACATGAATCTCACAAGTCTTAAAAACAAGAATAGTTAATTATTACTTTTTTTTAATGAATTATCCATTCGTCCATCATTAATTTTGTATAAAACGAATACCGTACGGGTCAAAAAGCTGAGCTCTGGTTCACCTATTTCCATGTGGTACCCATACACCTGCAAGGGTAAAAATTCGTTCCCCCCCCCCCAATTATGCTAGTCTTATGATCTGTTAAGGTGCAACCACAATTACATGAATTTGTTATTTTCTCAAACTGTTTAAATCATAACTTTAATTCTTTAAAAGACATTTACATGAAATTTTGCATGGATGTTATTTATTGAGTGATCAACAAACTGTGACTCCATTTTAATCCTGTCTTTAACAGAAATAAATTTAAAGAATGACACATAATGTCGCCAAAAAGTTTACTTGCTATCTTGCCCTGAGAAGATTATGGAAAATAATTTCATGGTATGGTAACAATTTAGGGTACTGAGACTTTATCTACAGCCATATGAACAGCCTTATTCCACCAAGGAATAGGGGTCTTCAGACTTAATGGAGGGGAACTGTTTACCCTCTGCTCATCAGACAGGTCAGACTTACGCCAACCATACCATACCTGGTCTACGGGACCAGGTCCATTTGAAAACAGAATTTCTTTGGCTTTTTTTTTAAGAATATAAATGGAATTTGCTTTATGGTTAAAATAGTTTAATATATTTTATTCCTGAATGACGGATACTGTAATGAGAGAATAATAAAAATGGCAAACATATGTAAACCAATCTAATTTTGATACATAAAATTTATCAATGATTTCCATGTAAGAAACAGCAGCAATGTACCTAAATATTTATTTCTATGCACAATTTTAATATTTTGACTGTGTTTCGTACATAACATAGAAGTTCATAGGAGTAGTTTGTGGTATAGCGGTTGTGGCACTGCACTACAAACCAGAAGGTCGCGGGTGTGATTCCTGATGAGGTAGTGATTTTTCAGTTGGGCTAATCCTTGTGGTGTCACTAACTGAAACTCTATCAAGGATCAATTCTGGGGGTAAAGGTGGTTGGTGCATAAGGGTGATAGCCTTACCACCTTCACATGCCGAATGTCTAAACTTTGGAGCCTCTTACCTTCTGGAGCTGTTAGGGCCTCCATGGCCTGTATAGAGAACCAAAAAATAGAGGTTCATAACATCATTAACCTAATTCTAACATGGATATATGCATTCATGAACCACAGATTACTGTCTCGGTTCAAATCCCAGCGTCGTAGGAATTTTTCTCATATAATATTCTCATAATTCTAACATGTTTTCGTCAATTTATTCTCAACAGAGTAAGGCATTTTTTCTTACAAAAGGGAGCACAAAAATACCTAAATATTCAACTTCCTTTCTCTTTATGCACAGTTTTTATATATTTTATAGGAATATTCCAAATGACAATTATATATTATATAGAGGTCCATAACATAATATAAACTAGTCTAAATCAGCCATTGTGTAATCCAAGCCTCGAGGGACCACTGGAAGCAGCAGGAGAAAAATGCAGACTTGCAATTAACGCTCGATAAAAATGACTTGTTACAACAATGGAAACTTTTTCACAGATTCAGACCTACCTAAAGACCTGCGCAGCACATAGCTTAAAAACATATCCTGCCAATGTTAATAGTTTTTCCAAAATATGAAAAAATAAAACCGATACCGGTCTGGGAGACCAATGTTATGGGTAGAGGGTTAAGATTCAAGATTCAAGATTCAAGATTTTTATTTGTCATTTAGTAATACACTGATTACAATAGACTTCGTCAATATATTAAAATTAAACAATTACTTATTTTAAAATTATAAACATAAAAATATATAAATATATAAAAAGTAGGTCATTCTAGTGACATTGATCCAAACAATATACACAGAAACAATCAGTACATTCCTATAAATAGTTCAAAATATATTACATATGCAAATTTTACTTTATAGCTTGTTACAATCTAAACTACCTAGTTAAAATTTATTTCAGAAGTATCTGATGCAAGAAAGGCTTCTACATTATAAAATGCCATTTTAATAAGCCAAGTTTTAAGAACGTTTTTAAATTTAGTGAGAGACGTTTGTGTAGCAGAATTAGGTAACTTATTGAAAAATTTAATTTGCATGTATATATGACTATCAGTACATTTGCTCAGTCTAAAAGTTGGCAATTCTATTTTGTTATGAGTTCTAGTATTATAGCTATGTATATCTGATCTTAGTGAGTATTTGTGTATATTTTCTTTGACTGAGATTAAGTTAGAGTATATATAAAGGCTAGGTAGGGTCATTATTTTTAACTGTTTAAAAAAATCTACACAGCTGTCTCTATTCTTAGCCCCTATTATAATTCTTATAGCCTTCTTCTGACATATAAAAACCTTGTTGGCTCCAGCACTATTACCCCATAATTTAATTCCATATGTAAGATGCGGATGGAAGAAGCCATAATAGGCTAATAGAAGCATTTCTTGATTAACACATGACCTTAACTTTCTCAGTAAATATAAAACTCTAGATACTCTAGCAGTGACATTAGTTACTTGGGTGTCCCATGTGAGTTTCTCATCAAGAAAAATTCCTAAAAGTTTTACATGCTTATTCTCTAATGTTGGTAATTTTATACTAAATGTAATATTTTCTGTTTTTTCATCATTCACTTTTAGCTTATTCGCTTGAAACCAAATGTTCGCTCTTTGCAGTAAATGATTTACTTTTGATAGCGCTTCATTTAAATCAGGATCCCTATTAAAGACAGTAGTGTCATCTGCATATAAGATTGTACTATTTGGAATAAAAAGTGGTAAATCATTAATGAAAATCAAAAACAGAAGGGGACCCAGTATCGAGCCTTGCGGAACACCGACTTTTATTTGTTTTAGGGTTGATCTTTTATCTCCTATAACTACCATTTGTTGTCTGTCTTCTAAGTACGATTTAATTAGACTCAATTCTAAACCAGTTATTCCATATATTTTAAGCTTATCTATCAAAATTGTATGTGAAATGCTATCAAAAGCCTTACTTAGGTCCACTAAGGAGGCACATAGATTTTCCTTCATGTCATAAGCATGTAATATTTCGTTCACAAGCTGCTCGACTGCATCCACAGTGGCTCTGCCTGGTGTAAAACCATATTGAGAAGAACTAAGCAGATTATTTGTAATAAAGTATACTTGTAACTGATTTTTTATAACTGCTTCGGTTATCTTGCCCAAAATTGGAATAAGGGCATTATGAAATTATCTCCTCATTGAAACAGGCGACTGTACATTTTATACTTTCAATGTGCTCTCCTGATATTTGAATGGATTATAGGAAAAAAGCATCTGGGTTGGCTTCGCATAAGGTCACAGGTAAAGGATGAACTTATGTCAAAGTTGATAGCGGATTGAACAGGAATGGGGAAATAATCACTTCTATAAAGGCCATCAAGAACACTGGATTCTAGATGATGCAGAATACTTAAGGGACAAAAAGACAAATAAATGCCTAATGCATACTAGTTTTTGTGCACATATACATGGCCGCACCAGTATTTAGAGGAACAAGATTTATTGCACCAGCAACTATGAGTTCCAAGACACGGATACTCTTGTTTTTTAAATAATTGGTACATGAAGATAAGCACTTTTACCCACAAGATAGTTCCTGGTACATGGTACTCATTTCTGTTAGAGACTGAAATCTACCCCTAGACCAAAGTGCCACCAGGATGATTCATCAAGGAATGACTTTCCAGTTTGTAGCTCAGTGCCTCAATCAACTTCAATGCCTTATAGCAGTGGTTCCCAACCTTTTTTAGCTGGCAACCCACCTTTCCTTATCAGAATACCTCCACGGTCTATCGGTCCATGGTGGAGTAAAAAACCTTATTTGTATCATATCCCTTCCTTATGTATATATAATTTACCATCAAATATTGCAAATATATATACGCTTATATATGTTGCTGAAAATGGTTGACAAAATATAAGCACTTTGGTGGTTTCATACTCACTAACAAGTGTTCCTAGGTGAAGTTAAAAACTACAATTTTAAAAGTACACAAAGACCATTTTAATTTTTCAGGCAAAATTGCTGTTTTTAAGTAAGAATACTATATTAATGAGATTTTTGGGACTGTTTCGATTAAACTAACACGTCAATGTCAGGATTGAATGAGTCACTGTCAACATTGAGTTGATTTCTGTATTTGTTTTTTAGGAAAACCAAAGATAGTTTTAGGATCGAGTTGCGACCCACCTGTAACCCTTTCGCGACCCACCGGTTGGGAACCACTGCCTTATAGTATAATGTGCAGAAACTTAAAACCTATGTAGCCTACCTTAGGTTAATCTATCCTCTTTATTTATATTATTTAACTTGTGTTACACATTTTCAGCCATAAAGATTTATTATCTTAGATAAGAAGGTGAAACTGTGCCTCTCTTATCTACTCATACTATTTATCAACAAAGCATATAAATGGAAAGAACTATTTATGGTTGGCTCAGTTTTTAAGTTGCCAAGTTCCTATAGCTTCGCATTTTTCCCAATTTGGTGTAAACTGACTTTCTTTTAAGGTAATTTAAAAATAGCATTTATGCATATTCATTTTATTAACATATGAGTTTAAGTGATTTGGAATTGTCAAGTATTAAATTATATTACAACACTTCTAAGCAGTCTTTTTAGTGGAAAGAAGTATCCAAAACAGACAGAGGTAACTTTTGTATTAAATGTCAAACATTGATTGTTGTGTGGACTATGGCATCTCTATAATATGTATTAAGGGCAGTGGGTAGATATTTGGGTTTTAACAATTTGTTCTTTACTTTAATGTAAAATAGAACACCTGCAGGATATAGGGCTTTACCATTGCTGAATAAGGATGCACAGAACCCCTCGGATTTTTATGAGATCTAGAATGGGGTGCACTCAAGTCCCTTGTGAGGACAACTGAGGATAATTCCAGGGTGCGCGGCAAAGAGAGTTAAGTCTACTTTCTTGTTACTGAGAATTAGAGTGACTTAACACACTATACCAGCCCAACATAGCTTTAGAGATGGATAAACCCATGAGGCACACATCCATACCACCATACGTTTTTGAATACGACTTACTGGACTTAACACAAATGTAGAGAACATTTTTATCTATAACTCTATGGACATATCTCAATTTTTTTAGTATGGTGGACTTAACTCTCTTTGCCCGTGCACCCACGAATTACTGCTGGATAAAAAAGTAGCAACTGTCAAGAAAACCATAAATAGAGTCATGGAGTCAGCAAGCTGATTATATAGCCTATCCTTAGGTTGACCAGACATCCTGGACAGTCCTGATTTTGAGCATACTGTCCCAGTGTCCCGAGAATTTTTGGGGGCATAATTATGTTAAATATCTCTGTTTTGGAGGAATTGATATTACTGCTGTTAAAAAATATAGGCCTGCATGTAAGTTATAAATTTGGTGCAGTGCATTTTTTTCCACCAGATACCGTGCAACAAGAGTCAATTGTCTACCAGAGATACTCAATTGCAGACTTACATTTATCATTGCAATAATTTGGCATGATGGATTAAGTTGGCAATATTGTTTCTGTCGGTTGATGCTACTATTGCCTGACAATGACATGTGCTGGCCATTTTTATTTTGTGCCTCTTACTGCCTACTCAGTTTGTTAATTTTTGCACTGAATGGAGTTTGTTTTCAATTTACAGTTAAGATGCCTAAAAGAAAATGTAGGCTACATAGAGCAATGCACTGAAAATTGGTTTACCTTTTATAATATTAAGGAAAGACAAATCAGTAAAACAAATTCATAGTTCTGGAAAGTACAAAAAGAGTAATAATGATCTCACTTTGAGTAATATCCACATTCAAATATTGTATTTTTCGATTGGGTGTCGAAGTTTTTGTTTTACAATGTGGTCACCCTGCTAATCCTGCCTTCTACCAAAAGAATCAATGTAGAAGTCAGATGGTAGGCTCTCTCCCTCCATGGAGTTCAGTTTTTTTAAACAAAAAAGGCTTAAGGCTTACAAAGACAATGAGTAATAATTCGGTCATATTTAGTTGTTCATAGTAAATAACATGATCTTACATTAAAAATAACCAAGCTGAAGCTTTTTGAACCAGGGCCCTATTTCGTATAAAAGTTACAATTTTACAGGTGACAGATAATTGTCTTACTGGTTTACATTTTGACAATGGTGTATTTCATAAGTTAAATGCTGACAACTTTATGAAAACATCATGACAATATTATAGATTTGTGTGACAATTTTACAAATTGTTGTCTCTCAAAACTTTGGCACAGATAAAAATCTAACAAATCTATTAAATCTTAGATTACCATACGTTTATAAAATATTTTTTGTTGACATATTTACAAATTTATAAAAAATGTAGAATTGTTTTATAGAAGTGACAGGGATCTTTCATATGTATTATAGATCCAGTGAGTAGGTTATGTAAATGTGTGCATAACTTGGCAAATTATTTTTGTGAATATTAGGCCTCGGTAACCTAAACTTTCCTGTTGACTATTCCACTCATATACTGTGTGTTTGATATTGACCAATAACATTTAGCAATTCCTTGGATATAGACCAATCGTGGTCGTTAATCTTATAATAACCTTGAGTGGGTGGAGTCTGACGACGAGAGGAGAGGTCCTCTTGAAAGCCGGCTAACTAGTAAGTTAGTTATTTTAATGAAGTAGTGAGTGTTCTTGGTGATAATGTGTTTTATGAGGAAACAATCCTAATAATTTGGTTCGCTTAAAGTGATATCATCTGTTTTACTATTTTCATATACCGATAGGTTATATAATGTAAGTTTTTGATATCGCAAAAGTGATCTTTTAAATTTAACCACTCTTGAATACACAATTATAAATGGACTACACTATTTTTAAAATTAAAATCAGAACTTGTCTTCTGTGACAGATTTTTAAAAGTAGAATTTATGTATATTTTGCTTTATGGTGAAGTCATGTTCAGCAGCTTAGGGTCCTATGGTACAATCAAGTGATAAACTGAAAACTGGAAGTAATTGGTAAAAAAGGAATGATAATTTGGTGATTGCAGGGATGATGCATATTATCAAAATAAAGCACATGATGGCTGATTTCAATCAAATTCTTATGATTTAATCCAGACCAAAAGTTATTTAGTGAAATAGTTTCTGAAATTGGGCCTACACTGTTTAGTTGTAATGTGTTTCACAAATGGATTTATCAAAGTACGCTCCATAAACACAGACATGCCCCTTAAACGATAATAAAGCTGTTAGAAGTACCATTTCTTCAGTCACTAAGACTTATGTACATTACTAATTATATGTGAATAGTCAATGCGAAGAATTAATTTATTGTAGTTGAATTTTTTCTTTGCTCATTTTAAGTTTTAATATATTACATGCTCCTACTATTGAATGGTTAGCATATAAGTATGTATTTTAAGTACAATACATCCTAGTGTCTATTTTCACCATTATTTATTTATTTATTTCAATGACTATTATATACACCAAGTTCACAAATTCTGTGAACACTTCATGCAGCTAGGCCTATATTTTGCAAATAAACATAAAGATAAACTCAACAAATTTTGATATCCATCGCCATCCACCATTTTAGTTTCGCTGATATCCAGTAGCACCATCCCAATGATTCGGAACAACAAAACATCGAAACTTACTACAAAATGGTGCTAATAATACAAAGCTAGAAGGCAATTCATAATGCAACTCGTAAATATCTGAACAAGGATTGGCCCAGTGTTGGATAATGATCAGTCATTCAAACGCTAGCCCCTAAGGTCACCCAACTCTCCCCCATGTGACTTCTTCCTGTAAGGTTATGTGAAGGACAGGGTCTATGTACCATCCATACCTCATGACATCCAGGATCTGTGACACTGTATCACAGCTGCTATTGCTGTTGCCTGATAAGCTGGGTCGAGTATGAGGAGAATTTGACTATAGATTAGATGAGTGCTGAGTGACTTAGTCTTGCCGGCAGCTTGCCAGAAGGATGGCTTGAAATTATTGTCCGCCTTTGGCAAGAGGACAAGTTCAAGTTGTCAATATGCATTTAGTCATGATGAAAAATTTGATTCCTTCCTCTTCACTACTCATGTTATTTTTATTGTTAAGCCCAGCTAACACTACACTGATCACCGTCCTGTTTTCTATAGGCTAATGAACTGCTGAACCATTTAACTTCTATTACTGTAAACCATTTTTCTTCCACAGCACAGAAGATTGGGAGAATATTTTACAGATGTGGCCAGACTCTAATTTAAAATGGGCAGACAGGGCATTTGCCCAGGACAGCAAATATTATGGGGAATTTTTTTATAATATTTAAAAAATGATATTATGTAACAAAATATTTTATATCGAGACTTTTTAGTGCTGTGGTTTCACAATGATTGCAAAAAGCTCTCTGATACAAACTGAACGTGTAGTTCTAATGTGGACGGAAAAAGATATACGGTAACTCTGAAAACTAACTTCTGAGAAATTGTAGATGATTTTGCAATGAGAAAAGTCCGGGGTAAAATTTGTAAAATAAACTTTATGTCAATTAAATTTTAACATTAGAACAGAGGGATCAATATGCTGTCTAAACTCTATTTTGGTGTTAATAATTAAATCATAACAATTTCCTGTTGTGACTTTTATTATTTTTATATGCTCAGTGCAATCACCAAAATTCAATTTTTTTGTGGCAATCAGTTGTGACCTATGATGTAATTTATCTTAAACACCTGGAGGGGTCATATTGACTCCTTTATGCAAAACTACATTTCTTCCTTACTTGACATGCTAATTGCATTTAATTTCATAACAGAGATAAGAAAATTATACCAACCATTAAAATTACAACAGTGCTTTATAGCAACAATGCCCTTTCACCAGTATGCCTACTCTATTCCTCTTTCAACTAAGTTATAAGTAGGAAGCTGTATTGAAAAGAAGATAAAGCTTGTAAGCTGAAGAAAAATTATAGCCTAATAATTGGTCCCTCTTATTTGGAAATGAAATACAGAAATAAAAAATGTTCTTGATAAATTGAATGGTGGAGAGTTATTTTCAGATTTCGAACTAGATAATGTTAGATTTTCAGAAGAGTCTAAAGTGTCTTAAAGTGAAGAAGAAGTAGCTTCAGATGTGAATGCAAATAAATCCGGAAAGAATGGTCATTTTTTTATTATTGGCGTCAGTGTCATTATCACAGTCATCGCATTTATTATTATCATTATTATTATAATTATTATCATTATCATTATCATTTTATTGTTACTATCATTATTATTATTATTGTATTATTATTATTATTATTATTATTATTATTATTATTATTATTACAATTATTATTATTACTATTATTATTATTACTATTATTATTATTATTATAGAATTGACTTAGCTTTTCATTTATTTATTTATTTCAGGCCGTACAAGTGGTCACATTCGGTACTTCATCCTGTACTTTGTAACAAGTATTCAGAGCTTGTTACATTGAAGCTGTATGTAGATAATTTCATTTATGCTACCATTGCATAGTCCTGCAAAAGATAGGAAACATAAACCGAAAAGTAAATAGAAGGGTAAAGCAAAAGCCTTCTATTCATCTTCCTCGGTGGTCTGTATAGTTCTCATCTCTACAGGCCTGTTCATCGTTCTTACAGATCACCAGTCGACAGCCCCGGTCAAATTTCAGACAAAGAGACGAGATTTATGAGGTTAACTGGGAGCTCCGTCAGCTATTGACAATATTGAAACATTGGCGAAGATAGAAATGCTGAAATCTTATGCAAGTGGTGATCATCTCCTCCGAAACGAATAATTATTAATAATTTTTCATAAGGAGTCAAGGAAAAGACGCTCGGATTATATGATCTCGTATATTAGATTGTTTCCTTCGTCGAAGAGCTGCAAATAATAGCAAAGTTCAACACAATTCTAATGCTGAAATTCAAATAAAAAGAAAAGCTGATAACAGTAATTAAGGGTTAAATATAATATTATTAAAAACTAAACTCCGTGGCGCTACATCCCTGAAGGGACTTTGGCCTTCCCCCGACCGCTGGGTCAAAAGATAATATTATTAGCACCAATAAATGTCGTCTTAAAAAGAGTAAACATTTAAGAGAGAAGAAATTTAGAGATAATGCTAAAATAATAATATAAATAAATTCAATTTAACTAAATAAATGGTAGCGTAATGTGGAAATCGATTCCTACAGGATTTGCTTATGTGGAATTATTGTGAAATTAATGAATGTCAACATCGGATGAAATGCAGTCACTTTCTTTAGATTAAATAAAGAAAACAAGAAGTAAAAGGCCCTTCAACATCTAAGATCACTGGGGCCTATTGAAGATGGTGAGATACAGTTTTTTCTTTCAAAGTTAGTTGTGCCCAGGACACGAAATATGTTGCTCTAAAGGGGCGCGCAGAACGGAAGAAACAAGAAGTGGATTGCATATAAATTATTTTAGCAATGTGAGCCAACATGAACTTCATTTTAAGGCTAAAACAGGTTTCCTTCCAAAGGTAGTGTTAGAAGATTTATAAAGAATATTTGTTGTAGTTTCGAGCAGTGGCGGACGCAGACTTTTTTCGGGGGGGATTTGAATAGGTAGAAAAAATACTGAAAAAAAAATCAACTTACTTATAAAATTAGTTCATAAAACTGGCCACTTAGAGTGTATATATAGGTTTTTTTTTTAAATTTCGGAGGGAGGGGGCGTATCCCCCTATCCCCCCCTGCGTCAGCCACTGGTTTCGAGCTTAGGATTGAATCTCTGGAATTAGAGATGGTCTAATCTTCCGAACCCTTCGAACCGAGAAGGGCCTCATCTGCCAATATGACGCCTGATATATTGTTGATTTGCATTTAAAAGGCGAAGAGTTATTGCCGGAAGATATTATAAGGTCACGGTTGCTTAACTCCTGAACTGTCAGGTAGCGTACAGATGAATACGTCAGAGTTATGCAACTTACTACAGACACTTGTATTCAAGGCAACCGCAACGTATGGTTGCAGAGTGCCATGGGACAGCTTCACATGTGATGATTCTGCGTATAACATGTTCTGTAAGTAATGTGCCACTGGAATAAATGTGTTGTATTTATGTGTGGGTGAGAGAGAGATGAGATGAGATGAGAGAGGGATATGGGGGGAGCTCCTAAATTCAGTGGCGGATGCAGAATTCTTTTTCGGGGGGGGATTTGAATAGGTAGAAAGATTACTAAAAAAAATTAACTAACCTACATATATAATTAGTTTATAAAACTGGCCACTTACTTTGCATATATATAGCCTATTTTCAAATTTCGGGGGATATATCTCCCAACCCCCCCCCCTGCGTCCGCCACTGCTCCTAATCCTAACATCGTTTTCTATAGACTTCTCTCGAGACTAATTGAATTACAGTAAAGACTCGGTAATTCCAGGTGGATGGGAGCGAGACTACCTCGAACTAGAAAAAATTTAGACTTAGAAAAAGCCTGTGTACATGAAAAAAATTACTTGCATTAAATATTACGGAACAATAGTTTAGAAAACAAAAATATACAGATAGCCTTACATTAAAAGAAACTGTGAAATGTTTTTTTGAAACTAAAAAGTTACTTAGGTTGAACATTATAGGCAGCAGAGTTGATAACAAAACACACATTTCATTACATTAAAAAAACTGTAACTACAGAGGGACACGTTATCTCACAATAATCATTGCCTCAGTTGATAATTTTCGACTTCTTAGTTCACACTATACTAAATTATACAATAATAACAACAATAATGTTTATTTTACCTGACAGAGTTAAGGCCTTAAGGTCTTAAGGTCTTATCTTCCCCTTAACCAGGAGAAAAAAATACGAAGAACTTACGAAATAATTGATTATACAATACGTGATCTTATAAACTAATATTATACAAAATTAAATAAAATAAGTTTTAAGATACATTAATGCTTATTGACAGAAATAGACACTTTACCCTAGTAATAATTTAAAGCTATGTTTTCTTACAATGTAACTACAAATATGTATGGATATATAAAGTCACATCACTATTTTAAAGTAAAGCAATTTTTTTTAAGTAGAGCTCAGCATTTTCAGGATTATGCATATAATTTAGTAATTTAGTTTTGAACGATGATATAGTCCTGCAGACTCTGATGTCGTGTGAGAGGCAGTTCCATTGTCAAAGGGCGGCGATGGTGAAGGATAACGACTGCAGGGTTGTTCTGTGTTGAGGGATTAGACGTGTATTAAGTTGTGAACGAGTGTCGAATGTGTAATGCTCTGATAATTTATGATAGCGGGAAGAGAGATGTCCAGGGCCCTATTTCATAAAACTCTACAGGTGTGACAAATACGACAATTATGTCAAGTCTGACAAATTTGTCAATATGTCACGACAATTGTATTTTTCATAAATATTACAACTTTTCCTTACATTACAGGCAAATTACTGTAAATTGTCAGACTAAAAGAACCCATTTCATAAACGCGACAATTTTATGTCAAACCTAAAGATTACTTTAGTACACTGTAGATGGCTCTCACATACGTGTCTCAACATCAAGTATGATACCTAAACAATCGATTATTACTATCGAAAATAATTGAATTAAATTTATCTTTTAATACAAAGTCACTGAAATTGAAAGTTAGGCTAATCCATTACCTAAAAACACTGGGTGGTTTCATGTATATTTCTTCACCACTTTCACTACTACCAATATCACTACTACTAGTGTTCATTATTAACAAGACAATTTAGCAAGTTTATTAACAAAGTTTAAATCACAAGAAAGTTTGCCAAGTTATGCCACACATTTACATAACCTACTCTGTTGGCCTACATATGAAAGATTACCTGTCACTTCTGTAATGACAATTCTACATTTTTTGTAAATTTGTAAACAGGTCAGCAAAAATTAATGTTTCATAAATGATAGGTATCCTAAGATTTGACATATTTGTCAGACTTTTACCTGTCAACTCAAAAGTTTTGGGAAACAACAATATGTAAAATTGTCATACAAATCTACAAAATTGTCATGACATTTATGTAAAGTTGTCAGCTTTTATGAAAAACACAATTGTCAAAATGTAAACCTGTAAGACAATTTTATGTCACCTGTCACCTGTAAAATTGTAACTTTTATGAAATAGGGCCCTGGAGATGGTGACTGTAATATTTGGAACAGGAGACAAAGGAAAGCAGTTTTCTATGATCATTAAGCCGAATCAAAGAAAATTTTGAGAAAAGGGGCAAGATATGATCTGCTTTTTTTAATGTCACAGATATATCGAATACGTTGTAGTTTTCGAGAAAGGTTGACGCTGAAATCGCTTAATGATACTGTATATTACAGTAATCAAAATGAGGCATGTATTGTATTAGGATTTTCTTAAGCGAATAAGGATAAAAAAAAAAATTAAGTACTTAACAAATGGGTGATCGAAAATATTCTTCTACATATGTGAGTTATCTGAACATTCCAGATGAGATTTTCGTGAAAGAAAACTTATAGGTTTTTAACAGATGAACTGCAAGGAACTAGGGTTTTATTAGTGGTAGATTATTTAATCCTTCAATAGACTGATTGCCTACGATTTTTCAGCATTCCAGCTCAATCCAGTCCAGGCAACGAAAGGAAAATAGGAAAAAATCGTGTAGTTTAGAAATTTGGCATAGTTGTCGGGGGTAGTATCCTGAAACACATAGGCTACTAAAAGTCCCCGAGGGTGGGGGTGAGCGTGGGGCAGGGGGACCCGTAGAAGGTCCCATTTATTGGTATTTTGCTTATATCCAAATAACGATATATCATACAGGAAAACCAGACAAATCAGCCAAATTTCAAAACTACACAATGTTTCATAATCAGTCTTTTTTAACTTCTTTGGCTGGACTAATAGAGCTAAAAAAGGTGTTCATTTATGAGGCTTCACCAAAAACACAGAGCTGTTTCCACTTAATAGTTTCACAACTGCAATTTAAAAATTGCCAATTCCTTTCTTAACTCTGTCATATTCTCGTCAGTGTTTAATCTCATATAACACACTCGCGCACTGATTAACTGACGACTTCATTATTAATTTTTATCAATTGATCATTCAAATTTTTCAGCTCAGATTTATGAGAATATTGAACTATGGAGAAGTGAGAAAATGAAAAGCTCTATAGTTAAGAGTGAATAAAGCGAATGATTCACTTTTTAATTAAAATTTTATCGTATGATCTCTATAGAACTGTGAAACCACGGTCATTATTCTTCTCAATATAGACTTAAAAGGTAAAATTTCTTGTTCAATTCAATTTTACTTCAATTTTTTTTTGTACACTATTTACGTAACCTTTAAGCAATAACAGTACAGTTACTTATAATACTGCTCCGAAGTGAAGATAATGAACCCACGACGTCGACAAGTTAATAATAAACGGATCAGTAGGTGCTATAAAACATAGACTGTATGTGACAGAACTTTCTTACGTTCCCAACAACACACACATGAGCAAGATAAACGCGAACATCAAGATGGTTTGTTTTCACTAAACTTTTTCTTGTTTAGCAACAAGTAGGTTAGTGATTGTAGCCCACATTACTTTATCATGCAAAAAACTGGTAACGGGTTGAATTTAAATTGCACTAGGACATTGCTCGGAAATCCGGTTATCATATGGCACTTAGTAAAAGCGGGAAGTCACTATAATGTCACTTTAACACGAACACATAGGACAAGACACACCAGTCGCATAAAACACTCATTCCGAACAAGGTGAGGATGGAATAAAGATGACGGCCAGATGATATACGGAAACCACAAGGGCGTAAAATTGCCAGACACTCGTCTCAGAGGCGAGGAAAAGCCCCGGATAAAGCCCACTTAGGTAACTTGTCTCAAACAGGAATCGAACCAGGCCCACTGCGAGAGGGAGGTGGACACAAAGCGGTGGAACTCTGCCCCAAACCCCAGTGAGGTTCTTCGGGAAAGGCTTTTTCTTATGAATTGACACTGCATTGGAGATGGAGTCCGTGTATGTAGACTGTCGTAGCCTATATTACTGTTTAGCCGTAATAAACCTAACAAAAAGTGCAGAACGACTTACGATTTTTCGGGGTAAAAAATTGAAAATTGAACTTTTGGGAGTTTTCTCGTCGGTCACAGGCTAAAAACTGTCTAGTATATCAAATTTCAAGTTTCTAGCTCATCTGGTAGTGGGTAAAAAATAATAATGCAGTAAAAATTTTAAGAGTTATCTACAAAAATTAAAATTTTGAATCTTTTGGAATTTTCCCATCGATTATAACCTAACAGCTTTAAGACTGTCAAACTTCAAGTGTTTAACTCATGGGGAAGTGGGTCAATATTATTATCAGTGAATGGGTAATTTAGGTCGTGGTAGACGTGAATGACATTAAGCTAAAGTCAAAGTACTTGTAAGGCAACTAGAATCACCAAATTTGATATCCTTATGAAAGTTAAATGTTCCAATATTTCTGTGTAAAACATTACATAATATGTTGAAAATGTACAACATAGTTAAAATAAAAAAAAATCTATCTTAGGCATAAGCGATGGATATACCATAAAAAGTCATAGAACCAAACTTGTAGACCTTTCAAAATCTATTACTGAAGGTGCAATCGGTTTTACTATGTGGTTTTAGCTACTGTAAGCTTCCAAAAAAGGTCTGCAGGGACTTTAAAACAGCGCCCGCCATTTTGAAGGAATTTTTGGAGGGCAAAAATTAAAACTACTAACTTTTTGGAATTTGTCCATCGATTAAAGGCAAAAAGCTATAAAAGTGCCAAATTCAAGTTTCTAGCTCGTCTGGAAATGGGTAAACATTAATGTCAGTGAATGAGTAAGTCAGTCAGTGAGTCATGCGGCTTTGTATTATAGGATACCAGTATCCGTAATTCATATTTCCATATGTATTATTATTATCGTTACCAGTTTTATAAAAGTCAAACTGAGATAACATTGTTAGACTTAACTTACTGAAAAGCACGCAATTACAACCAAGTAAAGGGGTGATGGGTGAAAATTTGATCATGTTTTGTGAAAAAAGAAAATCTTTTAAACCAAATTAAACTATGGTTGTCCAAAATTTGCAAAGCCCTGTTACGCTCGGAACGCCCCCTGCAATGTAGTCTATGTAATTAGGGCAGCGACTTAGGCCTACATACAACTCGGTTAATAAAATTTGAAAATGATTTTTCGTAACTTTTATTCTTGGCACATATCTACATAATGTTATGTAGTTATAATGTCTATAGTTGAGATTTGTCTGCAAGCAACAAGTACAATATAATGTTAACAAAGTCGATTTGTTATATTTCAGCTATGTAATTAAAAATTAATTTGTATAGGCCTAACCCTTGAAAATTCCAAAAATTGGGAAAAGGTAATCTGCGCCACTTCTACCTTTTCCCCAACCTACACGATGTAAACTGCGGCACCGACATATGTAAACTGCGCCACCGACATTTAAATGGCGTCACCGTCATACTAACGCACTAACATTTTCCTTCCCACTTCTCCAGACTTAGGACTGGCTATGAAATTGCGACCACTAAAAGATAATGTACACAATGACTCTGAGACTGCAAAACACAAGTCAATGACTCGTTAGTGAGATTGTGTTTTGATGTGCTTCGCTAGAGAAAAGATTTTACCAACCTAAAGCTAGAGCCGATAAAGCACTCGTTACCAACATACATAGAACGGTACCAACCTACAGACAAGTACGCTCCTATCACCTCATTTGCAAAAAATTGTTACTGAATAGAAACGAACATTCACATATTAGGTCAAACTTTTATTTACCTATAACTACTGCCGCAACCTACATATATCCGTGGCGCAGTTTACATATCTGTGTGCCGCAGTTTACATATCTCATTTTTATTCTATTTAAAATTCGGTGTCAACCGTGGCACAGATTATATACACCCCAAAAATTAAGTTTGGAGATACCAGCACTAACATTTTTTTCCTTTACCCCCAGGATTCTTGGGTGTTAAACTTTTTCTAGATATAGGCTATGTAAAATAACATATTTCTAATTTACAATATATGCGAGTTACTTCTCAATACAAAACTAAAAAAGTATCAAAGTGTCAAGTGCTAAATCACGTAGCATGTAGTATAGGCTACTTATTTAAAATACGCAGGCGTAAAAGCATAGTTAAAAGTATAAAATACACCCAATTTTTTAGTTTAAAGTTGAAGTGGAAAACTGTGGTCAGAAAAGAGTTTGTGTAATAAGAAAATACTGTAGTTGTTCACTGCTGTCGTGGAAGATTTGTCTCCAGTGCGGCAAGCTGTATGCCTGTGATCAGCATTATAATAAGAGTTTTGTTGTAAACAACATAAATAGCATGGTGATGCAAGTAACTCGAAGGAGCGGAGAGAGAAGAAATTTATTTAATTATCAATGCATACATATAACAATAATTATTATTAATCCTACTAGCCTGAAGATGCTCGACAGCGTCCAATCTTCGGCATTGAGGATTGCTCTAGGAGCCTTTCACATTAGTCCTACTGAAAGTCGACAAATTGAACCCTCTCTCTACATATGCAGAAAACTATTAAGCCTCTTATATGCTCCAAAGATCTCAGTAAACTCTGATGATGGAATCATCTCCAACCTAACTTCTTTCGATAATCAACAAAGAAGGATCACTAACATAAAACCTCTTTCCTTAAGAATTTCTAAATACTTGGATGAGTTAGATCTAACAGTTAGAATAATCTTATAGGCCTACTAATACTTTAGTGTATGAGTAGTAGTAATAATAATATCAATAATAATAACATTAATAGACCACTTAATAGACAGACATCAGCGAGACGCAAAAGTTTCAGGCAGAGAGATCAGGGATAACGCGAGAAGTTCTTTGTGAAAACTTTGTAACACCAAGAACGATCCAAAAATTTGATAAGAGAATACAAATACCTTTTCTTTATTTAAATGACTGATATATGTATTATATATTATTATATATGATTATTTCAAATTAACTTCGAGTCATAAGAGTCATAAGTTAATTTTAAATAATCTTCGCGTCATAATAGCCTACGTATAACAGTATACCGGTATCAAGATGAGGTAACCATATGCAGATAACATTTTTTGTAAAGATAACAAATTTAAAATAAAAAACTACATTCGTATTCATAAGCAGAAACCTGGGAACTAGTAGTGATTATTCAATGTTTGAGAGTCGACGTTAAAAAAAAAGTATCATAATCTCAAACGATTGAATATTCACTACTATTTCCTAGGTTTCTGCTTATGAACAAGAATTTAGTTTTAATCTTTGTTATTTTACCAACAATATTAATAGTCAACTAATTGCAAATGTTTATCTTGATTGCCTGCCAATAGTGCAATACCAAATATTAGAATGAACACGAGATCCACACGGTTACTTCAGCCTTAAACTCTATTTACAGCACATTCCAATACAGTGTTACATAACACTCGGATAAGCTATTTCATGTTGCATGATATAAGCCTACTTAAGGTTTCATTAGATGTATACTTTTTTTTTTACCTTAACTCAGAGTTTCCGATACGTAATCATTATTAAGAATTTTATTAAGAATTTTGAAATACAAAATTTCCCATAATCGTTCACTTATACAGGGTGTTAATAAATAACACCGAAATATTCTACCTGTATATAGAGGGTACTTAGACAAGCAACTTTTATTCGGAAATTTTCGCTGTATGACGTAAAACGTGTATGCTACAGGGCATTAAAGTCATTATAATTTGGTGCTCATAAATAAAAAATTACGCGAAATAGGGTTAAAATGTTCATTAAATTGACTTCATGGCTTCCTAGTGATCGATAAAAACTTGACTCTTTTTCATTCGTCAGCAGCTATATCATAATTTAGTGTTTACATAATCTGCAAAATTTACAGACTAATCACATGACTGGTCGCCACTGCATTAGTCTTTTTTTTATTCATAACTACTCATTACAGTGTTAACAACGAAGTTCCTTTGTTTTGCATTTTTTCTAATGTTAGAAGTCAGTGGCGGCCATGCCCTGGGAGATTTCATGCTGTAACAGGAAAAATTGAATCCATAAAGCAAAAATCTCCTAATAAAAGTTGCTTGTCTATGTCCCCTCTATACACTGGTAAAATATTTCGGTGTTATTCATTAACACCCTAGTAACAACTTGAAGAAAATCTATTGTATAAACGAGCCGAATCCATTGTTATTGTATATCCAGGAATTAACATTTAAATTCATTAGCTATCATGTGATTCTTTATTTAATTCGTGATATAAACCTGGAAGGAGAATTTTGTCTTAAAGTTTTAATAAAATTATGGAAACAAAATCTAAAAAGAAGTAAAATTATACAATAAGGTACAAGAAATAAACTATGGGCCCAATCATTGTATTAACTATAACGTATATCTGGATTCATGAAACCATACAGAATATTTGTTTCTGTTGAAAGAAAGTGACTGCCTCATTATTATGGAATAATACTGTATTAACAAAAGTAATGCACGGTACTATCTGGTCCTATCGATAAGGTTCTCAAGCAGTTTAAGTAAATTTTGCAATAAAAAATAAACTACTGTATATTCGTTACAAAGTAATGGATCAGATGTTTCACAGCTTAAGTTAAATGCTTCGCTACTGTTCGTCTTTCACTGTTTTTTTTTTTTTTTTTTTTTCCATTCCTTATTTCCTTCTTTCACATTAACTCAGACCTTTTTCATCTTTTTATACAGTAGCTTCACACCAGTTTTAAATAAAAAATGTTAGACCAGCTTTACAACTTGAAAAATCAAAATTCTGAACATTTACGCGTACTATTCATATTTAGAATAAACTTTCTCTTCAAGAACTCATTTTTGGCCCTATCTTGTGGGAATGTTTATAGAATAGGGATTTTAAAATATATACTTCTGGTGTACCTCAAGCTATTGGGCATGTGACAGGCCTAATATAAAAAATACATTTTTAAATGCAGAATAAAGTGAATTTATGTATGACTAAAGGCACATATATATAATTGTCTGTGGGAAAATTTTCAGCCACGATGCATCTGCCGCCACCGGTGCCCATCAAGACGTATCGGTGGGAGGACCTGAGACGCGCCCGCGTAAGGGGCGGATACCCCTGGACATACCTGGACAAACCTCCCATGGACGACGAAGCGTGGAAAGAAATGTGGTAAGAACTTTTATCTACTTTGTTGTGTAATGTGAGAATTTAAACGTCGATAAAATGTTGTAAGTACATGCATTACTCAATTATTTACATAATATGAACCACACATTAAAATAAATGGAATTAGGCCTAGTTTTATTTATTATAAATTTCAATACAATTTGTTATGTTAGTTCCAACACTTGACGATGCTAAGGACGACTGAATATCTGAAATATTGGTCCTATTCTCCATTTCTTTAGTATACTTATAGATGTGAAAAACCCACCTTATATCCTCGCTATTATAGGCCTATGCCCAACCTACGAAGTCTGAGAACTAATAATATACAGTAGAAGAGTCAAATTAATAAGTTAAAATTATAAAATCAGACCTACATGGCAGTTACAAATGAAATGTATATGGGTGATTCTTCAAATATGGGAAAATTTGGTGTAAGATCCAAATTTTTTACTTTGTTTAAAAAATCTAAAAAAAATCACTAAAATACTTCAGAGGTTACTTGATTATAATATAACACCAGCAGAGCTTAAATGTTTATATTTTTATTTATTTTTATTTCTTTATTTTTTTAAAGCCATGTGGATGACATCAGTGTACATGTGGATGGCAGAAGGCCACATTAATGACTAACTTTGGCAACAATCTGCTTTTCTTTATGTGATTTCATATTTTTCTCAGCATACTTCAGTTGATTTTGCATCAAATTTGCAAATTTGTGTGCATACTCCGGAATTAATGTAATTTTAACGAGACTGTGTTTTTATGGTTTTGGGGGAGGGGGGAATCAAGCAGAAATTCATTTAATCAGTTTTAAGATCTTAAGTACAGGTCACAGACACCGCAAACACAATAGTATCCTACATTTATCATCTACATGACTTGAGAGTCATCCACATACCCCTTCATGAGACATGTGGATGACACAAAAATCAGGCATGTGGATGACAAAAAAGGAGTTGAAGTGGTCTCAGGAAGCCATTTCTAAACCTCTGTAGGCTCAACTTCAGTCAGGTACTTTGAATTGGAAGGTTTATCATAGTGCATAATCAAAATTAATTAATATTCACTTTCTGCCTACTTTCTAGAAGCCATGTTAATGACGGGGAATAAAAACGTTTTCCTTGAAAATGATACAAAGTCCTTTGTTAATCCCAAACTGTTTGTAAGCAAGCAAAATTCAACCTTACAATTCAACCACAAGCTGCCCTGTTGGCTTTCTAACTCTGTTGCCAGTTTTACAAATTTCTCATTTCTGCAGAAAAAATTCCATTCTTTTCAGCCATGTGGATGACCAAAAACCCTTGGGACATTCTTTATGTTCATTAGGTGGGGTGACAATTTTATTTCATTTTATTTTTTAGGGGTTAATATTCTTCACCCATTCATACTCATTGACAGGAAAAAAGTTGAAAAGGAAATAACATTTTGTTTTGTGGAAAAATGCATTAGAATATACAAAACCGAGGTTTGGGACAGGGCATGTGGATGACATTTCATTGAATTAAATTCGATTTAGGAATATCAGAATTTAAAGTTAGTGACATTTCAAACTGATAGTTGTAGTATGGAAGTAGTAGAAACAAACTTTTATTTTAATTTTTTTTTTAAAGTTGAATTTGAAGGGAAATATCACTCCGGAACGCAAATTTTCCCGTATTTGAAGAATCACCCATATATATAATAAAATGTAAATGGAACTATTTTTAACATAAATACACGTTCTGAGGTCTCCTCAATCGAGAAATACTGTTTTCAGAAACATGTTTGTACATGTGTATCTGTGAACAGCCTAGCTCCAGGAATCGTATAAAAACAAAATTTTGTATTTGGGTTAGGTATCTTCTGATGAAGTAACACCAAGATTGGAGACGACTTCCACTTAATTTTAAGAAGACTCGACAAGAAGAAAGTTTTGTTTTTCGTGATTTTCTCGAAAATGGCTCCAACGATTTTGTTTAAATTTTGTGCATGGGGTCCTTGTACTAAGAGCTAAAACTTTTATTTGAAACATGTTTTTCGAAAAGTTCTCTTAAGGGTTAACTTATAGCCTAAGAAACCCACTGTATGTAGAAACTCACGTGAGTACATAAATCAGATTTTATTTGGATTATGTATCCTTCGGGGATACGATACGATGTGGTAACGACATTCTCTTCATTTTATAACAAATTTACACGAAGAGAATGTCGTACATAATATTATATTATCCTACTAGGCAAACTTTTATTTTGGCCAATCAGATTTTTCCATCACACATGGATCCATCAAGATTCGATCCCGTGTCCCAGCGGTGTTTAATCCAGTATTTTAAGAATTTTAATCTTGTACTGTACTTGGCAGGTCCCGAACCAATCTGTATAGTCCAATATTAGGTTAGGAACGTTGATGTTATATCAGCAATGGCAAACATAATGTTGAACCTTCCAAGTACAGGAATGCTTGGGGCTGGAGGAAGAGACTGTTGTGTGTATGTAAGAAATATAGCTGCATAATGTGGTGATAATGATTACACTTCAACGTAAGTAATACGGTCAATGCAGGCTGTGGTTGGATCCGGTGACTCAACTCTTATCTCTTATTAATCCTATCTCTACAGGAACGCTACCCCATCCACCCCAGCAGCGAGCAGCGCCACTTATTTCGTATCAGGCAGTCTGTCGAGGAAACAGTACTTCGTAGTACTGTATTTTAGGTTAAGTAAGCGTTCACTTCTTCACAATTTTACACATACTTCGCATACTTCTATGAATAAGCAGGCACTACTGTATGTATGCAGATATTGCCTTTTTTGTGAGGATGTGGGTATATGTGCAATACATATTTCTTAGAGTTTGTCCAAATATACTTAAGAGGTGAACTTCATATACGAAATTATCTGTATATCCATTTATCCCACGGTACTTCCACCCAATAATAGGCTCTTTGTTACATATTTCACATTTAAAAATAGCTCACTTACCTTGGTAGGAAAGCACGCTCCATTGCCTTGGTCTCCAGAGCATGTAAATACCACTGCACATGTGGACTATGAAGACATTTAACATCCATTAAGTCATTAGACACAAGACATTAACACAATCCACAAAGTATCGAGCACACCTTTCAAGAAAATAATAAACCACGTAAATAATAATAAACTACGAAGTTAGAGCACAGATTTGATGTCACTAACTCACTACTACCGGCACGGTAAACTGTCGAACTCGAATCACGTGAGCTGTTTCTTTCAAACAAGTCGTTCCGAATTCCGATTCCTATCAATGTCGCCAACATACGAATGATAACTAACACTCTGTTACACGAAATACAAAGAACGATAGCCCCAATTAATAATCTGGAACGTTATTTTTAGTTATTCTGTATTCAGTGTATTGTATGACAACAGCAAACCCCTACTTCTAGTGTCTTTTTTACATATTGACATCCTTATTGTAGGATTAGGCCCGTTAACCAAGAACAAAGAGCCTATTTTACTAATGCCTTTTTTTTTAGGTAATGATTCACTGGATGGGTTGATAGTATACGAATTTCATTATTCGACTTTCTCCACTTGACCTGTATTCCTAATTAAATCTGTAAATTGTCACGTATCCCGTGTAGATGTTTAATATACTCATTTCAGTGTTTCCGCTGCAAACCACCGCTGGCATTGTGGCGCAGGCGATGCGTTCGCTCCTCCAAAAACAGCGGGCCCGGGTTCAATTCCTGGTCGGGCAAGTTTCGTAGGTGGAGTTTTTCCTCACCTTTAAGACAAACGTCGGGTAATTTTAGGCCCATATAGAAATTTAATACTCATTTCAATGCCTGGGGTCCGCCACTGTGGTGCAGAGGATGCAGCAAGAATCAACATTATGAAGACAAAATTAATAAACTTATTAAGAAATAAGCTTAGAAGGCCCGACGTCGCCCGGGTTTTGTAATTTGTAATTCGTAATTAACTTATGGAGGACTTTCGATTTTCAAAATGTGTTTTCTTTTGTAGGTATCTATAGTCTGAAGCGAAGATAAACACCTACGACACGTTCAAAATAGGCATATTCTCTCATAAAATGGTAGATATAGCATTAAGACGCTCATACAGGACATATTTTTGCAACCCATTGCTTCTGCACGTAACATTTAACATAGCATTTTACTGTCTATACGGGATTTTGTATTTCCCAATTTTCATGTTGCCATGCAACCATTTCGGGGCTAAAATAAAAAGAAAATCAATATCACTTTCACACATTCTTCCCCAAAATCTGAAACATAATAAATTACTGTGCATATAGGACTAAAAATCCATCCTATTTTGTCTATTTTTACATGCTTGTTTACATTAGTTACAGGAGATCGGCCGCCGATTGGCTGTCCGCGAGCAAATCGAAATGCTTCGGCTTTTCGGAAAACGAAGGTTATAATTATTATAATAGATTTGACATTTAATTAGTCGTTATTTCGATACCGGTCAACAGATTTGGTCCAAATCCAATAGGCTTCTTCCCATGGATGTTATAAATGTGTATACCAAGTTTCATGAAAATCCGATGAAGTGTATTTGAATTATCGCGCGTACAGACACACGGATGGATGGACAGACAGATATACAGACAGACGGGCAGACATTCTCCAGTCCACCACGCATTCTTATAAAGTACCATTCTGGCACTTAATAATTGCATATGATTATTAAATAAATACAGATCGGCTCCCCAATAAACTCATAGACCCTCGAATCTCTTGAAGTAGAGAACCCCAGCTCTACAACTTTCTAAACAGAATCGCGCCAGCCTATGTAAAAGTAAAGACCATGCATAAAGTGCAACCCTACCATTGACTTAAAAAAATTATGCAATTACGGGAATGTTTATAATTTCTTTACATATTCTTTCTAAGTAGGCCTAATGTACGAGTTTAATTTTATGTAGGAAATACCTAGGTCCTTACTAGAACGGACAAATTTAATCCTTCCTTTCTCATTATATTTTACCTTTCTTTTATAGACTTCCTACTTAATGAAACAGGAGTACCTTAAGTTCACATATATGTGAAAAGGACATGGAGGAAGTGCCTGAGTCTCGCAAAAATTAACAGAACGGACAAACGTTCAGGGAAGGGGGTAAGTATCTCCAATCCAGCGTTCGTTTTTGCAAGTATGGAAATCCTGGAATAATCCCCACACTCAAATCTGCCAGTCCTTGGATTTGAACCAACGTAATGGCTAGACGTTACTGCTTGTGTCAACCTATTCGGTACAACTTCTTTAATGAATGAATTATAAAGCGATATAAATGAGCCAGGTGAAAATAAGAGAAGAAAGAAGAAAGCAGATTGGAATGAGAGGTGAAGAATTCAATGAAGTGACTGGCCTTAGTGGTGCAGAAAACAACCTTCCCCACTACGCACGGACTTTGTGAGCAGTGAACATCAAATAACATCAACAGTAGTTCACAAATGCGGAGCAGCACGGCAGCGGAATGAAGATCTTCGGAGAAGGGTATTTATCTTTATGTTATTATTCGTATTAATACACACAATTTACATATGAATTCAGGATTTCAGTTTACCACGATTCATTTTTAGCGTTCGTTGCGAGTGTATACAACAACAAAAGTTTAGTTTGTTGAACTGATAATGAAATTTGGCAAGAAAATCGTTAGTGATATGAATAATACACCTCACAATAGGCTACTTTGTGGAGCATGTGTGTCATATTTAGGTCACGTGTGTCGAAAGCGTGTGCGAATTTTGTATTGATGCGTGTTGCTGGATGTCAAAAGGGTGTGAATGTGCTAGAGACTCCTAAGTACGAAGGCAAAACTTTAATTTTATTGACATGAAGAAACAATACGAAAATGAGAGTTCCATAAATAAGATTACGAAATATCAACGATAGAAACTAACAAATCTTTACATCTTTGTTTCTTAAATTTTCATTAGGAGCTCAATCAGTTTTTTTCTATTTGATTTCATATTTATTTTAAATGAGTATGTTATATTTTTAATACGTTTAATCGATAATAATATAATGGTTGGAATTTATTGTAATATTCGCCGTAAGTAGGGAAAATAGTTATTTTCAGCAATCGGCGGATCAGACTCTCTTTATTAAGTGTGGGTTCCCCGTTACAGATCTCGGAGGCATTTTAAGGATTCTGAAGGTTGAGGCTCCTGGACATTTAGACAATCGGGGCAGGTAAATTTACGTTCAGGACAACTTTATCCTCAGTACTTCTTCAGGTATTTAGTTACATTGAGTCATATAAGGTTTATCTAGAAATTATTTACTATAGGTTTCGAGGGTACTTAATTAGGGACAAAATGATGAAAACATTAAGAGGTTTTCGTGGTAAATATATTTACTTCAAAAGTTAATCTACAATAGGCCTATTCTTTATTGATGGATTTAATTTGCTCACAATAAATGGTGAAAAATCTAACAAAAAAATGCTAAAATAAGAATTAACAAAATTTGAACATTAAGACGACGGTAAAACTTATAACGTTCTATGTCTCATTATTACTCCCCTCCTTCTTGAACAGACTAACTTGTATTTTAAAAATATATTAAGGCACCAGTAACACCCATACCCCTAAAATGCGAAAAATATTTCAGAAACCTCGCGCCTGCATGCTGTAATTAGGTTACTTGCATAGCATGCCAGTTGAATTCACTGCTCTGCATGACATAAACGTGATGTATTATGATTTATTATTAAATACATTACTGTTTGATTATTATAAAAGATTAGATGACAGTGTGATTATTCATTAATAGTACGCGTATAATTTCTGGTACATTATAGTTAAAGTTATTCTGGACAGTCCATAATTGCTTGCAATTTGACTCTTTTTCATTCGTAAAGGGAGAGATACCAGTACTTTTCTCCTTGCAATTATTAAGTAGCAGTATGGTACTTTATGAGATTGTGTGTGGGGACGGGAAAATGTATGTCCGTCCGTCTGTCTGTATGTCTGTACGCGCGATAACTCAAATATGCTTAATCGGATTTTAATGAAACTTGGTATACGCATTTATAATGTTCATGGGAAGAACCCTATACCAAGTTGGTCTTCTAAGTAACATACAGTAACATTAGATGCAATATGAATATTTATAAACTAATACTATAAGAACTCTATTATACTGCACAATACGTTCGAGTAACTATATATTAAACAGTACAGTAGGCCTATTACACCTTAAAAGATTATATTGTTACCATGGTACTAAAAACTTACACAATTATCTACGAATTAATTAATAAGAATTATTTTTACTTGTCTAATGTTTTCCTAGTTATATGTTTAAAATAATTTCAATTTATATAACACCAATTACCTATATACTAAGAGGAAGTGTTTGTAAGTCTGTCTGTGTGCGAAATCCAGCCAAATCTAAGGCACGCAGAGATATGAAGTTTTTAACATAGACGAACTGAAGGGTGACCGAATGCACCTTAAAGCCGAATTTTTAATTTTCGCCTTCCTTCGCGAATTCTGAGCGAAAAACTAGCAGAAAACGTGATATTTGAGCTATCGAAGCACCAGATTCCGCTATTACATTCCAATTGTGAAATTAATTGCATGTAGCCTTGCTCTGCTGCCAAAGCTGCCGAGAAAGAAAGAAAGCATCGCTTAATTACATTTGTCGATCTCTTCTATTTTGTTAGTCTGCTCTGCTTGATTCCTTTGTTGATAACGTTGCAGCATGCAGCTGTATGAACTTTTTTTTAACTTAGGTGGAGGAAGGGGTATCATGATTGTATGTAGGCCTAAGCCTAAATGGGAAAACATTGATCGATTTGAACTAAACTCACTATGCGGTTTTTTAGGGGGAGGCAGAGAACTCAAATCTGAGGTTTTTTTGTTGTTTTGAATACTTCAATAAGATTCCCTCATATCTTTGTTGATCGATGTCTCCTTTGCTACGGTACTTCTTCCACCAGTTCATAGTGTAGATTCCGAAGTGAGTCTGGACAGAGCTGAATGCGATCTTCAAATTCTTTTCTTACACAGTTACCAGTAACCTAAAAGGAGTTAGACATAGTTAATGTTTCTAAAACCCAGGATAAATTATGTTGCGATCAAACTCGTCTCTCCAATAAATATTCAGAAGACAATTCCATAATAACCAATTCACGACCGTTTCCCTAAACCTTAAAGCATGAGCCTTGACATACCGACATTGTTATGAAGGCTTTGAAGTATGTAAATTGCAGTAAATTGCAGCATTTGTTATGAAATAAACTTTTTATTACCAGCATATCATGTATGAGTTTGAATGTACAAGTATGCTTACCATTTGAAATCTGTTGTACATAACGGCCATGCATGAGACAAAAAAAAATGTGAATATAGCTTGTATATAAGCATAATTACCTTAACATTGAAATATCAAGGTTACGTAAATTTAATTCACAATAATAAAACTAACATTCCCTAACGATAACTGTTACTACTATATTATACGTCTTGTAAATTCTACTTATCTCCGAAAACAGGGAAAAATTGAAATCACCTTAAAAATTGTTGTTGGTCTTAACACACGAATATATTTAACATTTTATTTTATTATACTGGACTTTTATAAATAATTATAACATATTTAATGCATTAAATCGTATAATAGGATGTCATATTTCAACGAAAATTATACAAATCACAGGAAGAATGCATTTTAGAAGCCCTTAGTCTAAATAAGTTATCAACAAACAATTCTTATAATTGTGGAGCAGAATAATGGTCTAACCGACCTCTAAATGATTTTTGCTATATTAATCCAATACTATATTGTGTAGTAATGGTTTTATAATTTAAGATACGAGAAAACGAACTAAGAACTTGAAATATGTAATTCATTAAGTAAAATCAGTAGACTACTACTGCTCCCAGGCCCACAGTTTCATTTGTCTATATTGATTAAGCCTACTAAGAAGGGAATGCCACTTAAAGATGTGTTTTCCGATTGCAGCGATGTAGGAATTTCAATGAGGTTCGCCTAAATAGATGGTACTGTTTTATTGTTATGAAGTGCCACATATCTAGGGTGTTATAAAATAAAATGAAATTATCAACGGTAAGATCCAGGAAGTTGGTATGATGACCTATGAGCAAGTACATTCTACCCCAAGTAAATGTCTGTTTTATCCTCGCTTATAGCAATGTGAGGTTGAATTGCTCGCAAATCTCTCACCCAAGAGCAATCCAATTTGCACAATGCGCCTCTCTTAGCGTTACCGGTACTAATAATAAAATGTATGAGTGAGAATGTCTGTGCAAGTCTTCCACCATTTCTGTCGGCCTGGGTGGAGCAATCGGTAAGGCATTGGCTTTCTGTTCCCGAGTTCCTAGGCTCTATCCCAGTTCAAGCCGATGCATTAATTGTGCATAAATGCAAGTATATGTAAATTTAGGTCCATGTAAAACAACTTTTGGAGAACAAATTATTCCGGCATACCGACGACGGTAACAGGGCTAAGTAGTAGTACATAGCGCCGTTATACAACCATAACAAACAACATGCTACTACATATGCCGGCCGCAATGATGTTCATGAACATAATGATGAAGATGAAGAAAAAGAAAAAACAATTATTATGGTTGCGATAATTATGGTGATGGTGGTGGTGATGATGTGAGGTGAGGAAATCAAGCCAATGATAGAGAAAAGATGTTAATGTATGCCGGTGGACTGCCTGAACAAAATTAAATATCAGCTGGAAAACTTTATTCAAGTAATCTGGTAGCTGGATTCGACCAGTGTCCTATTAATATGCACAGCAATAGTCTATTTCGAGCTATTTATCTTTTCAATGAAGTCTGGCATAAACATGTAGGAACTGATGTTGAACCCAGATCTATTATTCTTAGTATTTGGAATGGCTGCTGGGCTGATGATGACAATAATGAAGTTCGTCTGAAGTAAGGGAATTTAATGATGTTAGACAAATGAAACTGAGTTCAAACGCAGTGTACTGTAAATTAAGATTTCTCATCGAATAAAACCTCAGCTGTAAAACTTCTTCTGGGGTAAGTATTTCCTGTGGCTTGGTTCTAAAAGGGCCAATGTCATAAAACTTGATTTTGAGGTAACGACTTTGAAGCCTTTATAGAAGTAACATTTTTTGCTGAGAGCTTCCGACATTGGCCTCTAAGGTTTCTATATTATGTCTATTAATGGCATCATACATTGGCTCTTTTATTATACGAAAGATAAAGACTAGCCGAGCTCAATAATGCATAAATCACACTTTTGCAAGTAACTGACATTGGCCCTTTCAGAACCAAGCCACAGGGCCATACCCGAATTCGACCAGTGCCCAATAAATTTTTAGAGTATTAAGCCTATTCCAGGCTGTTGCTTTGTCTCCATATTGAAATGCTTTTCAAAGAAGCATGGAATTAGCTAGCAGGAATCGATGTTGAAACAAACTTGTTGTTCAGTATTAGGTAATGGAGGCACAGCAGATTTGCTAACTGTTTAGATCTCGATCATGTGTGGCAAACAAACGAGAGTTCTTCCTGGTTGTATTTGTAGTATTGGTCACGGCCTTCTGGACGCTCGCCAGACGTCGTCGTGCCGTCGCGATGATTATCCAACAGGCACCGACCCGGCGAGCGTCTCTTTATTTCTATTTTCAAGAATGCAGGACAGGCCATTTTGCAAAAACTCTCGGGATTTTCTGACCTTAACGTTTGTGTGATATGCCACACACAAGGATGCCCTTGAGACACGTATTGGCATTGCATAGTGACAGAAGATTGCAATTTTAAACTGTGTTGAGAAAGCTTAATAAAGCGTTACACTTCGATTTGGATTAGCAGTCTACAGAGGGAGGCAGTGGCGGACGCAGAAATTTTTTTCGGGGGGGGGGATTTGACTTTCAACTTACATATAAAATTAGTTTATAAAACTGGCCACTTAGAGTACATATATAGCCTTTTTTCAAATTTCGGGGGGGATGTAACCCCCCTATCCCCCCCTCTGCGTCCGCCACTGGAGGGAGGCCATGCATCTGGCTTTGTAGCGGATAGAGAGAATTTTGAGATAGTTGCCCTTCATCAGGGCCGTAGCAAGGTCCTTCTGCGCCCTTGGCGAGTCTGACAAATCTGCGCCCTACAATTTTTGTTAAAGTCTGAACTAAGTGTTGGACTTTCAAGGTACTAAAACCTTATTTTCAGACGATTGAACTAATTAAAAATTAATTAATTCATAAAATCTAGAATTTTTATTGCTTGATAAATTGCGTTAAAAAGGTGGTATTTTCTTGGTTAATTTTGCGCCCTCTTTATACCTGCGCCCTTGGCGGGGGCCCATCTCGCCACCGCCTAGTTACGGCCCTGCCCTTCATTTGGTACTAACGTAATATCAACATAATCGTCTCTATTTCTTCCCGAAGTGGGATTTCCACAAAATCAGATATTTTAAGAATTTTCTATAAATATAGGCTACTGCTTAACAACTGTAAGCTACCTACGATGCGCTTTATATGCTATTTGCATGTTTTTTTTCATTATAATTTGATTGCAAGCTATGCACCAATACGAGTACCGTAATATTCAATAAATGTTGTTAGCGTAGAACTACAAATATTTTTATTTTTAAGCAACTGCTGCATTTGATCGCTTCAATAAGTGATTAGCCAGATCATTCCTTTCTTCGCACATTGGTCGATTGCCAGATTTTTGTGTAATGACTTTTCATTCTCTCTGATCCGTTGGCTGCAACGCTAGGATCGCTAGATGAGGACGATGACCAGAAATATGCCCGTCTCAATGTGAAGTGCAGACTTGGCTAAGAGCATGCTTTCTGCCCTTTAGACACATAGGTCACGCAATTTAGATGCAAAACTTTATTTATGAGTAGAAAGAAGAAACGTATACCAGGAATGAAGCAGATCGAATAAAACATAGGACAGCGCTCGGGAAATCTGTTAAAAATTACAAGGAAATCAAGAAAATATATTAGGAAAATATTTACAGAATTTTTGAAGGAGTGTAATTTTAAAGCATCCACAGTCTTCTCCTCCCACACAGCGGACCCGGGTTCGGATCCTAGTTACCGATATGGGGTTTTCGGGTTTTTCTTCAGCTATGAGACAAATGTAGGGTAATTTTAGACCCCTGGATATCATCTGGCAGTCATTATCAACTTCATCCCATCTTCGCTTTGTTTAGAGTGAATGTGAATAAGAATGTTGTGTCTCGCCTTTGTGTTCGTGTTGTCTCGGAGATGGCCCGGCGTAAAGCCGATCCCTCGCCTGGAGAGGCCCTTCATGTCCTTGTCTGATCAAAAAAGTACGTGCATGTGATCAATAGATAATCCCTCTCTTGAGGGTGCGTAATTCCTAAAATGGGAGAGGCAAAACTATGAGTGAGAAAGAAAGTGTAATTTTAAAGCTCTGGAGTTAAAGCACTTAAGGTTTTCTCTCGTAACAACACTAAAGCTTATTGTCTAAATTGATCAGGTGGAATCAACCAGGCTTACACGAGATTCGGTAATGTGTATGGAAATATATTTATGAAAAGGTTTTATATGTTCAAAGTAATGGCACGTCACATCAATTTTCGCACATATTAATTATGCCATCGCAGTTCTACCCGAAGTATTTTGAAATAGGCGAAATTCGTCGCCTTAGCTTCCCTATCCCTGATTCATCACAAATAGAGAATATTTATTTCAGATTCTTTAAAGATTGTATATTAGATGCACTCTTTAGAAACCTTGAATCTCTATACATTCTTCTACATTTTGCAATTTTCTCTCATGGTTCCTACAAATGCTACATGAATTCCCATGTCCATCGCTCTATGCATTATATTGCAAAAAATAATTCGTAAGTTACTTCAAAGTAAATTAAGCTTAATTCCGCTAAGGAATATCTTTACCTTTACTTACTTAGGTCTCTTTATTTTTCTTCAAAATAAATGAAAAGTATAAATTTAGCTCCTAACATGTAAGATAATCGGCACCTTTACTTTATTTAATTTCTCGATCTTGAGCTTGAAACGATTACTTGGCTCAAAGCTATGCTACATTGCATTCGAATCAAAATGTCGCATCCAAAATAATTAACAACTTGGCGATAATAATTTTAATTTTATACTTCTACTAGCTGACCCATCAATGCTTCGCATTGTTAGATTTATGTATATATAGGTTAAGTGTACACAATTTAAAGTCGATTTGATGTACTTTTATAAATCATCAGCCGTCCAGCCAACACGGTTGACGTATTCATATTCCACATACTCCTTCACCCGTAGTTTACTCTGATTAGGTAAAAAAATTAATCGTTCTGTTTCAATTTTGGCAAACATATAGTAAATAGCTGGGCGTAGGAGATGTGTTCGCTCATCTCACGCAGTGGGCTCCGATTAGAATACTGGTCGGGACAAGTTACCTAGATGGAGTTTTTTTCCGGGATTTTCCCTCACCTGTGAGACAAATGTCTGGTAACTTTAGGCCTTAGTTGTCTCCGGATATCATCTGGCAGCCATTATCATCATCATCATCCCATCCTCGCCTTGTTCAGAGTGAGTGTGTGAATGATGTATCTCGTCCTATATGTTTGTGTTGTCTCGGAGGTGGCCACGGCATTTGGCTGATCACTCATCCGGGAGGCCCTCCATGTCCTTGTCTGGTCAAGAAAGTATGTATGTGATCCATAGATAATCCCTCTCCAAACAGGTCGCGGCCCTGTAAGGCCCGGGCAACGTGGGTCGCTTAAATGACCCCAAAAGGGAGGGGTAAAAACTAAGGTAAAGATAGATAGATAATATGGTAAATAGAAATTAATCAGGAAATTATATCTATTGATATTGTATGAACTATCTGGGGGTAAAGGCGGCCGGTGCGTAACGCTGACTACCTTACAACCTTCACGTCCCGATTGTCTAAAAATCCGGGAGCCTCAACTTCTTGGAACCCTCTGGGCCCCCATAGCCTGTAATAGGGAACACTTTACTTACTATCTTTCGCAATGCAGTCCTAGGCTAACTGTAAGAAAAGAGTTCAATTCTTAAGAACAGAACCCAGGACCTTCTAAATTTACTTCATGACAAAAAATAGTTGATAATCATTTACAGGAATTCTATTGATAGCCTTTCTCATAATTTTATATCTATTAGGTTTACATGAAATCGCAGTGTCATGCAAAGCCACCTGTGTAGTTTAAAAAAAATAATGTTGTCATGGGGATTGTATACATGCAGTTTGAATTCCTTTTGGTGAATTTCATAACCTTACAACCCTATTTTGGCCCTTAGAGGTCCTTAGAAGCCAAAGATTTTGAAATCCTTTCTTAGTGCGCCTCTAGAGCCTATGAGCAATATGTGTACCAAGTTTCACGTTCCTAGGCTGTATAGTTTTTGAGAAACCGTGATCAGTCAGTGAGCCAGTGGGTTTTGGCTTTTATATATAGAGATATCGAGAGTAAAAATAAGTAATCCTCAACGAGAGAGGATATAACGTAATTTTTATAATTATTCATTATCCAACAAGAAACTGAGAGCCCTATTTAACTCCGATGTACATTAGGGCTAAAGTTATTACAAAGTTCACAATAAAAAAGCAGTAATCATAGACCTATTTAATCTCTATATATATAAAAGGCTTTGTCCTGACTGACTGACTGAATGAATGACTGATTGACTGAATGACAGGAATCAACGTACAGCCTAAACTATAACAGGTAGAGACTTGGAATTTTGACAGTACCTTCGTTTCATAATGTAGGTGCTCACTAAGAAAGGATTTTGAAAAATTCAGATTCTAA
The DNA here is from genome assembly GCA_964059195.1 of Ectobius pallidus. Taxonomy (NCBI): domain Eukaryota; kingdom Metazoa; phylum Arthropoda; class Insecta; order Blattodea; family Ectobiidae; genus Ectobius; species Ectobius pallidus. The sequence continues at coordinate 100,977,330 of CAXKWD010000002.1, read as the reverse complement.
ATGCCAAAAATCAAATGTTTTTGAGAATACTTAATCCCTTCTTACACAGAATTATCGAATCCGAATCACATTTGACATTAAAACATATTGTTACCAGCGGGCCTTGGAAAAAAATGAAAGTAGAATAAATTTGACAAATGAGAGAAACAAATGAGAGAACTATCAATATCCACGAAAATAATGCAGTCACATAACTTTCTTTACCCTGGACATAGAGAAAACAATACGAGGTATGGTAATATATATATTATTATATCACAGAATGAAATTCACGAAAATAATGCAGTCACATTACTTCCTCTAGCCTGGAAATAGAGAAAACAATACGAGGTAAGGTAATATGTTTTGGGAAGAGATGTATGAAAGTGATATTGTATTTCTGTTTAATTTCATTCCGAAAACGGTTTTATGGTAACATGACAGTGAGAAACAAAATTTTCAGCCACGATAATACAATTTTATGTTACCGGAATTTCGGTTTCTTCTTATTAGAACCCCTCCCGGGCTTACTGTGTACTGTACAAGCGATGGGATGCAAAATTCTACATATAGCCATAAAAGCTATTTCAAACATTTTCTTAGGGGATATTTTGAGTGTGATAAGTCGTTCTTTCTACTTCAAATTATAAATACCTATATAAGGACCTAGAATTTATAAATCTAAAGTCCTTCATAAGTTAATTTCCAATTACAAAATAAGAAACCCGGGCGACGCCGGGCCTTTTAAGCTAGTGTAAAATAAGAGATACACGCCTAATAATAACGTAACATGACACGAGATAACATTAATAAACAAATTAATTAAATTTAATTAATTATTGCTATGGTGAGGATCTGCTCTAATTTTAACATAAATGAATACATTAATCTATAATTTCGATTAGAATATGGTTATATGGTTATTTAACGACGTTATATATGTTATATTTTGCATTTAAAATGTAATTTTGTAATCTTAAGTATAAGTTATATATAATTCAGGAAACACAGATTATTGTCTCTGTCGGACATTACATGATAATATTATAGCAGAAAAATTCCTCCGATACTGGGATTTGAACCCAGAACCTTTGGCTATCCGTGTCATAGGAGAGGGGTTCCATCTGGCGCTGTGAAGTGAACTATGGCTTAGCTCAGTTGGTAGAACAATGGCACGGATAGCCAAAGGTCTTCGGTTCGAATCCCAGTGTCGGAGGAATTTTTCTCCTGTAATATTCTTTTCAATATTGGTATTTAGTATTTAAGAAATGTTTGATATTTATATGTAACACAGGTCACTTTACTGTATCATGAAAAACACTGCAGGGCTACTTGTAACTTAGACCTATGACCCTTCACCGATGTGCCGAAATTTTGTCCCGCAGGAGTTCCTTTATATGACTCTATAGTCTATTAATACCTACAGACATGAACCTGTCACACTTATGTACATATAGATCCCAACAACTTGGTCAGGGATCGAATCCGCGACCTTGAGGGTAGAAAGCCGGGATCATATTCACTTCTCCACACAGGTCTAGGCCTACTCAATTATCGTATGAATGATAATTAGTTAGTATCATATTTATTAATATGTTAAAGAAAGTGCACTTTAAATTTGGTAACTGACAAGTCATTTAAGGCTTTAATCCCACGTTAGAGGGTCATGTCATTACTGTTCCAAACTGTTCAGTTTTATGGCAGGAAGCCATAATTTCATTCAAACATTACTTAAATTCTATGACATAATTTGAAATATAAAACCGGAGGCTACTTTACTTTACTTTATGGGCTCCAAACACCCCTTAATGCTTTAGTTTCGTCCAGTTTCCTAGACGCTTTTAAAGCACTCGTCCAATAAGCGCAAAGGCTAAGTACAGAGCACATTCGTAGAATCTTACAACCGTGAAATAAGTATCCAACCTCCTGCGTGGCGTACAGCTTTAAACATCTGAACGACTCAGCTAAGAACATAAAAATACTTCTAGACTAGTTGAGAAGGTTAAATTATAAAAATAAACAGACACGACATTTTTGTCATCTCATACAGGATGCTAAGTAAAGAATGAGATATAGACAAAAGGCAGTCAGTTATATTAGGCGTAAGAAAGGACTGTTTAATTATTATTAATGGAAACCAGGATATGAATAATATAATAAGAGTGATTCGTGGATTTAACAAGGCTATAAAATAGGATTTTGAAATCTGCATAAGCGCATGCGTCAAATTAGTACAATAAACAAGTTGTTAGGAAAATAAATAGATTAAGAGTCGGTGACTTTCGTCCAATTTCGTTGGACGTAGAGTTGACAATGCGGTCTGGTGGCTAGGTAGAGAAACCGACAGTCGACTAGTATCAGGTGATGAGAACGTTGTGAGCGGAGTGAAATGTCGGACAATGCAGACTACTAGGGGTCGATCCGAGGAGCCCCGGCCCCGGTCCACGTCCCAGTCAGTGCAGCCGAGAAGAGCGCGTTCGCGGGCCACTTCCCGAGACGCCAGAGATACGTCCGTATCCAGCGCTGCTAGCAGGGAAGTTCGCTGTGGCTGTCAATTCTTTCAGTCGGACCTCTTGCTGCCGGAGAGGGTAAACCCGATCGGGAGGCCTGCCAGTCGCACCAGCAATATCATCATGGCTTCTTCCTCGCACCCGCACGTCGCCGTCGGGTGAGTACTACTCGGGTGGGCGGTGACGACCTTGTCACTTTCAATTCCAGCTCCAAGAAAATTCCATTCATGCGTCTTCAGCGAAAGAAACCAGTCATTACGGTCTGTTAGTTGAGTGGATTGTGTGCCTTTTTAGATATAACTGGATGACACAGTGATCGTGAAATACTCATTAATGAGTATGTAGTTTTATTTTATATTCCAACTTAATAAACTTGGGTATTTTTTTTAAGTGTATAGTTTCTAGTGACTATTTTGGAGTATTACTAACTATAAGGTATAGAAATCGGACAGTACTGTTTACTGAAAAAAAAAATTAAACCATTTCTGATGCGAAAATAAGTAATCTTTACAATAACAGTTGTTTCATGTGAATATGTCGTCGATTATTGCCCGAGTTACGGACATTTAACGCAATTTGTTATGAAGTGGGGTGACATTTAAAAGCCTTTTAACAGAAAAAAATTGCAGGTAAATCGCATTTTCTCATAAATTACATTTTCATGTATAACATTTTCTTTTTCTAAAAAGCTATTCAGTGGATTTAGATGAACATTATTGTTTGAGTACTGTTGAATAACTTAGTTAACATCCAAACTTATAATTTTGAATCTATTCGAATTTATTTCTCATAGAGAAACAAAATGCATAAAAATGTTTTGAAAAATCCAAAAGTTTTTTTTCCCCCTTACAAATAAATACTTTTAGTTCAATTAATCTGCTACAGCCTTGACTTCAAACTTTCAAGATTTCATACCAATCACTAATATATGTTATGAGGAAAAGAAACCCTTCTTTTTTTATATGCACGAATTGGCTGCCAGTTAAAAAGCATAATCATTTCCATTACCAAACTATACACATAAGTGTAGTTATTACGTGTTGATAGCTTGTTCATTGGAATTTATCAATTTTCTTGGGATATATTGATATATATGTACAACCCCATGAACTGGTCTAACCTATGTTAACCCTACCATAATAGATTTACTTATCGATTCTTAATATAATTTCAAAACTATAATATATTTCAAAATCATTCTTCAGATAAAGAAATGATTATTTATTTGATAAAAGTGTCAAATTATATTTAATTATAGCCTATGTGGATAACACCACCATTGTGATGTTATATTTGAGAAATGGTGTTAAGATTATTATTATTTTTTTTTCTTAGACCCTTGTTAAAAAGCTCATAAGTGAAGCAATGCTTAGAACAAGTACTGCGACTACAGTATAATATTAAACAGAAACAGTATCAATAAATAAACAAAACAATAATGCAATACATTAATATCCGTACAAATATGACTAATAATAATAATAATAAAACAATCTTATTATTAAAAATAGTATCGAAATATATACTACTGACAAGTATAAAAAATTGTCATTTTTTTTTTTCCTTATGAATAAACTAAGCTGTTCCCTAAAATTTAAATTTATTATTAATCTACTCGTAATTGAATCTAGTATTTCATTATGTTTTCTATATGTCATACGAAAGGTGATCTACGTACATATCTGCATATTGTAGTGCTGTAAGAGATTACATATATTTCATAGCAAATTTTTTCAAGTTCTACTAGCTTCTTACATGTTTAGTGAGGACTTAATTAAAATAAAAGATGCGAAATCCGGTTACTATTCATATTCAATAATCATAAAACTTTTTGTGTTTCTTCACCGACAGAACATAATTTGTCACAGTTCTTAGTTGTATGGCTATAATTATTTTATGTATATATATATATATATATATATATATATATATATATTTAATAAAAAATAACTAGATGGCACAATGGTTACAGAATTCTGAGTGCTGGATTTGGGCATTCATTGTTTATTCCATAGAATTTGCCACAGTTAAAAGAATATTTCTCACACCTGAACATACATAATTATTTTTTTAACCTGGTTGAGTGGAAGAGAAGGCCTTATGGCCTTAACTCTTCCAGGCAAAGTAATTCAGATACTACTACTTCTACTACTAAGTTTACTACTACTACTTAACTAACAATCAATGGATGACTATTGGATCGATAGTGCGTGACTATTGTAGTAATAACTAATAATTATATTTTAATATTGGCTACTAGATTTTATTTTTTACGTGAGAGCGATAAAGTTGCGAGCTCTCATATGGGAAGATAAGTGCTGAAATACCGGTACTGGTCAATCTATCTGTGTGTGTGTTTCGGAGATTTCTTCAAAGATGGACTCTGGGTGAAATTTACCTCTCCGCAAAAATGTCCCTGTCCTGGCAGTGTTTTACTACCTATGTATGAATAGATAGCAACCTTCATTTCAAAGAGAAGACATGTCCTATTCAAATTTCAATAATCATATTACCGTAAAGAGTAATGACAATGAATATCAGTTCCTATTAATATAAAATAACTTAGTCATTACTCAAATGACTGGCGCGATGTTACTATCAGATTAAAAGTTTAAATTTGAAAATTTATTGCTTTGGAAAAGAAAGATATTATTCGTAAGGTAGAAAATAACGCAAGAAAGTTATAGACTAACATTTCAGATGAATAAATATGGTTTGGAGTTAAAGTATTAAAATGTAGTAAGTGTACCATTTATAAAAAAAAATATTGTAAACATAATATGAAGAGTCTAAGTTATACATGTAAATGTGAGAAGTCGCCCATTGCACATTGCCCATTGGTTTATTTGTTGTTCTGTGGTTAAAGTTAGTACCACGGCACGCACTACAAACCCCTTAAAACTGGAAGACCTTGACACTTCACGCCTGTAAGGGGTGAATAAGATACATTCTCATTCATTTGCATAGCTACAAGGCGCCTGCATTTCGAATGTTAATGGTATGTTGTTCTGTGTTGTACTCTTGGCTTGACAAAATATACTATATCTTAGTATGGTATACTTATTCCTTCATGTGGGTATACAATAGAAGAACACACACTGACATAGCACCGAAAGTAACTCTATTCAGCGTGTTAGTGAAAGAAGGGATTGAAAATCACTCCACGGTCAATTACTTCAACAAATAGGCCAACTAAATTGTTGTCCTTATCGCTCGTGAATCATGCACATTCCTCAAGGTCATGTGTACAATTGTAAAGTATTTAACACAAGTAACGGCAATTTGTTGAATAGGTACTATCACTAACTGAAACAACCAATTTCATTTATTAATAATTCATTAACCTGAATAACCATACAACAGTGAAACACGAATTATTTTCAATCCTAGACAGCAAGCTACAATGCAATTAGAAAATGAAAGTTAACAAACTGATATCACCACGAAAAAGATAGATAGCAGAACTACCAGATCAGATTAAAAAAATTCATTGCATAAATATTACACGAATTATATTTTAATTATAGTTTTCGGAAACAGGGTGCTTAGGAAAATATTCGGGCCTAAGAGAGATGAAAGTGGTGACTGGAGAAAACTGCATAACAACGAGTTTCATAACCTGTACTCGTCACCGAGTATATAGTAAGGGTAATTAAATCACGGAGGGTGAAATGGACTGGACATGTTGCGCGCATGGGGGAGGAAAGACACATCTCAAAAATATTGACTGGGAGACCCGAAGGTAAAAGACCACTTGGAAGACGTAGACATAGGTGGGAGGACAATATTAGGATAGATTTAAGAGAAGCAGGATTTGCGAGGGATTGTTGGATGGAGTTAGCACAGAATAGGGTTGAATGGCGGGCTCAGGTAAGCGCGGCAATGAACCTTCAGGTTCCATAAAATAGATAATATTCCTTTAGCTTGCTTAGAAATTGTCTATTACCATTGAGTAAGTACTTATACATATATTAAGTTGAGCTTTTATAGGTATAGGCCTGCTTAAAACGATCGTTGATGTTTTAAGAACTTTCCAAAGGAGCTATAATTGTCATAACTCTTCACTTGGTTACATTGTCATATAGTATCGAAAAGTATTCAACAAACTAAACAGAAGCAATTAAAAGTTATTCAATAATAAAATCGTACATAGAAATGTTAATTATTTACTAATTTGAGACTAAAACTTCCTACGATACGTCTGTCGTACCTATCAGAGGAGGATGAATTATACAAACTCATTTGTTTTTATTAAATCAAGGCACCCCTCTGCTTTGAAATAGTACCTGTTGCACTTCGATAATATATAGGTCACGAAAGTTTACTAACATTGGCTGGATGTGGAGCAGGGATGTTATTCTGAAATCCAGAACACCACAGAGATCTAACCCAGACGGCTCATTCGTTATACTATACACATTATTTAAATAGCAATGCATGACAAATTATACCATCTACTTATTATGAGTCTGTTTAGTGAAAAAATAATACATAGAATTTACTTTGCTCATGTCACTGGCATTGCAACACAGCTATTATGGCAGGTGCGTGTATGTTACTGGGTGCCTCATTCATTATATAACCCCACTAAGAATCTCACAAGGATAATCGCAAAACTTACTTAGTTTTACCTTTCCCTTTTAGGATTTAAGCGACCCAAGCCGCCCGGGCCTTATAGGGCCGCGATCTGTCGGGAGAGGGATTATCGATGGATCACATACATACTTTTTTGACCAGACAAGGACATGGAGGGCCTCCCCGGATGAGTGATCAGCCCAATGCCGGGGCCACCTCCGAGACAACAAGAACACAAAGGACGAGACACACCATTCACACACATTCACTCCAAACATGGCGAGGATGGGATGAAGATGATAATGACATCGAAATAAACACAAATTGAAAGAGAGCATAAAGTTCATTATTTTAAACTGTGCTGGTTCATAAAGTTCCATAATATTATGGCCTTTAAAGGACAATAATTATGAAAATATTAAATAACAATCATAATAATCATCATTATCAAAGCGCTTGCAAGACATTAGAAATATAGAAGCAACATTACTCCAAACAAGCCACATTGTGAGGAAGTTTCTGAGCTCCTGAATAACTTAAGATGTTCCAGTAATATCAATAGCCACAAAAGTTGTAAAATTGTAAGAATATTAATGATGATGATAATGATAATAGTAATAGTAACAATAATAATAACAATAATAATAATAATAATAATAATAGTGTTGCACTTATCCTTAAGACTATTTTATATGCACACAAAGCTATATTTTAATTTAAACGAGACTAATTTTAGAATTTAATTGAGACAAGAAAAAATCATAACGCAAGAGCTACATTTTTACACCGTACAAAAGATGCACCTCTGGCATTTAAAACACGAAGTAAGTCTGTATTTTCGTTCCATCTGTGATACCTTGCGACCTACTTCGGGCTCCTTCCAAGCTTCCGACAGTTAATTATTATTGGTTCCTGTGGGTTCGTCTACGTAATCACTAGTGCTCTAGATCTCGTCATAGAATGAAGTAATACGTAAAAGTAATCCATGGTTTATTCTAATCAGTGCGCCGACCGTCTTTGATAATGAGCATTCTCGAGTATTTTATTTCAATACGCAAACGAAGAATTTGGAGTGATCGGGATAGAGAATGGAAATAGCTCTCATTCATCAGCTCTTTGAATTCCTGGTAGTCTCAGTTTTGCATCATCTGGTCCTGAGTATTCCTAAAAGATTAGTAAAGGTGGAAAGTGATGGAAATAAAATCTTTATTGAGGAACTGCAACCTATTGAAGAAGCGAAGTAAGTACTACGATGTAGGCCTATATGTATAAAAATACATACTATGATCTACGTGCATGATCGTGAGGTATTGTTCTCATTGGTGTTATTATTGTTATTATCATCATCATTATTATTATTATTATTATTATTACTATAACTACTAGGCCTATTATACTACAACTAATACTGCCGCTACTACTGTCACTATTATTGTTATTATTAGTATTAAAATTTAATCAATGTAATTGAGGTATATTAATTGTTTTAAATTACTTTCTATTAGCTTTTCTATATAATTTTACTGCTCACTATGGTGATTTCAGCCTTTCAAATATTACAAATTACAAAACAACATGTGCATCTGTATAAATAAAATCACGTGGGTTACTTAAACCCTGTTTTAAAAAAAGTAATTGATTTTTTAATTAATCACTTTTCCTAATAATTAAATTATTATCAGTTTGAAAGAAGTTTGTGAACATTTATGCGATTTTTAACGTTCGTTTATTGCCACTGTCTCAATCATGCTCAGACGACTGCACGAAAATAAATTAATGAAAGGTCGTATTCTCATTTTATACTGATACACTTCCGTGAATGTCTTACCATCTTAGGCTTTAACCTATAAATCTTCCAAAATATGGAAGATTTATAATATATTATATTATGTTAGTAAACGGTGAGATAATGGAAAAATAGCCCGTCTCTTATTGTAATATTGATTTCATTAAAATGAAACCAGGAAAAAATTACTTAGAAAAATATTTCAGACTAGTTTTGTTACTGACAAATTTTTGATAGAACGAATATATTTTAATTAAATATGCAAATGTACAAACTTTGTTCGCTTGTTCATGAATAGGGTGCTGTTGTTTTTTATTTTTTTTATTAAAGAATCTACCGATCGTCGTGTAAATTGTAATCTGTTTTATTAAAACATTAGGCTACAGTGGAAATTTAAGATGGCGCTGTCAAATGCCAATACAATTTTACAGATTTTTCTTATATGCTACAGCATATTTGATTTTTTTCCTTGCCATGCAATCTGGAAGAACTCTTTACGATCATAATCAAAATTGATCACTACAATTATTTATTATTTAATTAACTGTAAGTTACTTTGATTTGTTTGATCTGTCCATAAAGAAAATTTTTGGAGTGTGGGCGTTTGAACCTGGAACAGTTAGCACAAAACCTAAAATTTACCAAAACTATCGTGTCAAATTGAATTTAGTTTAACATTAAGAAGTGTTAACGACAAAGAATTATTATAACAAAGGCAGTATTTGAAGAACAATACAGGAGCCCGAATGATCTCATAATAATCCTAAAATACGGGAATTCCTGGGAAATACGGGAGAGGTGATCACCCTAATTTCAACGATCCACCCCTATCCTACCTATAAGAAGTGGGTTAAGGTGGTATTTACAGTCGACACATGTAGAAAGTTTCACTAAAATCGCTAAATTCGTTAATTGCATTTCAATGACCCATCCCTACTTGGCCCATGAGGGGTGGATTTGAATTCATAGAACCATAAAGGACCCCACCCTGAATGTGTGTGACGCGCCGTTATGCACTGTTTTACATATAATTTATCTATACAGAAGTCCCGTTTGGAAAGTTCAGGGCGATGCTGAAGCTGTTGATAATACGGTTTTTATTAGGTGTAGGTCTAATGTAGCTTTAACTGCAGGTTATTAATATTTCGGTTAATATATGAAGGGAATAACGGGAATAAAACTTAACTTACTGAGCACACTAAACTAAAGAGTATTCCTATGCATAGGCCTAATCTTCGCCATAACCTAGGGAACAGCAGTCCGCTAACAATTTTGGGTCTACTTCGTTAAAGAGTAAGAGTGAAATTCATTTACAGAAAAAAAGCTTTTCAAATAATTATAGCATACAATGTGAAAGAGATTCTTCTTCTCTATTTGGAGAATGGGAGTTTTGAAACGTCTCTTGTCGGTACACTTGATCTCTACAGACTTTCTATGTAAATAACCAATGTAAACGTGCTGTATGCAATCACTTGTCCTACATATACCTAAGGCTTCAATAACATGATCTCAGAAAAGATGATATAACATTAAAATACCCGATTGATGACTTAATGAGACAAATACTCTTCAGCAGAGAATAAAATATCCTTTAGAATAAATACTCTGAGCCGGCGTGGTCCTGTGGTTAGCGTCGCTGACTACAGATCCGTCGGCCCGGGTTCGATTCCCGGTACCTCCTCGGATTTTTCTGAGGTAGGGAGGTCTGGTAGGGGTGCACTCAGCCTCGTGATTCAAAATGAGGAGCTACTTGATAGAGAAGTAGCGGCTCCGGTCAAGAAAACCACCATTAACGGCCGTGGGTGTCGGCATGCTGACCACATGCCCCCCCAATCCTGCCATCTGCCTACGGGAGATGACGCAGGGGTCGGGTGGTAGGCCAAGTCCCTCCAGGGATGTAGCGCCACGGAGTTTAGTTTAGTTTAGTATGTAGGCATGCACAAAAGTGGGTATTCGGTTTTAACAATCGTTCAATCTCTATACCCGTACCATTGGTACTACAGGTAGAAGAAGTAAGCCTATTGTGTTCGACTTTAAAAAATCTATGTCGAGGTTTTAGCACAAATACAAGTTTTAAGATCATCTGAATCTAAAAAAAAAGCAATTTTCAGAGACATGTTTGTGTGTATCTTTCTGTCTGTCAGCCTGTGTGTCTGTGAACAGCGCTCGAGAAAGAAAAATAGTATAAAAACGAAATTTAATATTTAGGTTAGATATCTCTGAGGATATGACATGAAATCAGCTTGTCTTACTTTTACTGTCAATTTACACGAAGAAAACTTCATTCTTTCACGATTTTCTCGTAAATGGCTCGAGCTATTTTTAATGTTTGTACAATGGGTGCTTATTTAAAACACTTTTTTGGGGAGAAAATTATCTGAATAGTGGGTATAAGCCAGTCATCGTTTGCACAAAGTCGGGCTTTAAGATCTTCGTGGTATTCAATCCTAAAATTTGATGTCGAGTTTTCAGCATAAATACACGTTTTGAGGTTTTCTGAAACTAAAAAATACAATGTTCAGAAACATAACTGTCTGTGTGTTCGTATGTCAGTCTATGCGTCTATCTGGTTGTGCGTTTGTTTCAGCACAAATGCACGTTTTGAGGTCTTTCGAACCTAGAATACAATTTTCAGGAAATTAATGATTTTAAAGATCAACACCATCGAATGGGTTCAATAGCAATGACCATCTGACAGTCCTTTTAAAAATAGAAAATTACGTCATATATGTTTATGTCCATAGCTTTAAAACAAGTTGAAAGACATACAGTACACCTCTCCTCACATAGCAGGCCCGGGCTTGATTCCAGGTCGGAACAAGTTTCCTGGGTAGGGATTTTTTTACGAGGTTCTCCTCCCTCGCCTATAAGAATGAATGTCAGGAAACTTTCGGCCCCTATGGTCCCGGGAGATCATCTGGCCATCACATCCGCCTTGTGTGTCTTGTCCACTTTGTTCGTGTTGTTTCGGTGGTCAGGCTTCGACCTGATAACTCATCAAGGACGTATTTCCGGACCCCCCCCCCCAACAAAAAATGAGATTTTTAAAGAATTAGTTAGAAAAAATTAATGTTTTGTATCATTTAGGAAGGGAAGATGTGATAAATTTATGGTTAATCAGTTTAGGACCTCCTAGAAACTGATGTTTTCTGTCACTTAGGAAGGAAGATGTCAGTAATTTATGTATATACAATTTTGGACCACCCCGGAAACTGATTTCTAAATACGTGCTTGCTCTCCATATCCTTGTCTGGTCACGATGTATGTTCTCTAACACATAATCCCTCTCCGGCATGGGCCGCATAAACAATTTCTACAATGGGAGGGGTAAAACTGAGAGAACGAAGACGAAGATAGATTTACACCCAAAGCTACCACATTGTCGTACTATAACTTTCCTAAATTAATGATGTAGTGAACATCGGCACAGTGTTTTTATCTTGCTCATCCCCACGCACGTGAATGCTCTGAAGGATGTATTCCCAGAAGCTGAGGTCTCAGGGTGCAACTATCATTTTAACCAGGCATTTAGGCATGGCGGTGGAGTACACTATCTGTATCTGGTACCCTATGATCCCCAGGTGGGGCGAAGGGGCCTCCAATGGAGGTTTCATTACCTATACGAATTTTGATATGCTTATTTTCCGAGAGAGGGTAGAGGGACAGGTGGAGTACACTATAACAATGAAGATATTGTGGGTGGCACTTCTTAAATACTTTTTTCCTCCAAGAACTGCCTCTACCTGCTACCACCCTAATCCTCTTTGACCTGTCAATCAGTGAACAGAAAGGTAATTAGGCGTATTCACAATTGTCTGCAGTTCAGTACAATGTTGCCAAATACGTACCACAGCACGTTTACTTCACTTGAGAAGTACTGAATTACGGATTAGGGAACAATGCTATTATATTATTTTGTAGATAGAGGATGGTTTGGGACGAGGTCTTCTTAAAATGCCACGGACACTATAGGTCTACGCAAACATTTGAGGATGTGTGCTTCACTGGCACTTGTGCCACTGGAGTAGGCCTATACTGATGGTTCGTCAAAATGGGAAATGCCCACCAGGAGAAAATATGGAGGTATTTCATTGAACAATGGCTGGAAAGTCAAAACTCGACTTGAAGAAATGTCTTTAGAACTTAGGGAACGTGCATAAACTGTTGTTGCCATTTCAAGAAGGCCTCGTCCCAAACCATCGTCTATCCACAAAATAATATAATAGCATTGTTCCCTAATCCGAAATCTGCACAGACTTCGACACCGACAAAGAACAGGTGCTCTGGTAGTCGCGTGACTTTCCCCACTGTTGCCGCTGTCATTCACTACTTCTTAAGTAAAGTAAGTGCTGTGGTACGTATTTGGCAACATTGTACTGGACTGCAGACAGTGTGAATACGCCTAATTACCTTTCTATTCGCTGTTTGACAGGTCGAGGAGGATTAGGGTGCCAGCAGGTAGGGGAAGTTGTTGGAAAAAGAGTCTTTAAAAAGTGGCACCCTTTTTACATTAGGATAGGCTTACACCGTTGGCATGTAATATTTTGAATGACGTGCAGTTAGTTTGGAATACACATAATTTTAGAACAAACTCATTTGATATTGATAATTCTTTCACACTGGCCGTGTGTAGCTAAGATGGAAAGGTGAAGTCAGACTGAAAAATTCAATGCCATAGCCGGGATTTGAACTAGGATCTTCGGCTTTCCCTGCCGCTGCTCTTACCAACTGAGTTAACATCTGGGATATATGAGTCAGTTGGAGAATTTAACGTTGTATCGGCATGTTCCCATGGTTGGTCAGTTGTAAGAGCAGCGGCACGGAGAGCCGAAGATCCTGGTTCAAATCCCGGCTATTATGGCATTGAATTTTTCAATCTGACTTCACCTTTCCGTCGTTTGATATTATTTTACACGAATTTATTTTCCATTGCCATATTTGCTCAATTTTGCATGAATATGGTGCGTGTGGAAGAGCACCATAACACCGTAAGATGAAAATACTGTGCGGATGAGCACGAAAATCTGTGCCGATGTGCACGTAATCAAATTAACATTGAATCTAGTGCGAGTGAACTAGTTCTGTATTATAGATCATGTAGCGAGACTATGCACGTTACTTTTACAAACACGAGAAGCTTTCAGAAGTCCAGAACTAATTATTCTAATTATATAAAGTAGCTTACAAGGAGTTCTAGAAGGTATAATTCTCACTTCTCTTTTCAGTAGGATGAATAATTTTGAAACTAGAGTGTGGTTGCCCCGTAAGAGGGTGGCGCAGATTAAGTCTGCGTGAACATTCGTGCAATAGAAAATAATAAAATTATGATAATGAAGTTGATAATAATAATGAAACTAATATGCTTCCTAATTTAGAACTCTCTTTTGGAATTTGTTTTAAACGTGTAAATCTTAGCATTCATATATTTTCCCTCGTGTTGTTGCAGTCTTTATGACGAAGTTCAAGTAAATAGGCTACTTGACTAGCCAATAATTGCTGAATTAAAGCACTATGTTAAGGCATATTTCACAACATTGGTAATGTTCAGTTGATATTTTTAGATACTTTTGAATTTGTAGTCATCAGTAGGCCTATCTAGTCAAGAAGCTATATGCCTAAACATAGTCCTATGATGTAGGCTAATTAAAATTATTAAAATATTTTCTTTGATGGATGATTCAAAAAATTCATTAATACTATAAAAAGGATTCATAATTAACCACATTTTCAGTTTCAGAATTCTTTCAAAAGTTTTGTCATGAATAGAGCGAGCTTCATGAGGCAATTTATTATGCACACAAATTGATACAGTATCTAACCAACATTTAGTTTTATACAGCCTAACGCTGACTCAAGCAAATGGTAAATGCCCCTTAATTATTGGTATCAAAAAGTTTGTTATCCCTTTCAAAGCTAAATTTATAAAATTATATAAGCAATCATCGCGTTAAAGCATCAGTTTAAAAACGACGGCCACTTTCGTGAAAGTTCCCATAAAATATGACAATCTTAATACTTGAAATGACATAAGCAACAATCTCGTAAAAGTATCAGTGGGCTCTAAGTTTAAAATCAACGAGGATAATTTCAATAAAATAACTGGTATCCATAAATGAAAATTGTAGTAATTGGAGGAAAATTCTCATATTTTAGCATAAAACATTATTCTATTAATCCTATATCTCTGATTTTATGCTGTGTTTTGGAGTAACGCATATATAGCCTACGTCAGCAGCGGTGAAGAGGTTCAAGTTGATCTTGATTTCGTTTGATTTTGACAAGGTAACTTTGCATGTTTGCAACAGTTGAAATCTGTTCGTTAATGGAACAATATACGTACAGCTCTTTTTTGTATTATAAGAAACTTTACGATGCCACTGTTTTTACCTAAAGACGGATGCCATTGAACTACGAAACAAGGAGACATGTGTTATTATTCAAGTATTGTTTGGGTGTTACATTTTTTTGGTGCCTTAATAAATGAAACAGCCGAAAGCAGACTATATCAGTGTCGAGGCGCTTATACAGTTGAAAGCGCTCCAACAAGGTAATTCACATTATCAAAAACATAGTAGTGAGTTTCGTACTTTCGTATAAAAAAGTTCAAATAAGTACACATTAATAAAATTCACTTGAGATCAACAATAAAAAGCAAAAGTTATAATTAAAATATACTGAAAAATCACATTTGCAGCGAGACGTGATTCCGTGGCAGTAACTTATCAATAATTGAAGAAATTTGGAAATTTTGATGACAAAAAAGTGTCTAAATAAATGACTTTAAGCATCTAATGTGAAGTCAGGCTTAAGCCTCCACATACTGTAGTTATTGTTGGTTGGACAAAAACGAGTTGTAACAGCAGACTACCTTAGATAAATGAGTATGTGGGAATAATTACTTCTACTTTAAATCATTCCTAGCCAAATATTTTATTGTAATGAAGGTAAGGCAATGGAAGTGTACCATTTTATGTGAATGCTGTAGTACCTGTGAAATTCTAAGGGGTAGAAAAAGTCATGTGAGTCTACTACATTAGACTTTTTCTTTGCATCCATAGTAATAGGTCCAGCTACAGTAAATCAGGAATGTGGACTGTAATAGTAATAATAATAATAATAATAATCATAATAGTAATAATAACAATAATAATAATAAAATAGCTGAAGTAATAGTAGCATTCTGATGGTGATGATGGCAGTAATTTGTTCATTTGCCCCTTGACAAAATGTCTGCGGACGGCCATGCTACTGTTGGAATCTGAACTTACTAGGCCTACTTACTTCCTGTACAGGCAAACTCGAACATGATGAAATATTCGAAATTAGTAAGTTAATTTAATAGTTGATGAATCCAGAAGCTGAACTCAAACATAATAGCAGGCCTAACGAAATGTATAAAGACTACAGCAGATAATGGTAGAAATTTACTAGCGCCTTTTACATTCAAGATGCTGCCTTCCACAACAAACAACGGAGGAGGGATTGGTCTCCATAATTACAGCCTTCACTTTGTTTATAAGGTCGAAATTACATAATGAAATTGGGAGTCGCAAAAAAGAGCATACCTACTTTAACGATTGGGACAAGTCATGAATATTGGCATTACCAATAACTGTTTAAAAGTGAGGGAGTAGAAAGGTTTCATTACGATGATTTGTTACGTTTCTGGCCTCTTTTTACCCCAGATATATTTCCTTAAGTTTTCTCACATGGATTAAAATTAAATAGGGAAAAAACAAATATAAGGTGCACCTTCGCATGAGACATATCCCTCCCAACCCACCCTCAATAAAGCAGTTCCTTTTATACCACGATCTAGCGAATTCTTCGACGATGAACAGGCTGACAAACCGTTGGTATAAGGCAACTGTGGATACAAGGCACTTACTCTCGCATTTTAATATTTGGTACAAGGGGCACTCTCGAATTTTTAATATTTGGTACAAGGGGCACTCTTGCAGTTTTAATATTTGGTATAAGGGGCACATTTGCATTTTAAATATTTGGCACGGTCGGGAGTGTCGGCGACAGTATACAAGGATAGTTGATCACCCTGCTTCGCTGAGAAACAAAATGTTAATACCGAGTGGGCGGAGCTTAAGTACACCTTGTATTTGGCACAATAATTGCGCACCTTCAACGTTATTTTTCCTTTTGTAATTTCTCCAGTAACTACACTAAATTTTTACAGTAATACTCTTTGGTATCTTTGTGTTATATGAGAAACGTTCCTATTGTACTAAACCATTTATTTTTTGTTCTACTTTTTTAATTATGAATGCAACCTCTATGTAATATCTCTAAAAATATATATTTATACCGGTATATAGATGTGTATAATGCTTATAATCGCTCACATTACACGATATAATTTATACTTACCAAACGTAAAATCAAAGGAGTTGAATCTTTTCTTATGTTCTGTTGTAAAAGAACATGCACCTGAAGATTGAATGATGTTGGATAGTTTTTTAGATAGCCTATCACAGAAATGGGTTATGAAAAGGCAACTTTCATCAAATAAGCCCTAATCTCTTCATTATCAGTGGCAAGGTTGGAGAGTCTTATCTTTTAAATCATAATTCTTAATCTATTTGAGATACGGGATTTTCAAAAGACGAAATAAATTAAAATAAGCAAAAATAGTTTTTTTTTTTTAATACTGAAACTATGCCTTTGATTCATGTAAGAAGCCATATGACCCAGCCTATCAATCAATACTTTTTAGGACATCTACTTTAAAATTATAAACAATAAGTTGTACAGAATGTACAATGAACTTAGCCTTTAAAATGTTAATAGTATTATGAAACAACAGAATATTGTTTATGCTGAACATGTTCCTCCTAATATTTTATTAGTACTTAAATATCTAATGAACGATGTCCATAGAATCCATTAAGTTTGTTAGTCTGTAAATTTTATACTCAATTATTCTCACGGAATCTGACAATATGCCTTCTACAATAGACAAAGTAATATAATAAAACAAACTTACATTAATAAGTTCATATTGTTTAAAATTTAGTAGCATCTAGCTCTTAGTTGTTCGATATTTCTAATATTCTGCGAGAAGCTTCAAATTTTTAACACCCACAACACCTGCTGCACATGTAAAAAAAATAATCTGCACATTGCGAATTGCAAGCTCTGTGAAGAGGGTCTGAAGCAGATATATCTGTCGTGGCATTTCTTCCCAGTAACCGGCCGGAGTCTATTTATAGGGCGCAAGCAGATTCTGTGTCTTGGCAGTGGTCACACCACTCGGATTACTGCCGATGTGAGTTTGTGGGGGGCAATTGCTCATCCTTAATTTGATTATCGTGTCGCTATGAGTAAACCGCCGGCAATGAACCCATCTCCAGCATAAATAGATCCAGCTTGAGTGCATTGCCTACCCTTCACGTACTGCACATGTCATATTATATCGTCGTTGCGACAGAAGTCACTAAATCCTTACAAAAATGGTCATTTTGAGTTATATATACTACTTACATTCATTAAAGGATGCTTTGTAGGCAGGTACAACTCACTAATCGATATCCCAACAAATTTCCAAACAACTTATACTTCTACGTTCAACAAGTCCATACATGGAATGGTTTATCTAACTTTAAAACAGCTGTATCTCAAATAAAACTTTGGACTTAGTGCCTTCTGCCGTAACATACTAACAGGTACTCACGGCTTCGCCCACAACTATTTACTCAAATGCTATTTATGTCATTTATTTAACGTAAAAATAATTAAAACACTTTATTTATTCGCACTGACATCGTTTTTACTAAATTGCATGAATTACATAATTTTACTCTTAATTATATTGTTTTACGTAGTAAATATAAATAATTAAACGAATAAAACTAATCTTGTGCTGCCATATGGGCATACAGATTCGAAATGAAACGATTAAAACGAACAACTGATTTATGAATCTTACCCAAATCATGCATAAACAAAAACAATCTCTGATTCGAGTTCCCTAGAAAAAAAAAAAAAAAAAAAAAAAAAAATCCCCGCATAGTAAGTTTTGTCCAAATCATTCAGTGTTTTCCCATTTAGGCTGCATTCATGGTCCCCTTCCGTTCACTTTTGTAAAGAAAATCAGATCTCTGCATGCCGTAATGTTATAAACAAATGAATGAAGTATAGCGGATTAACAAAATCGAAGCGATCGACAAATTGATATATTATATTGCAAAAATCGATTTCATTTATGATCTTCCCCCACCCTCCCGGTTGCTATGGCAAACCGAACAAAGCTATCATCAATTAATTTCACAATTGATTAGTCTTGTTAATAGGCGGCATTGGATCTACAAGGAAACACGAACTCAGTATTATATTAGACTAGCAGGTGCCCATGGCTTCGCCCGCGATTATTTACTCAACTGCTAGATGTTTTGTTTAAATTACTTATTTAATAGAAAAATAATTAAAACATTATATTTATTAACACTGACATCAGTTTTACATAAATGTTCCATCCTACTTTGTCTCCTTTTACATGCTTACAGCCTACGATAAACATCCATATTTCTCAGCTAAAAATACAAAGCTATGAATAACGTATCAGTGGATAGAATTTTTTACCGGCTTCTGATATGACTTAGGGTACGCGCAAGACGGAACCGGGATGGTCGCATGCCGCAGGCCGCATGAAGAATGAAGTCATGTCTTCCTACGAGAATGAACAAGACGCCGCTTGGATGGTCTCTTGCCAGCCATCTGGTCAGGCCGCAGTTTGCTGGTAGAATGCTAGCCCTCTTTTTTCATGCGACCGGCCGCTAGCGTGTAGTCTAGATTCAGGCGTTCCACTTGTGCATTTTGCAATTGCTCCACAAACAAAGGACTGTTTATAAGAGACATCCTCTGTAATCAGCTACGACCACCAAAATAAATATTGTTACTACTCAATGAAGGGGTTTTAGAGATCAGTCATGGCTACAGTTACTGACTTGTATGGTTTATATTCAGTATTTTTGTATAATTTATAGTAACCTAATAATTTTATATTATGTTAATTTTCGTGTTGCGGGGTTAAGTGTGTTCGTTTCAATGTCTTCTTGTGCTCTGAAGATTGAATACAATGGTCGCACCAACTCAAGAAAACAACAATAACAATACTAATAATAATAATAATAATAATAATAATAATAATAATAATAATAATAATAATAATAATAATAATAATAATGTTTCTATCCATACATTGGTTATCAATCTCAAACCGATTTAAAAAATATTCCCTGCCACAAAAACTATTTTTTGGCCAAAAAATGTTTTTACACCACTTTTTCGGCGAACTTTGTGTCCTAGCACCTAAAGTATTGGGTTACAACAAAAACTCTTAGAATAAAAGTTGTGGAGCAGTAAATTTACTATAAAATACACATTCAATTTAGTAACTCTGTGAAACAGTAAATCTTGTGACATATTTTACATGTAACTAATTTTGATGAAGCTTCCTGTAACGAATTTCAATTCATAAACTCATTCCCATTGTCTTCTATGTCTTCAAAACCTTATGAATGAGAGGATAATAACAAAGAAATAAAAATAAAATGGAGATAATTCAGAAACTTAATCCATAACATGCCACTGGTCACAATGC
Source organism: Ectobius pallidus (assembly GCA_964059195.1). Lineage (NCBI taxonomy): Eukaryota > Metazoa > Arthropoda > Insecta > Blattodea > Ectobiidae > Ectobius > Ectobius pallidus. Next base: position 100,956,866 of record CAXKWD010000002.1, on the reverse strand, counting down.
CGGTTAGCGACCACGCTGCGTCTTGCGCATACACACTTCATGCCCGGCGCCTGGCTCAACAGCGTAGCGACCAGGAAGGGGACCAACCAAGCTTCGTCTTGTTCGTACCCATACTCGTTGGCACACTCTGACTGAGACAACTGAAAATGCTGTGACTGCAATACGAACTCTTATTCTACATCAAAATGTGAAGTGAGAAAATGGTATTCTTCTCTATGTCCAGGGTAGAGAAAATTATGTGACTGCATCACATTGTGCATAATTTTTGCGGATTTTATTATTTATTTATACCAACGAATTAGGCTATATTGATAGCTTCTCTAATTTGTCAAAGTCCCGTGTCATTTATTTCCAAAGCTACCTGTGACCATTGCCAACAATACACTGTTGTCAGGGGAACCGTACATGGAATGTGATTTGGATTTGATAATTCTGTGTAAAAAGGTATTATATCTCCTCTAAAACATTTGATTTCTGGCATTTAAAATCATTTTTTTTTTCAAAATCTTTTCTTAGTGAGCACTTATATTATGAAACAAAGGTACTGTCAAAATTCCAAACCTCTACCTATTATAGTTCAAGCTCTTCGTTGATTCTCTGCCAGTCAGTCAGTCAGTCAGTCATTCATTCATTAAGTCAGGACAAAGCCTCTTATATATAGAGAAGGTTTTTTTTTTAATTTAATTCTCACATGTTCTCCCAATATATAGGAAAATAATAGTGATAATGATTTACAGAATAGGTACCTAATAGGAGGTCCTCGGTCTTAAGAGGTCATACTTCCTAAACAGAGTATTTTGCTACCCAACAAGGGTTGACAAGGAAAGTCCTCATTTAATTTTTTTTCTGCCAAGATTATAAGTAAACAAAAATCGTTCTAAGGAAAATATAGTTGGGCATTTAAATTGAACTGAATTAAAACTATGCATTGAACCTATGGGAAAACCAAATCTTCATTCTAGCTGTAGAGAATTGTAATAATTACAACTCCTTGGCACTACATCCCTCGAGGGACTTGTCCTACCATCCGAATGCTGCATCATCTACCATAGACAGAATGCAGCATGGCGACTCCAACGCCATTACCGATGGCTTATTGGACCGGAGTTGCTACTTCTTTATCAAATAGCTTCTCAGTTGGTGCACAAGGCTGAGTGTATCCCGTTCTAGACCTCCCTACCTCAGAAAATTCCGCCATAATGGGGATAAAACCCAGACTTGCGGATCCGTAGTCAGAAACGTTAACCAGTAGAGCTCGCAGGCTGTTAGTAAAGAAGTAGCCTATGTTTAACACAAATACCAGACTGGCATTCGAAAGAAACGCGCAAAGAGGTTATTTATATAAACACTTGTCTTCCTCACATTTTTATCGATATTTTAAGCTCCTTACAGTTTCAGTAAACGTCGCCAGAGTTTATTAGTTTTAAGTCTTGTGAATCTGACATCGTTTCAATACTAAAATTAATTTTTAAAAAGCATACGTTTTTTATGGTAGAGGGGAGAGGCTTCAGAATTTTACACGTAGCCTAAAGATGATATTTGATTTGTGTTTTTAAAGCAATTTTAAGATTGTTAATAAAAAAAAAAGTCTAAAAATGTTGAATGTAGACCTTTCCACTATGCAAAGGACCAAATCCACACATAACCTTAAATACGTAGATATCTTCTCAACTATATTACAAAAAAGAAAAATATTATTTTCAGGAAACGGTGTCAATGTCAGGGATTGATTAGTGTTTTATATACGGTAGAACACCAACCATCCGGATTAATTGGGACCGGACCCGATTCCGATAACCAAGTATCCGGATAATTGGATAAATCCTGAAAAAAATTGATTTCTTAAAAAAAAAAACTAAATTGTACTGTACTGTACTTACATAAAGTATCACATTTTGAACATATCGGTCAGAGTCAGTTGTATTGCTGACAAGTTGTCGGTTTTGTCGGCGAAAAGTTTTATTTTTCCTAAACAATCGGCTCTGAAAGAATGTTTCCCAATTCTCGCTGCTGCAAAATAAACCATTTGAATACGGCTATGAATAAATGGCGATCCGGATAGTTGGAATTCAGATAATTGGAGTTCTACTGTAGTGTCTATGACAACAGTCAAAAATGGCTTTCCAATTTAAACTTGTTTATGTATGATCTAGTATGTATAGGTGTATCCAGGGCCGGATTTAAGAGTATGCCGCCTATAGGCTAAAGTCCATTTGCCACTCCCTCTATAATTCATATTTGCTTAATACATTTGTTTAATACAACAAAAGGATAGAGTTCATTGGTGTTTTCATCTTTTTAGGTAGATTTCGAAGAAAAATCTACCTATTGCAATGGATACCATGTCATGATTTTCGAAAAATTCTTTCATATCTTTACGTTTCATGCTCCCCTGAGTACGAAACCACCGCCCGTTCAAAAAAAAAAATTGTGATATTTATATATATATATATATATATATATATATATATCTTTACACGCTAGCTGCCGTAATTTTGAAGATATTTGAACCAAATTTTAATATGTTATTTCTAGGCCCAATAGTTCGGACAAGTTCGTTAATGAGTAAAATTGGCCCAAGGGGGTGGTCGGGGGAGGGGGTTGAAATTTTTAAAAATGTATATCTCGGCCCCTATGAAGTATAGAGGGAAACTTTGTTTGAATAAATTAGAGTACTCCCTATGGAGTTCACAGTGACACCAACGATTCGGGGGTTCGAGTGAGGGTGGGGGTGGGGGATGAAAATTCGAAACTTTTGAAACCACGTCTTGTGGGGTATCGTTGAAAAGCTCTTGATGAGTACTATACAAATCAATAAATAGTTTCTTGATAGCTCTCATATGACGCGAGATTTTAATGTTTGAAAATAATAACACTTATTATAATATCATAATTTTGTCTTGTTTAGCGGCTTTGCTAATTTTATTCATTGCTGATCTTGCGCACGGCCTCCCAGAATATTATATCCTATTCTTGTTGTCAAAACAAATGATTGTAGGCTTTTCCTCTTTACTGAAGGTTTGCCATGCCAAGGCTAAAAAAGATGAGTGCTGCGCAGCGATAATAAATTAAACCAAAAGCACTTTGAAATCAACCTCAGCCTGTAGGCCTGCCTAAAGGGATTTTTTAAACATAAAGTTCATTTAGTTTAGATAAAACTACAAGTTTAATGGTTTAAATAGTAAATTATACAATCAAATTACTTATATACTTTTTTTGCTTACTTCTTTTAAGAGTCGTTAAAAAATGAAATGGATTTTGAAATTAATTAATTAATCAATTAATTAATTTTTTATTGAATATCAGTGATCACTATTTTAAACATATTTTTTTATATTTTAATGCTAGTGACTATCTTTTGCGTAATTGAAGAACTGCGTTCAAATTGAATTAAGTTGTCCTACACGATGAAATGAAATTACACAAAATGTTGTTAATTTACTGGTTTATTTGTTGAAAATATACAAACTTCTCTAAAACAACACACCCCACGTAGGCTAAACTTCAAGTTCAAATTTGCATTGCTTTCTTATGAGATTTCTTAATGCTGTGAATTTTTATTGTGTTATAGTTTTAGAAAGTAGGCTATGTAGAAGGACTAAAACATATTTTTAAGTAACATGCATTCTTAAATTCGTACGGAAAATATTATTAACGTCTGAAATACTTCATTTTAACTTTTGAATAAATTGCCAAACTGCCGCCCCTGAAAATTTGCCGCTCTAGGCTGCAGCCTACTTAGCCTATTTAGAAATACGGCCCTGGGTATATGTGTGTGTGTAAGGGAGGAAGGGAGAGGAGAGAGAGAGAGAGAGAGAGAGAGAGAGAGAGAGAGAGAGAGAGAGAGAGAGAGAGAGAGAGAGAAGAAAGAGAAAGAATGAGGCAGCACAGACAAAAATCATGAAAACATAGCTCAAAGCAAAAAAGCGCTCTAAAATAGGATGTTTTAAGTGTCATTTTCCGAAGGTTCTAAAGATACTGATAAAACTATCATATTAACTCCAATCGTCTCTACATTTGTAATCGAAACTCTTTTCGTTTATATCCACAACGGGTGAGTTATGAAAAACTTAGATCGTACGACTGGATCAGGCTTGTCACTGAGGAAAACGTTGGAGGATGTCGCCGTGCCTCTCTACTCTGTATGGACTTTTTCTCTATCATCTCGGTCTCGTATTCTCGCGAGAAGCTAAGGGAGTGGATAGCCATGGGATAATAGAGGATGTGCGTAATTGCATAATTCAGTGAGACAGTGGCATACCTAGTCCAAGAAGAATTTTCCAAATGTGGTAAAACCTAAAAAGACAAAAGATAGGAAACAATGAATAGATCAAGTCACAATTTATTAAATCATTACTGAGAACTTCAGTACGGTAGTTCATCATTAACGCTATCCAACGGTAACCATTAAAATTCGACTAAATTCGATACGTATGTAATATATATATAGGAGTATATATATATATATATATATATATATATATATATATATATATATATATATAACTAAACTAAACTCCGTGGCGCTACATCCCTGGAGGGACTTGGCCTACCACCCGACCGCTGCGTCATCTCCCATAGGCAGATGGCAGGATTGGGGGGCATGTGGTCGGCATGCCGACACCCACGGCCGTTAATGGTGGTTTTCTTGACCGGAGCCGCTACTTCTCTATCAAGTAGCTCCTCAATTTTGAATCACGAGGCTGAGTGCACCCCTACCAGACCTCCCTCCCTCAGAAAAATCCGAGGAGGTACCGGGAATCGAACCCGGGCCGACTGATCTGTAGTCAGCGACGCTAACCACAATACCACGCCGGCGGACATATATATATATAGGAGAAAAATTCCCCGACACTAGGACTTGACCCCAGGACTTTTGGCTATTCGCGCCAATGCTCTACCAACTGAGCTAAGCCGGAGTTCAATTCCCAGCGCCAGATGGAACCTATCTCCTATGACTGATTGCCCTAATGGTCTACCTCACAGACAGACAAGTTATGTCATATGCAGTATTGTGAGTAAGTAGTGATTTTTGTGACCGGGCTCCCACTGTTATTGTACAGTTAATATTCAAGATAGATATATAAACATTCATGAACCACAGAATATTGTCTCTGTTGGACATTACATGAGAATATCATGCAAATTATAATACACGCGGTCAAATACTATGATCACAGGAAAATCTTTTATTGAACAGAAAAATAATTAGAACAATATATTTATTAACACTGAAATAAAATGCACATGCATTAGGCCTACATAATTCACATGTATAACAATTTTTATATTGTTAGATGTAGTAAATAAGCCTAATTAAGATTATAAAAAAAATTAAATGATTAAAAAGAACCATAGATTCATGAACCTTACCTTTACATGCACACACAATTAAAACGATTGATAATAATTTAAAAGCTAAAAATTCGGCTTGGAGGTGCATTTCATTATTAGAAAGCGCCGCCTGAGAAAAACGACCTCAGATTCGAGTTCCCTGGCAAAAAAATAAATAAACCGCATAGTGAGTTCCGTCAAAATCGTTAAATGTTTTTCCATTTAGGCATACATTTATTATCTCTCTTCCGTCCACCTATGTAAAAAAATCAGACCTCTGCATTCCATAACATTGTAAAGAAACGAATCAAGCAGAGCGGGTTAACAAAATCGAAGCAATCGACAATTTGATACTTTATGTAATATATATATATTTTTCACCGATGCTCTTCTTTCCCAGGAAGGCTGCACAGAAAGGCCATCTGCAATTCAATTTACAATTGAAATATTTTACCGAAAAATGGTGCTTCGATAGCGAAAAAAAATCCACACGTTTTCTGACATTCTTTCGCTCATAACTCGCGAACAAAAGCGAAAACTAAAAATCCGGCTTCGAGATGCATTCGGACACCCTTCAGGCCATCTATAGTAAACATTTCAGATCTCTGCGTGTCCTAGATTTGGTTGGGCATCGCACACAAACAGTCAGACATACAAACATTTCCTCTTATTGTATAGATATCTGTGTCATAATTAATTTGCTGAAAACATGAATGTTTATATGCTAAATATTTATGGAAAATATGTCATCTATCTATTTAGTCAAATGCATGTGTGGCAGTTTTCTTGTGCAAATATCGTCAAAGGATAGAAAACATAAGTTGACAGTGATCTTAATAGACGTGTAGACTTTCCTGTCTAATGTATTCTTCTCCCCCCCCCCCCTCTTAAAAGTAGATAGATAGACTCAGGGCCGTGGAAAGAAAGCAAGGGCCCCAGGGACAAATTTTTCGGGCCCCCGTCAAATTTTAAATTCACTACTCAAATCGCCTTTTATAATGTATGCAACAAAAAGATTATGTAATGATATTACATAATTATTAAGTGCCAGAATGGTACCGGTACTTTATGAGATTGTCTGGTAGACAGGAAAATATCTGTCCGTCTGTCTGTCTGTCCGTGTGTCTGTAAGCGCGATAACTCAAATACGCTTTATCAGATTTTCAACAAAACTTAGTATACCATTTATAACGTCCATGGGGCGAAGAGTAATTATTTTGGATCAAATCGGTTAACTGATGCCGGGCACGAAACAGAAAAATACATTAAAATGTTCAAAGTAGGAACAATTTTATCTGTATGTAATCTTTTGAAAATTATGGTATTAAATGCCGAACATTAGTGAGGCCTACTGTTGAGTCCAAAAGGATTTTAGCTTCTACTTTTCAAAAATAGCAATTTTTCTTCAAGAATAATCCACTACATATTAACTGATTAATTCCGTGTCACCGTTATACCGTTATACGACAGGAGAATGCTGATAAAATAAACACATAAAACATAACTTAAGCTGTTTATTGACTTATAACCAATTTTATTTTAGAGTAAATTTAGAAAGTAAAAAACAAAACCTGGTCGGCGGGGCTGCCCCTCCCTCTCGTCGGGCCTGGACAGACGTACACACCTTTCTGACCAATCTTTTTTTCCTTTCCCCTCGCTTTCTTTTATTTTTTTAAAAGGATTTCGTGACAGAAGGATTAAAGAACGCCCTTAGCACAAGCTCCTCATGCAGATGATACAAGCGATGACATCGTCAGAGAAGTGTTACGTGAAGAGTGCACTAATGAAGCGTTTAAATCAGTTTAGTGGCAGTGAAGTAACTTTTAAGACGAGATGTAGGAGGAGTTGGCAAACATTGCTCCCGACATTGCAGCTCTGCCAAATGAGCGCTCTACTCTTGTCACTCAAGAAGAACGTGTTTAGAGCTCGTATCCAGATATAGGAACTTACATATAGTTCTGGGAAGAACTCACTACCAGATAAAATAACTTTTAATATAAATTGCTAGACATTAAGAGCAATAAGAAGTAAATAACTTAGTACAGTTTAATAGGACAAGCTTCTCGTATTCTAGTTTCATGCAGATGCATCATCTGTGAAATTTTAAAATCCTATACAGAGTGTTAATGAATAACACCGAAATATTTTACCTGTGTATAGAAGGGACATAGACAAACAACTTTTATTAGGAGGTTTTTGCTCTATGACGTAAAGTGTGTATGCTACAGGGCAAGTCATAATTTGGTGCTCATAAGTCAATAATTACGCGAAATAGGGTTACAATTTTCATTAAATCGACTTAATGCCTTCCTAGTGATCGATAAAAACCTGATTCTTAATCATTCATCCACAGATATAATATATATGATATTATCATAATTTTGAGATTTCATAATCTGCAAAATTTACAGACTGCTCACATGACTGGCCACCACTGCATTAGTCTTCTTTTATTCATAACTACAGACTACAGTGTTAACAACGAAGTTCCTTTGTTTTGAATTTTTTCTAATGTTAGAAGCCAGTGGCGGCCTTGCCCTGGGAGATCTTATGCTGTAACAGGAAAAATAGGATCTATAGAGCAAAAATCTCCTAATAAAAGTTGCTTGTCTATGTCCCCTCTATACACAGGTAAAATAGTTCGGTGTTATTCATTAACACCCTGTATATTTTACCCTAGGTTCGAATGCTATTTTTATCATTCTTAAGAAATGTCAGTAACCACGTAAGTTCAGTATTTCTTCATCCCCGAACAGAGTATAGGATACTTTTAAATGTTACTTAACCATATAGACTAATGCAGACAGCACACAATGAGCAATGTGATTAGCACACGCATGGCCATTTCCTAAAGAGAACAGGAACAATCGGAGAACATGAAATTCCAGTCTGGTATTATTTATCAGTCTAGAGGTGGCGTGCCCGCCTCTAGATCAGCAGGGCGCGGGATCAAACCCGGCCGCGGTCGATGGATTTTTCAGGCACGGAGTCCTCCGGGAGGGACTTTAAGCTGGGGTTCCCGTGTCGTAGATTTACGGCCTAAATTAGAGCCTCTGGACAAAATTTCTCGGCCCTTTCACGTCCAAGAAATACCTAGTTTCCAGAGGGGGGTTGCGAGGCGATGGGCTTACCATCTATCCCTCTACCCTCTCTCGGAAAATAAGCATATCAAAATTAGTATAGGTAATGAAACCTCCGCTTGGAGGCCCCTTCGCCCCACCTGAGGATCATAGGGTACCAGACATCTTAACGACTGTGAAACACCCTCGAAAACCCGCATTCAAATTGGCCGGTCAAAATATTCGAAATCTCGACCTCCCGAATGCAAGTCCAAAACTCTATCGTTTTAGAAAGTAGATCGATAAACCTATATACTTTAGGTATTTAGCTAATGAGGGTGATTTATTTAAAGTGTGTTTTCTCCTTGTCGGTATGAAAGAAAAACAATTTGATAACTTCTCACAAAAAGCTACAGCTGAAAGTACTCAATGATGCCCAAAGAGATCCTTACGGATCCCGAATGAGGCGCGGAATTGTGAAATTGTGCCTGAAATGTGTCCAAATGGGAGTCCTAAGAGCGATCCTAAAATCGAAACAGACACCCAATACGTCCAAGTAGATTCGGAAAGGGGCCCCGAAGGCAGCACATAACTTGATTTTACATACCACAATATATTAATGTAATGTACTGTTTACACGCTGTGCTTTTACTCTCCCAAGTTAGCCCTATAATTATTTTTATTTAGCCTATTGCTATTTTATCTCAAAATTAAATTCATTACACAGTTCTTTACATTGTGTCTTATAATCGCACTATTAATTTGTTTCAATGAAAGTACTATTCACAAAAATTCCGACAGTATTTGTTTGTATAAATCCAGAAGATAACGGTACCGGTAGGGCTATCACATTTTGCAATAAAATCCGTATTTAATTATGTTTTGAAAATGATAAGTCCATGAGCTAAAAACTGCCCACTAAGGAGCATTCTAAAAACAACAACAAATATAGCGAGAAATTTCAAATTCTTAAAGAGTCAAGTAGAAACCGATACTTCATCAATTCGACATTGCTTAAAAGCAAATAAATTATGTGGCTCCATGAGTATTACAAAATATAGGCCTACACTCAAGTAAATGTTCTTTGCTGCTTTAATGCAACGAATGTTCTTTTATTGCGAAACTACGTATTTTACAGCAGTTCATAGGAAAAGAACCACGTGGCTGCTGCTGTTGTTAGAGAACTTAGATTTGTAAAATAGGCACAGCTGAATTTCGATAACAGTTCAAAGATAGTAAGTTCCATTAGGTTAAATTCCTTTTTAATGGTTTGACATTGACTTAAAGGATTGACACAATTCAAATATAATTTATTAAATATACAAACGAGGGAATCACTACAAAGATTTTCTTTTGTATCGTTTTTGCTCATTTTACACGTTTAGTCCGCATTTTGCCAAATTTTAATACATATTTTTGTACACATAAATCCTGACACTGAAATAATAATAATCTTTATGTTTCAGCGACCACGAGTATGAGCCGATCGCGGCTCCTCCACCCAAACCTCGCATCACAGATGACCTGGACCTTGGGCCGGACGAGGAATTCGACGCCATCAAGCTGCAGTCTTTGCGATCAAAGTCAGAAACAAGCAGCACAAGCAGCAGAGAGCGTCGATTCCTCCGTGGTCCTCTGGAGGACGAGCTCGTCTATCTTCGGGGGGATGGAGAAGACGAGGATGAAGCCATGGGCATCAGATCCATGGAGGGTGAAAACGGGGATGCAGAGGTGAAGATGCAGCTATCGGTACCAGATATTAATGACGATCGCAACTTCACCGCTACGCCTTCAATCACAGATGCGTCTCGAACAGACTACGATGTGAATACCAGTCAACTGGATTCATCAGGTCTGGAAGACATCCCCCTGAAGAAAGAAGCTAGAAAGGAAAAACTGCAGGAAATGGCGGATCAGCAAGCACAGGCTCGCGGTTTCCAACAGAGACTCCGTTCACAAGCTGGTAGAATTCGCACCAAGCTCAGGAACATGCCCAGACCAAATATCAAGCTCCCTGAGCGACCCAAATTCAACATGCCCGAAAGACCCAAGTTCCACTTACCAGAGCGTCCTAAGTTCAATTTACCTGAACGCCCAAAGTTCACAATGCCAGAACGTCCCAAATTCAATTTTCCCGAGCGTTCCAAATTTCACCTTCCTGAACGCCCAAAGTTTAACATGCCAGAGCGCCCTAAATTTAACATGCCAGAACGTCCTAAGTTCTCAATGCCCCAAAGACCAAAGATCTCCATGCCATCCATGCCTAACTTCATGAAAGACAGCAAAAACAGATCACGCTTTAGCAGTACACGTCGTCCTCTGCGTGACCGCTCAAACTTATCTTCAGCGTCCACGGCGTCATCCTCCCAGAAGAATCTCTTTCACTTCACTGACTTGAAATCATATCCTCGCATATTCGATCGCAAAACTCGACGCAAAGACTATGCAACTTCATCTCCAAAAGCGACACGCGGTCAAACACCACCTCCCGAGATGCCATCTAGGAAGAAAGGTCGCTGGTTACAGAGATTCACAGATTTGAAGAACGGTCCGGAGGAAACGCCTCCTCCAAGTGCCAGTGAAGGACAGAGCAGAGTAACAGATGACCTTGAAACTGAACAATTCAGGGAGGATATTGACCTGCACGAAGGCGCTGAGTCAGTTGGTCGCTCAGAGTCTACTTCAGCCTTCAGAGACAAGGATTACGGTTATGACTTGAACATTGATGAAACCGACCGACCTCCTTTGGATGAAGAAAGACATAGGATGCAAGCTAGTTCCAGCAGTGTGGGCGAAGCTCGTTCTTCAGGCAGCTCGTCCCTGAGGCATCGCGCAGGTGTCCTAGAAGAGATAGATTCCGATGAATTCTTCCTCAGGGAAAAGGGACTGAGCCAAGAGGATGTGGAAGTGGGTCGCTACCTTACCTCTGAGATCCGAGACGCATTCCGTGCCCCAGTCAGTGCACTCTCGCAGATGGATAATTTCGAATATTACGACGACGAGGAAGACGTCGATAATTTGGGTCAGCAGTACCGAAGTACTCCCGAAAGGGGGCCCACCCGACCGGCTAGGACCAGGTCACTCAGACCTAGCAAGAGCACAAGCAAAAGTAAAGAAAGAAGTCCGGCCGAAGTAGAGGACTCTTCGCAGTTCTTTAATACTTTCCCGCCTGCAAGGCCAAGCAGAAAAAGTCAGTCTCAACAACGAGAATCGGAGCAGCGAGACCAATCCAAGGACAGGGAAGGATATGAACAAGACATGGAGATTGATGAAGAGCCTGCTAAGAGAGAAATCCCGTCCTTCACATATACTGCCGACAGCAGACAGCAGTCTACTGAGGAACCAGAACCAGAGGCTCCAACAGATGACACTCAATGGCACACTGAAGAACATGCTGTTGCTGAGCCACCCATTGCGCCAAAGAGACTGCGGCGTAGCAGAAAAGAACCCACCCCAGATGCTTTGTGTAATGGGCATTACACTAAAGAAGATTGGCTGGAGAACCTTCAGGCACAAATACCCAGAGAAGAGGTGAGGCAGTATTACATTGCATAACACTTTGTTTTGGATTCCACACTTATCAGACATCAGTCCTTATAAACAATAACATGAGTCACGAAAATTATGCAGTTCTGATCCTCTGTAGGATACAATATAGTATGCTATGATTACATGTTATGCAGAATAGGAAAGCATTGTGAAGACACAATTTGACACTCACGCTGTATTATAATTAAATACAGTTACTTGTACAAACAAGAACTCTCCCGTTATACAGTTTCAGAATTCACATTGTACAATTAAAATTTTATGCATAAAAATTATAAATTTTTAGAGGGTAGCCACTTAATACATCCATTAAAATAGACTCTCTCTTTCGAGTAGCTTAGTTGCATAACTAGCCTTGTCTATCAAGTACGATATCTGGGAATTGATATTCATTACATATTTATGGTGATATTAATGTATAATAATTAGTAGAGATATAGAATTGGATTTAAACGTTTTACACCACTGTATCCTTGATGGTGTTTTTATTTTAAAAGGATGTAAAGGACCAGCTTTGGAAAAAGGCATCGAACAAAACCTTGTTTGGAACAACATTAAGTGGACACAAAATGTTTTGGTGTAGTAATATTTAAATGGCTGGTTTCTGCTTTTTTTTTTTATTTTAGCAAATCATTACAAACAAAATTAATTTTGAATAAACTGTTTACTTATTTACACATAGCCAGCTTATTATAAGGTATTTAATTTTGGTTATTCTTTCAAACTGATGTCCATCTCCCACTGATGAGCTAATGCAGTATGCAAATGTAGTCTTTGATCCCCCCTCGTCCATCCGTACACGTATAGACCCCCTTTGCCGCTTGTCTCGTCTCTGATGGGCAGCTGAACGCACCATCCAAGCAATACTGGTGAGAGGGCGATACGCCAGTTCAGTGGTGCCTTAATTACTTAGTCAGTAGGATATGGTTCTCACTTCTCACTCCCAATAGAGAGAAATTTGAGATGGTTCATGAGAATAGTATGTAGTAATAGAATGTAGTAATTTGGAGGAATGGCAATGACCTGAGATATCTGTACAAAATGGGCAGAATGCATTAAACTTAATAATTCCTAGGGTAATATGTAAATGTTTTTATGCTGAATAAACATATGCATGTATGTATGTATGTAAGCATGCAGGAAGGAAGGCCTTTGACATCTGAACCCTAACAGCTAGGAGCTACTCCTTACAGCAAACAAAATATTTAATGATGAAGGTTCTCTGCTTGGTGTCACTAGAAGGTTCAGATACCATGATCAGGTTCTTCTACCCATTAGCTGCACAGGTACCATGAATATGGCATAGAATGAGAGTAAAATTAAAAGGATGATGTTAAAATGAAGCAAGGTACAGATAACTTAAAATTGATCCAGTCCTGCCTTACAATAAACAAAGAAAATTCCTAGTTTAGTAATCCCCTTGAATTCAATTTTGAAAAATGGTGACAGGGCTCCATTCAACTCAAGAAAAGTAATTGTAACAGTAAAAAATGATAACAAATAAATAATAATAATAATAATAATATAAATGGGCTATTTAATAATAACATTTATATGATAATAATGTACAAGTAAATAAGCGTAACCAACAATAGTTATAACTGTAATTCACAATGGCTTCCTAGACGGTAGGAATTCTTGTTCAGCTAGCCAACCAATTACTACATACACAAATGAACAAAAAGTCATTGGATATCCCTCTAATATGGGATCCATGAGTCCTTTTTTCAGAACTCATTAACTGCTGCATATTTGGATCGCACTTACATTTACTGTCACTTCCTTAAATTGTTATGAATTACAATGTGTATCCTCTATGGGATTTCGATATATTAAAATCGAGATAATGAAATGAAACTTTTGTACTCTAAAGGATAAACTTGTAATTCAACTTTTTAGTCAAAATATTATCAAAATGCTAAGTTCTTCAAATTAGAGTGGACACATCTTTTGATTGATCCACATTCATGCATATTGATAGTTATCTCTGAGAAAGAAAGGGATGTAAACAACAAAACTCAAATAATATATATACTTGTAGCTTTCATGTTTTTATATTATTCTAATATATCCTTTAGATAAAGTAGACTTAGAAAACACTAGATACATTACATACTGTGATTAAAAGTATAAACTGTCATTCACTACTAACAAGAGAACCGTACAGGTTGTCATATCGAAACCTACCCTCAAATTTTGCACATTGGTAGGTCTTTATTGCACATAGACACATGCCAAAAATTAACTGCTCATTTAAACTTTTAGTGGGTGAAAATTGTGAATCTCATAAATTCAAAATATTGAATAGCCTCTTACAGCTGTTGGCGGGAGGGGGTAGCGGCCTTCCCCATCTAGCGTGCGCTTGGCATCTACTGTCAAAGTGTTCCCGAATCTGCTTCAGTTATAGGCCTATGTGTAGTTTGACTTATCTCTCCCTTCCCCTCTGATAGGAATCCAGGACGAGGGCCAAGAAGTATTAAAGAATCTCTCCCTTTCCTTATCACTAAAGGAGGGAATAATATTATAATAATGAATAATATCCTCCCCTGCTACACATGTTTGTATTCCGGTAGTTGTCGTCAAGTAATTAGTACCTGCTTAAATTTTTAGTATTAGCTAAGTGAACCTCATGTGCTGTTTACATTAGTTCATTTTTTTTTTTTTTACAATAAATGGACAATAAATGTAAACACTGAGAATAAGTTCATTGAAGCATTGGTATTGTGATTCGCTGCGCATGGGAAATATCTTCAAATATCATGCAAATTGAGTGTTCACACTTCTATCAGCTCAGTGTCTATACAGATTATATACCGTATTTTACGGACCATAAGAAGCACTTTTTTACCTTGAAAACAGAGACTTGAATGTTGGGTGTGTCTAATGGTCCGAAGTACAATAAAAAATTAAAATTATGGTAAATACTGCTGGAATTCCATAGATATAAAGAAGGTGTTGTACAGTAGAACCTCGATAATTCGAGCTAATTGGGGCTGAGGCTACCTCGAATTACAAAAAACTCGGATTATACGAAAATTTCACTAAATCAATGGGTAAATCGCAAACAAATGTTTAATGAGCACAATAATGGTTTAAATAATAAATAAATAAACAATATAGTAGGCCTACATACCTGTGTTACGCCTGTATGTATATATTGTTAAACATTTCCAATTTGCTTCATCGGCATCCTTTAAGGGTTAAGTCATTTTCTGACCCTTAATGGAGTGGAACGGGAAAGTGATGCTACTAGGAAACCACTTTTAATTACCATTGTAGGGATTACTGTAACAATACTGTAACATATTCTATACCTTATATATGAGTATTTCTTGTATTCTTAAATTATTCGTTTTAATTTTAGTCTATTAATAAGTACTGAACTCTGGTTCTATTTTATAAATTACGACTCTCCTTTGTCTTTCTATGTATTTTTGACAGATATTTTGTTTGATTTGTATATGTATAGTTTTCTTATAATCTGTGCAGTCTCTATTCTATTACTTTGTAAAGTCTGCCTATGATGTACTTTTGACTGTCCCTTTATGCGAGCCATATGTGCTCATTGGGACTTTTAAGAAATAAATAAATAAATAAAAATACAGTATTCTTTTCTGAAAGGATGGGGAAATATGCACTGTACAATTGATTGACACGTGGTCCCGACAAAGAAAAATCGAACCTAACGGTTTCTGTCAATCTGTAATAGAAATGCGTTAGCAGTCTGAAGCCAATATTACTGTTGTGTATTATGAACAAAAACCCTAAGTGGGACAGTTTTACCTGCATTTTTGTACATGGAAAAATTGAAAGAAAGCTCAAAATGTAACACATTCGGAAGTGCGTAAAACATACATGCGGACACCGTATAAAAACGGGATTTTACTCTAGTTTTATGGACATTTTTAATTTTCTTAAGACCAGCTCGAAATACCTCAAAATACCTCAAAATACCGGGGCTCGAATTACCGAGGCTCTACTGTAAACGATAAGATATTTACAAATTTTGGCACACAAAAAAAGGAATTTTCAGTACTTTGATATAAAAGTAGTTGTCTCTGCCGGGTGGTTTAAATGAAGGCAATGGCCTCTAAACAACCTTGTCCTGTTACACTTGTCGTATGCTGAATTGAAGGTTAGAGGGTGTAAAAGGATTTTCAGTATTTTATGAGAAATCAGTTCAGTTGTTAAAGTTTACACGATGTCACCTGTACAGAAGAGATTTTCATACAACGCAGGTTTTAAGTTAGTAGTGATTTACACTGATTCCATTGTGCAAGGTTATAATTTGTTTATGTAATGAAGTATATTATTCCCTTTTGAAATTTTTCGTTTAGAATCACATTAAATTTCTATTCCTTTAAATTTCCATCCTAAAACTAAGGTGCATCTTATGGTCTGGAGCGTCTTATAGTCCGTAAAGTATGGTAGTTTCAAAATGTGAAAATGATAAGAACAAATGATTATATAAAAATCATTTAGTGAAACAAGTTCCGTGAGTAACAAGACAGCTTCATCCCTCTATCTCACACACTGCTGTCACTTGTTCCCAGCATGCAGGCTACTCAAGCAACTCTACAAGTGCCTGCTGTTGTTTACTTATGGAACAAAACAAATACGTTTTCACCCATTTACAGTTTGTATGAGCAGCTATTTTTTTTTTTTTTGCATCTATAATGAAAACCTATCAATGCAACAAATTTGAGGGTAGGTTTCGACATGTCAACCCATACTGTTCCCTTGTACTTCAAGAAATTAGATCACTATTTCAATGAGAAATCTTAATTTGGTCTTCACTCATTTAAACTGATCCACTTTAAATTTTACTTGAATATATTAATAAGCAATTTGCACAGAATACACACATGTTATTCATGAATCTATAGTTTCAGAAATGTATTCTAAATTATCTATTTCTAAGATATACCGTTCTATACTGCAGGTGATGGCAATGCGAACTGAATCAGACTACATAATTCCAGCAGCACCTCCTGAAGATTATGAGTTTACTCCAGAACCTCCCAGAAGAGGGCGCAGGAGAAGCTCTCGTGCTACCTCTTTGGCAGATGAAGATCGCACATCCAGGGGAGCAAGTTCCCTTCCTTCTGAACGGGACCATGCAACCGATGACTTTCCAGTTGATCTCAGTCTCCCAGAAATACCAGGTTATGCATCTATTGAGAAACCTTCAACAAGGCCCAGAAAAAAGATTTCACGTCCATCTGCACCAGGTCGCAGGAAACGATCTGTCAACGGCCACTCACGCAGTTATCCACACTTCTATTCCCTCCCACATAGACCACAACCCATCAGACCATTGAGAAATTACAGCACTTTAGGCCCATCAAGGCCACCAAGAAGACATAAAGCACCTCCTCCAGTAGACGTTGATAGAAGGAGTGAATCGTACATTGAAATAGAAGATGATATAATTGAACCAATTTCACTCATGGAAGAAATGCACGGAAGTGCACGTGACCTTCAGTCAGGTGAGATTGTTCGAAAGATGAAAGGTCGTCCACTTCCCCCTCCCCCAAGGCCACCCAGAAAAGGAAGAGAAGCTCGAGATGAACAAGAAGAGGAGGAAATGGATGAAGATATCATAGAAGGTGATGCACCCCTGTACAAAGACGACGAAATGGAAGAACCTGAAGATTTTGAAGTTTCAAAAGAGCCTTTGGGTGCACTGAGTGATAAAGTTTTCTATGCCAAATCTGGTGTGACATCAGTAGGAGATGAAGAAGTGGAAGAAGAACTTCGGAAGGAGGAAGAAAAGGAACAGTCCCCATTGGAAGGGGAACAGAAAGAAGCTGAAGAGGAAGAAGAAAAAGAAGTTTCACCAGCTCTTTCAGAAGAAGAAATAAAAGAAGCAACACCAGAAGAACTGGAGTTTGAAGTGGAAGAGGTAGAAATTGGAATTCAAACAGATCCACTTCCAGATGACATCTGTGTAGTGACAGGTGAAGAGGAAGTTTCAGTATCCTATGCAACTGTAAGTACTGAAACAACAGGATTGGAAAAATCACCACCAAAGACATTTGAATTTGGACAACAGACAATTCCTGAACCTGCACCTCCTCCTCCAGAACCAACAATAATAGAGAAACCTATTCCATATTATGTGATGCCAGATCCTGACACAGAAGTAGAACTTAAAGCATCCAAGTTGCAAGTAGCAGAGTTGGATGTAGAAAGGCTAAATGTTGGAGAACTGCAAGCTCAGAAGATTAAGGTCTCCGATATTGATGGTATGTCATTGCAAGTTACTGAACTGACCAGTCGATCAGGGAATTTGGTGGTTAGTGGTCTTGAACTTCCTCCTGGATTTCTCCAGGAACTTGTTGATTCTCTTCCTCTCCCATCAATTGTACCTCAGCCACCTCCACAAGCCCCAAGTATACCTTCCCCTCCAGTCACACCTGTGATTCCTGTATCACCAGTAGCAATAGTTCCAACTCCTGTACCAGCACCAGTTCCAGCACCACAGCTAGTCACAACCCAACCTGGTCCTCCTTCAGAACCTTGCACAGAAACAATTACACAATCCAGAGCTGCTCCAGAGTTATCCTCAGCCCCTGAACCTTCCCCAGAAGTACCTCCACAACCTTCTGAAGCTCCTACTGAATCAAGTTCACCTTCACAACCTGAAGCTCTTACTGAGTCAATTCCATCTTCACAACCTGCCTCAACTCCTACTACTCCTTCACTAGCTGCATCATCAGCACCAACACAGACACAACAAGCTACTCCACCTCAGAGTCAACAAACTACACAAATTCCACAACAACAAATTCCAACTATCCCAATACAACAATCGATACCACAGTTTTATCCTGGTATTGTCACTAGTATAGATGGGTTGCATTCCTACATACCAGAATACATCCCATCACAAATACCTGTGTCAGTGAGAGTGCCATCGCGCACAAGATCGCATCATACTCAGAGAGAACTAGAATCAGAAGAAGAAATGGTCAGCTTAATGCACACACCTTCTAGCAGGAGGCGGCGTCACCACCTATCGAAACCAGTGGCTCGTTACAGCAGTGATGAGGAAGAAGAGGAAGAATATGCATCTTATCGTCCACCTAGTCGTCGTCATCACTCCAGTTCAAGAGGCGGAGATGCATCAATAGGCGATCTTAGTCGACAATTAGTGCAAGCATGCCAAGGTGTTTCAATGAGAGCATTAAATCAGCTGGTGCAATATGTGCAAACAGTGCGTGAAGGGGACGACAAGCGAAGGGACCTACAACTTGCATTGTGCATCCTACTTTTGATGGTTGCAGGACTCATTCTGATGGGTTATGGTTCAGGAAAAACATATCACACCCACCACTGGGACTATCAATTTCCCCCACGGCCGTAAAGCAGAGGGACACTTTTGTTACACAAACCTAATTCAAACTTCGTCGTCTGACAAAAATGGGATTATCACTCATCCACTTCACATTTTTTCTTTCATCAACTAATTGGTAGTTACCTTTTTTTTTTAAGTTTTCCATAATACCTACTGTATATTAATTTATTGTTCATCATATTATGAGAAGAGTAGAAATTTTGCACAATTATATGTATCATAACAATGTGTAAATTATGTGTAAATAAAATGTATGCTATGTGTTGTTTCACTGGCTTAACCTGTTTCTCACAGATTGTATTTGCATAAAATTCCTTGTATACAACGAAAAAATATAAAAAATAATAATAATAATAAGTGCTATGAAAGCTGGGACATGCATGCAGAAGGTGATTGTAAAGTAGGGAGTCTGGTTAGAAAATAAGGAAGAATTTTAATAAGTGTGGAGTACATTAGTTATTTGTAATTATAAACACATTAAAACATAGTACTTGTCCACACTTCGAAACAAATCTAAAACATTAATTATTTAAATATATTTATTACAATATTATGCCTTAACCCTTAACATTTAACACACAACTTATCTTGAAATGTTAAATATGAAATTTTCAACCTACACCGAAGAGGATTATTATTATTATTATTATTATTATTATTATTATTATTATAAGTGGGATAATCAATATAGGCCTAAATATGGTCAAACGTTGTTCGATTTGGACGAAACTCACTATACAGGGGTTTTCTGGGCCAAGGACCTCGAATCTGAGGTCACTTTTACCAGGCGACGCTATCTAATCGTGGTATAAAGTGCACATGATTTAGGTGTTAATAAATATAATGATTTAACTATTATGCTCATTTTTTATTTTTAAAATAATTATCGCGGGCAAAGCCACGGGCACATGCTAGTTTTTAATAACCTGAAAGATTTCTTCCATTAATGTGAAATTTTTATTGCTTCATAAATTGCACCAGTCTAAAAAAGGCGGGATTTTTCATGGTTAATTATGCGCCCTCCTTACAGAAAAGAACTATCTGAATAACTAAGTCATTTTAAAAAAATTCCATTTTAATTTTTTTCCTTGGGGGATTTTAAGTGAATTTCAATTGATGGGTTCAGAACTTTCTGAATTCAAGATGAGGTTTCTTACAAAAATAATAATGGTGACTGCATGAAGAAAAATTTTATGTTTTACATTCACATGACTTTTTCTACCCTCCATATTCCAACCAAGACTAAGTGGCTGCATTACAAGAGTGTGCATTCAGTTGTCCAAATATAATTTAAATCCGTATATTATTTGCAAGGCAAAAAGAAATCACGAGAAATGAAAATTTTTCATGTAAAATGGTAATATAAATAAGGGACCAAGGGAATATGGTGCACATTGACTCGTATTTGCTACTTGTTGGATGTAGGGGAGCTTGGTGTGGGGGGCTCATGGCTGAGTCTGCTGACCAGAGGGCCTTAGGGCAATCATCTCATTCTGTTTCTTAGGGTTCCATAATGGGCCCACCTACAAGGCCTGGTTGCGCACATCCGTAAGGGCTACAACAACAAGAATAAATAGAAAATGTCACCAAACTTTACGTCACATTCCTGAAATCTAAGGTATCTTAAACAGGCGCTGACTACATGGGTGTTCTGGGACTCAAGAATGCAATGAAGAGATTGAACGGGTGCATAGCACTCGTTAGATTCTTCTGCACTATAATGCAATTTCCTGTTTATTGCATGTCGAATTCTGTACTTCACATTCTGCAGTAACAAACTACCACTTTTGTTTAGCCTACTTCCAATAATAATAATAATAATAATAATAATAATAATAATAATAATAATAATAATAATAATACTCTCAATCAATTAGATTCAAAGTATAGCTATAAACCGAATTGAGAAGCCAATGAAATTAATTACTAAATTACGGATCAAAATTTAACCATTTTGTGACCAGTTCTGCTATTGCTAGTACTAAGCTAGCCAAAAATTTTCTAAAAAATTTCTGGACAATGAAATGTTGCCTATATAATGACTACAGTGCACACCGCTTACTGTGATCACTTTGGGATGCAGGTCATCCTGTGAGCTGGGGACAGTACTGTTACTTCCGGTACAACACAATACAGTTGAATTAGAAAAAAAAAGCCTTAAAAATAAAATTTTGAATGACATATAGCAGGGGTTCTCAAAGTGTGGTCCGCAGGCATGGTTTGAGGGGTCCGCGGGAGATTTTTTAATATTGCAGTAGATTTAAGGCTGAAACTTTCAAAAATAAAATCCAATATTTCAGAGATTGTTAAAAGCAAAAAACAACACTATCCTTCTCACTGAAATTTAGTGGTATTTTACTATATACCTGTTCCATTGGTAATTTTTTATAATCAATACTAAGAGTCCTGTCGTTTTGCAATTGAATTCAATATTAGAAATTTTAAAAAATGTATCAAAACAAACAGACTGCTTTCTTTTTCTATCCTATAGCTTTTCGTTTTAAATTAGATATATTTCAAATTGTTAATACTACAATATTAGTAAAAATTGTACAGGGTCATTTTAGGAGTCCACAATGGCAATATTAATAATAATTAAAGGGGTCCTCGAATAAAGGAAGTTTGAGAACCCCTGACATACAGTACCTGGAAATATAGTAGCAAAAAAGAAAATGTAATAACATAAACCGAATCTCTGATCACAATAAACAGCATTTTTAAAACATAGCCTATGAGTATTAATCCGTACAGGAATTCATAAAAGTGATAGCATTACCCGACTGATAACACTATCCATGATTACATTAACCGGCGTTCACTGTAGCTACAATACTGACTTCACATTTTGCCATTCCAGCCATTTTGGCTGAGATTTCTAGCCTCTATACATCAAAGGATGATGACAACATCGTTACTAATGCTTCGATGCAATTAAGTAAATAGTTTCAGTTCATATCATATCATTATGTTATCAATAGGGTTAGGATTTTTAGGTGCAAATTTTATATGAAAAAAGGAAGGGAAAAGGTGCTAAAATAAGGTAAAAAAGGGGACAAAAAGGTGCTATTTTACTCAAGTAATTCAAAAAAATCTATCTTCTATTAACAGTTATTGAGTTGCGAAAAAACACATCAAATCATCACTCACCAGAAACAGTAAAATACAGGAAGCTGTTGTACTTCAAGACATTGAGCATATCTACATTTTTAATAATAAGCCTGTTTCTATTAGGACATAGAATGTCTTTGTACATGCTAAAGCTTCTTTCGACATCCACAGAAACCAGTGGGGCAAACTTTGTATTCACTCGGAATGGCAACTCTACACATGTGGCAAATTCCTCAACATCCGGATTTTTCTGAAGACTAGACTCAAGTTTGTCTTTAGCAAAGCCCTCTAACTGGTCCCTCACTGAAGTGAAAATATCCCATTGTTTTTCCTTTTCGAGACCTTGTTCTTCCAATTGTTTGATAGCTGCAGTCAAGTACTTGTAACCATGGACACAAAATAGTTCTGTCTCCAAATTCTGTATTTTTTCCGGTAGCAGAAGTTGTTGGGCCTTGGAAATCGCACCTGCGTCTGCTGGATCCAATGAAAGCACAAAATCCTTAATCTTGTCAAAATTCTCACACAACATAACAGCACACTGAATCCATGATCCCCAGCGAGCAATGACCGGGAATTTTGGAAGGGGGAGGCCAGTGATTTCCTTGTAGGCAACAACATGACTCGGAGCTTTCTGTAGAATCTTCTTCAGGGCAGAGATGAATTCATTTGCAAACCAGAATAAGTTTTTCAAATGCGATACCACTTGGCCACAGGTTTTGACAGAAGTCCATGATTGATTGCATTACTGTACTGGCGTTGGCTTTCTCCAGTTCGTACATTTTAAACAACATGGGCTTAACGTTCTCCCCTGATAGGGGAAAAACTAAAATGTTCAAAACATATCGTTCCATTGAGTCTGTAGTTTCATCCAATATGATTCCCACATCACAATCAGTCACTTTCTCCTTCATGGTTTTTATGGTTTCTTGGTAAACAGGCTCCATGTAGTTTCTTCTTATAGTACTCTCATCAGGCACTGACATCTTTGTGTATTTTTCAAGGAATCCTTTGAAAGTCGGATGGTTTACCTTATTGAGTGGAATTCCCGCTTGTGTAAGAGCAGCACATAAATCAATGTGGAATTTCTTCAAATTTTGAGTTTTCGATGAACACTGTTCAATCCCATTCCGTAATAAAGGTTGTCGCGATTTATTTGCTTGAAGTGTCTTGTTCTTTTGATGCTTAGAAGTGGAAATGGGTTGTTTGATGCGGTCTCTCGCTGGTGTTTTTCATCTAACAAAATTCTTGAATCGCAAATGCTACACCATCTGTTTCTACGGAATCTTGTTTGAATTCCTGAGACAGAAAATAACCGGGCTCTAGACACCTTAGGCATGGCAAAAATACACTCATTTAATCACAGATTTGCACTCACGATCAACAGACTACTGACTGGTGAAGTCAAGAAGATGGAAGTGAGAGAAAGAGGATTTGCATAAACACTATATTTTTTTTATAATAAATTATAATTTGGTGGAATGAAATACGCATTTCCATTGTAGCAAGCTATTTGTTTCGGCAAAGTGAAAGAGGATTTGCGCGCACACACAATATTATTGTTGATGGAATGAAATATGCATTTCCATTGTAGGGAGCTATTTGTTTCGGCAAAGTGAGAGGAAGAGGGTTTTCACGCACACACGTATCATTTTCTGTTGTTGCAGGTGTGCTTTCAGTCCCGCTTTTACTGGAAGTAAAATGGAATGAAACTCACAAGTCATTCATAACGCTTTATAATGATAAAATGCACTCTAGAAGAATATTGATAAGCTACAGTATATGAAAAAGGGGAAGAAAGGGGATTATGGGCACTGTTGAGAAAAAAGGGGTAAAAGGTACCAAAAAAGGGAAAAAAGGTGCTACAAAAATGTCTCCATTCTCGACTACAGATAAAATCTCACACTGTGGTATCTTTCCAAAGAGCTTTAATTTACCCTACGAGAAAAGGTGCGCACCTAAAAATCCTAACCCTAGTTATCAATATCAATATCACCCGCTGAAAAACTAAAAGCTTGCACCTATTGAACACAACCCAAATACAGAGTGATTAAAAAATCTTATAACATTTTCCTGATTTCACAAATGAATGAATTTCTTTTATATGAAATTGAAAACCATGCTAACCATACAAGAAAGAATAGCAGTCATTTCAGCTCAACTGCGTGGAATGACCTATGTACAAGTCTAGCAAGATTTCTATAAGATATTCAGGAAACCAGGTCCTAGCAGACATGCTATATTAAGGTGTACAAAACACGGATTGACAGTCTAGGCAAATACCTAGTACAACAGCGAATTTTTCTGCAGCAGCAGGTGAGATCTGGCCTGCTATACTAGATGCTGTGTTCCATTCTATGCAAGACAGATGGAGCCTATTCCTAGTCTTAGAGGGCAATCACATTGAAATGCACTAAGTTTATAGACTACTGTCGAGTACCTTACAGATGTACTGGAACTTTTGGAATTAAATGTATCTTTTGATCAAATTTCAAGACTTTTGAATCACCTGGTATAAAAATATGTTTCTATACAGTTTTTCCTTTTCAAGCTATGCTGTTCACAGACACAAATGCAATGTGCACTGCATTAAAGAAAGGTATGTAAGGTACAATAGAAAATTATTTTATATTCATAACTAGGGACCGCATTATTTAGTAACAGCATTGAACATTAAATTTTATAAACAGCTTTGCTTAACTATACTCATCTTTATAAGTGATTGAAATAACACTTTTAAGCAAATTATATCCATGAAATATGGCAAAATTTGTTGAATTTCTTAAAAATGTGTAAATAAGCAAGAATACTTGACAACAAAAATATGATTTTAAATTGTAATTTTCAGTGTTTGCAATTTCTTTCCAATCCCTTCATAGCATTAGTCCAGTCGATATCACTTTTTACCTGGAAAATATTCCGAAGTTAATGAAATTTTTACAGGTTATTTGGGGGTACTCTAGGATGTTTATCAAGTTTTCGACCTCGAGGACCCTGTGCTAACTTGGGGGGAGGTCAAAAACCTCAAAATTTTTGGACTTTTTTCAGTTTTTCGCTTTTTTCTCGTAAACTAAGCTTATTTTGTGCCCCATAATACAATACAAAGTTGTAGAGCATTAAATTTTCTATAATTTGGTTGATTAAACGAA
Organism: Ectobius pallidus; assembly: GCA_964059195.1. Taxonomy (NCBI): domain Eukaryota; kingdom Metazoa; phylum Arthropoda; class Insecta; order Blattodea; family Ectobiidae; genus Ectobius; species Ectobius pallidus. Next base: position 100,931,310 of record CAXKWD010000002.1, on the reverse strand, counting down.
TATGTAGACCCAATATTAACCGAGATACGGCCGATGAAACTTGGACAAAGTTTCTCGAAATGTAAAAAAATATCCGAAAAACGAAGGTTTTGGCGCTATAACTATTTATTACCATCATTTCCATGTTAATTATGTTAATCACTCATTAATATCAACATCTTGGAATACCTATAACCCCCTTCCTCCACCCCTCTTCCCACTTCCCACCCCTCCCCCTCCCCCAAACGTGAAGATGCCTCATTTTAATGTATGAAATGCATTTTAAGAAACCTTCTCACACCAAAAACCCTTTCGTTGTACACACAATGTGATGTCACCGGCGGGGGGGGGATCCGCTGACCTAGAGCCTATTGTGATTTGCAGTTATTTACATATTTTGGTGCCTGGTCATCACCCTACTGTGAATTCCTGTTAACCCACAATCTTGAACCTCTATAAACGTAGATGAGGTAGTTTAAAATAAATAATTAGTAATCAAGAATTAGTTTATAAAAGTATAGAATTTATTTACAAAAAATCATAATTTAGAGCATATATGGGCAACGCCCGGCCCGCGGGCCGGATGTGGCCTGCCCCGACTTTTGATTCGGCCCGCGGAACACTTAAAATCACGCTCGAAAAAGTAAATATTTTCGGTTCTCGCCAACAAGAGAGTGAGAGGGGGGAACAAAAGCCTGAACTACAAGGGTGTTCCTTCCGGTCAACGCTAGAAAAATGTTGCAATAGGCCTAAATCAAAGTATCGAACCAGACTTACAGATGAAAATTTTGAAAACACTCTGCGCTTGTGTATTAGTGGGATTGATGCTGATTGTAAGTAAATACATAATCAGTTCGATATTGTTCTCGTTCATGTAACTTAAGCATTATACTTTATAAATATAAAAAAAACCGTATCATGATTATTTTTTCACAACTACCTATTATTATCTACGGCCCGCGACTTCATAAATATTATAAAGTTTAGCCCGCACCTTTCACAAGGTTGCCCATACCTGATTTAGAGCATAATTATGAATAATTAAGATAATTGCAGGTGTTATGACCGACTTAGAAATACCTTGGAGCGCTTGGGGGCTGCCGGGCCTTCCTCGTCGTCGTCGTCGTCATCATTGTCGGGGTCCATGGACACGTCAGTGGGATCCTCACTCTCGTCATCGGTGTCAGGCTGAGGGGAGTTTTAGCATGTTGTTCCCATGCAGTGCTTGCATACTGCACTCAATTAATACACGTGCATTATATGTTGTTACAAGAATGAAAAGCAATAAGATATCGTGTGGCAGGTTTTAAGAATGAAAATGTACTATTACAGCATCACTCAGTAATGATAAAGTGCATCAAAATACCCACCTCGTTTGGTAAGCTTCCATCCCCATACAGAAGGCAACTTCTGATTTCTCCCTTGGTTTCCTATCCACGCCTGGACTTGCAAGTACATCCTGGCGGCATCTCTGGTTGGTGGCAGTCTGGCAAGTTGACATTTCGGCTTTGCCATAACTGTGAAAAAAATTCGGTACCTCAGGTCTTCGAGGTTGTCAAGTTCGATGGTCCCTCCATACAGTTTCACAAGAATTTCTCTCCAACATCAGCGATTTGAGTTGGAGTTGCGTCGGGGTCTTTAAAAATCGCCAACATCTCTGAAAGGCTAGAGTTCTTGCTATACATCTGCATCACCATCTTTCCAATACCAAAGGGTGCTGAGGTGGTGTCACTTGCAGGAAAGGAATGTCCTGTGGTTCGTACTTGAACGAGTGGGATGAATACAGCACAGTTGGGATATTACCCTTTCCACTCTTCTGGAAATAGACGTCCTTTTTGGAAGACCCCAAAGCAATGGGTAGCACCAGAATATATATGTCGTAACCTGTTATGATGACACTATCATATTTGTCAGCAGCTAAGCTAAGACATCAGCATCCACAATCATTACATCGGCGTCTTCTACTGCCTGCTTCACTTGGATCCCCTTGGCTTCCATTTCCCTCTTCAATATGGTTATGAAGTTGGTCTTGTTGGTATCATTGGAAAGAAATTTCGCCTGCGAAATCGTGCTAATCAAAGTTGTCTTGGAAAAGACAAACTTTGTTGAGGAGTGCAGCAAAGAACGCCGATAACGTCCAGCTGCTTTGGTGCTTTGGTAGCTTATCCCAATAGGATAACCATCAGAAACCACTATGACATTCCTACCGAAGTGCCTATGGACGTAATCCACGTAGTTTTGACACACTACCTGAAATGTGCCTTCACTTGACTTGGTACAAACAACCCTATGCAACAGAAACCCACCATCAATGACATTGAATTTTCTGGCGCCAAAATCTACGTCTTCACCCACGATAGGAAGGAATGCATCATACAGCATTGACAATAGCCCCCCCCCTCCGGTGACATCACATTGTGTGTACAACGAACGGGTTTTTGGTGTGAGAAGGTTTCTTAAAATGCATTAAAATGAGGCATCTTCACGTTTGGGGGAGGGGTGGGAAGTGGGAAGAGGGGTGGAGGAAGGGGGTCATAGGTATTCCAAGATGTTGATATTAATGAGTGATTAACATAATTAACATGGAAATGATGGCAGTAAATAGTTATAGCACCTAAACCTTAGTTTTTCGGATATTTTTTTACATTTCGAGAAACTTTGTCCAAGTTTTATCGGCCGTATATCGGTTAATTTTGGGTCTACAAATCCGTTTAATCAACCAAATTATAGAAAATTTAATGCTCTACAACTTTGTATTGTACTATGGGGCACAAAATATGCTTAGTTTACGAGATAAAAGCGAAAAACTGAAAAACGTCCAAAAATTTTGAGGTTTTTGACCTCCCCCCAAGTTAGCACAGGGTCCTCGAGGTCGAAAACTTAGGATAAACATCCTAGAGTACCCCCAAATAACCTGTAAAAATTTCATTAACTTCGGAATATTTTCCAGCTACCCATCTATTTTTCATTATATCGACTGACTACATGTTCTTTTTTATGAATACTTGTGGTCGATTACAGCAATTATTGGTATGTAGTATTCAAAAGAGACTTTTTACACTTCTATTCGCAAATGGCTATTTTTTGCTAACAAAAACCTCCCTTATTAGAGGCTTCATTTAAACAGAGTGAGACAAAAGACAGAAATTAGGTTTAAATGAAAATTTAAATATAACACATGCAGTGATCCAAAAATAATATAAAAATTCCTTACATAAGGCATACTGCAATTATGTTTTATTTTTTTAATTTTTTTAAAATCGGCAAATAATGTTTTATAATCATAATAAAGTAAAAAGTAAAGTAGTCCCTATTACAGGCTATGGAACCCAGAGGGTTCCAGGAGGTTGAGGCTCCCAGACTTTTAGATATTCGGCGCATGAAAGTGGTTAGGTTGAAACTTTACGCAACGGCTGCCTTTACACCCAGGGATTGCTCCTGATATTCATTTCTGTTAGAGGCTGAGTCGACCCCAGGGTCATAACGCCACCCGAAAGTAAGCCAATAGAAAAACTCCTTTGATGAATATGATAAGATGAAATAGCGAGGATAAGTCAATGTAAGTAAGTATCCAATTTGGCATATGCCTTTATGACTGGGGAAACCATGAAAAAACCCATGTAAAATTAGCCGGCCAAGGGAGATTTCGATCTTTAACAACTGAGTACTAATGTAAATAAAGGAGTAAACTTTCAATGTGAAATGAAGTAGTCTATAAAATTATTTATTTTCCGAAATATAATCGAAATAGAAGGAAACTGACACCAAAATCAGTCGTTTTAATAAATAAATAAATAAATAAAAATTTCACCAATTAATCAGGCTCCTACCAATAACACAATTCTGTTTTGCCATTTCTATCAAGTTAGATTTGTTTCATCAGTTTAGCAATGCCTTATTTTGAGGTAAATATTAGTAATTTCTCAAAATATTTTTACCTTCGAACAGTGATATTCAACCTCTTGATTTTGAGCGATACTGGCCCGCAAGGCTGCTTTCACTTAGCAAAAGTCTCTTTCAGGATGTTTTGGTTATTTTGCAGGTGGTTATGCATTGCTACCTTAGAAACAGGCTCTTCTTTAAAGTAGGGTGGATACCTTAATCCGAAAATTGAATACATGCACTTGTGGTAATAATGCAACTCCAAATTTTATTCCTTAGAGCGGGAATTTCTTAAAAATAGGACTGTCAAAATGGGATTTTGCTATAGGTACGTGTATTGCTTGGTTTTGAAGGGAGAATGTTGAATTCTAGGATACACTATGAAAATGCTTCATTTCACAATAACTCAGTACAAATATATTTCATTATTTAACACAAGAATTATGCAATATTCTAAATACTCTATATACAAATAATATTTCTAACCTTTGCATCTGTTATGAAAAAAATATGTACTTACATATTTCTCTAATATTTAAAATAAATATTTTTAAAGCTTCTAACCAAAATCTAACACAAAGTGGGTACTAAAGTGAAAGTATAGACCAGCCACTTTATCTTGAGCTGAAAAAATGCAGGGGTGAGGGGAGCTGATATTGCATGTAGTATAAGAGGCTGGCTATTGCAGAAGGCAGTGAGTTGAAAATGACGTCATTTATGAAGGGTTCCCAACTACTAGAAAATGTAACGGTGTGGTTTTCTAGAACAGAATGGAAATGTCTGTGGTTCGTCGCTTTTCCACCAGGCAAACAGAAAATGCAACATCAACTCTCGCTACTAAACTAAAGATTTTTTATTGATGAAGATATTATGGTGTAATATATCGCTGGAGAAATGACTTAACTAATTTATTTCTTTAAGCAATCTCTTGCCCAGTCTTCAGAATATAGAAAATCTGTTTAAAATTTGTAGCATTGTACATGTACACGAATACATACTTTGACATAAGCGAATTAAAACAATATAACATAATTCCTTTCACGTAAGTCTGCATTTAGTTAATAGTCTACAACTTTCTAGCAAAATAATCAGAAATGACTTGTTCTTTTCACCAACAGATTCAGCTTAAAGCACATTAAATTACTTTTACTTTCCTTTCATTTATTTACTTTATTGTTTATTTGCGCTGATGTCAGACACTTCTTGGATTAAAGAATCCTCACTTCCAACTTCGTTGTCACTTATATCAGTGGTGCTAGAGCCCACAGCAATTCTGATATTTGTAGATTTAATTTTACCAATTTCAGTATAAAATTTTGTGGAGGCAGAAAAAATAGATAATTGTTCAAGAATGCCACCATGAAAAGTTATTTGGGTATGGAAATACTGGGAATACACTGTAATCTTCATTTTTTCGAGTGAACCTTCTTGATATGGACTGTTTTCAGCATTATGGAGTGCTTAGCTCAAGATAAAGTGTGTGAACTTTACTTTAATGCATGTAAAATTATGCTTGACAATAAATATTATTTTTATTATTAAAATAACAAATGATGGAAGATTTTAGCATGAACTCTACAATAGTGTCACATAACAAAAGTAATAGTATTTTTTAAAATTATATTCGAGGGTAAACTATTGTACATGGGTCACTGGAAGAAAAGGATAACTAGAAACAAATCAACAGGAAACTAATTCAGGAATTATTCTAAATGAACACTAACTTGTTCCACAGGATATACCAGAAAAACCTATGCCAATTACCAGACTTTCTTTAAAGGTCAGTAAGTTTACTTTCACTTTAATGTGTTAAGTTCCAAACTATTTTTAATATTTATAATATTACTTTAAAATGTTGAGAAACCCTTCAGTCCTTCAATCTATTTAGTGGTTTACAAAAATAAGTGTTAATAACAAATAGAAAGGCAAAGATCTATGTGAGAATATTAATAAAATTATGTCGATCCTTCCCACAAATAAGTAAAACAAAAAACAAAGATCTGACCAAGAATATGAAAACTATGATCAACAGTTGATGTGATTAGGATCACATACCACCAGAAGAAGGTCCGAAATACCAAAGTAAGATTGAAAAGGATATAAAAAAGGAGAGGGAGGTGCCAGAGAACTTACCAATTGGCAGGAGAAGCTGGTCTTCAATTGGTGCTGGCTCTGGTATCATAGTTACACATAAAAAAGAACATTAAAAACGAAAATTTTCGAACAAACTTTGCCCTTTGTCAATCACTTCTCTAAGTGATTGACAAAGGGCAAAGTTTGTCCGAAAATCACTTCTCTAAGTGATTGAAAAAGGGCAAAGTTTGTCCGAAAATTTTCGTTTTTAATGTCCTTTTTTATGTGTAACTATGATACCAGAGCCAGCACCAATTGAAGACCAGCTTCTCCTGCCAATTGGTAAGTTCTCTGGCACCTTCCTCTCCTTTTTTATATCCTTTTCATGCTTAATGGCCTAGAGCCACCTAACCTAAACCAATACAAAGTAAGATTGAGCATTTGCTAGAACCATTCTAGCATATAACCAGCTTTAAAAAAAGAAATTGTACCATCATCTCAGGCACAATAATAATCTATTATTTCTAATATGCACAATATAACATACATAATGAAAGGTAGTGATTTGCATGGATTATATTAAAAAAATCCAATTTTATGATAACTTTGGCAATACAAGGCCAAAAGCATACAAGTCTATATTTCGCAAAATATTCTGTACTGTTTGGGAGATTACATAGCTCACTGCTAGCTGTGATATTTTTTTGTTTCAGAAACATGAAAAACTGCCACATTTGATACTGAAATGATTTTCAGAAGCTAGAGAATTCAAATATAAGCTCACACTTGTTCCTACAAAGTTACAAAATAAGTGAAATTGTGAATAAGTGCACACAAACGTAACCTAAAATGGCGTTGCAGTTAAGAGGTTACTCACAAGAATCGCCTGATAGAGTAGCAGGATAGGAAACTTGGCATCTTTTTCCCATCTAGAAATGTACCGTACTTGGTCTCGTAAGGTTCCTATGTGCATTGATACAAAACGCAGTACATTTAATAATTAAAAATAAGGAACATTCCCTAAAGCAAAGCTTCGTTCCATAGAGAATCAGTCTACAACCTCTGTGAAACAAAGTACTTAAAGTAGGTTCAATCTGCAATAGAACTTTACTCGAAAAAAGCATGCAGTATAAAATACTCTAGACTACAAGAATATTTACATATTTCTTGACAATCCTCTGAATTCTTTTTATATTCCTATGTGAAATAATTTCCTTCATATATATATATTTACATATTTACATTCCTATGTGAAATAGTTTCTAAATAGTGAAAAATCTAAACTAAAAAATCATAGTTAGATTTTATATCAGACCCTCTGAAATGTGAACACAGAGTCACCTACTTCTGTCTTTCAACTTCATCGGTAGATGATACGAGTGGACAGTAGCCAACTCCTAAGCTGCTTAGAATGGTTTTCTTGATTGGTGATGCTAATTATTTAATTAATAACCCTTAGTTGTCCTCATAAAACCTTCAGACCTTCAAATGTATGAAAAATTCAAAGCGGTACCACGGATCAAATTGGGTCTCTAGATCCATCATCAGTGAATTAATTAACTAGAATGATATGATTTAAGTTACTAAAATGAAATAACAAACAAATGTTAATGCTAGAAAAGAAATGGATACCACCACCAGTTCATTCATCCTATATCAAATGCACAGCATCCTTCTTTCAGTTCCTACTGTCCTAATCTCATTCAGACTTCACGATTTAAAACCAAGAGGAGATTTATTTCCTTACTTCTTAAGCTCCTTTTTCTCCTCCCCTTCTTTTCATGTAGATATATCACATCTTTTCATTCCATTAATCAAATATTCCTTCATCATATACAACAGCCTCACGTCTATCTCTGTGACTTCCTTTCTGTGAATGGCTTGCAGCTGAAACAATAAAATCCTCCATTAGAACACATTAAGGGTTTGTACTATGACTGTCATATAAACATTCATTTTAAAATTATCAAGAAGACTGCACAGTTATCACAAAGTTAGGTAGGAAACACGTATGGCTGAGTTCAACATTCTCGATCAAAATTTCACTAAAGTAAATACCATATTTTACATTGTTCATCCTCAGTTTCCAGTGCATTGATCATTCTTAAAATAGGTAAAACTCAATCACTCTTCAGGTGACAATCATCTGGAATTGATCGGGGCAAAGTTTGGAATAAATGGTAGCATGTTTGGATATTCTTGATGGAATAAAATTGATCACGTATCTAGAGCATGTTAATACAAACCAACATCACATTAATGATACTGTGGAAAGATGGGATTCCTTTTAACCTCACAGAGGGAGAAAATCTGAGGAAAGATTTCATCTGTCAATAAAATTTTCTACTAATGGGAATAAACCCGTTTTATTGTGAACATAGTTTTAATAATGCTAAAATCATATGGTAAAGGGCCATTCTACATTGAGAATGGTAATACTCTTAAAGTTAATTAACAACACCAGGAAATCCACCTTAGGACCTGTAGCTGAAAATATCCATCCATAATAATTGTAAATTATCTATTTTGTCTTTCTTTGCCCTTATAAACAAATGAATCAAGCACAGCAGTATAGCATAATTCCGGGGTGTGCGGGCAAAGAGAGTCAAGTCCACCATCCTAAAAAACTGAGATATGTCCATAGAGTTACAGATAAAAATGTTCTCTACATTTGTGTTAAGTCCAGTAAGTCATATTCAAAATTGTACGGTAGTTGTGGATGTGTGCCTCATGGGTTTATCCATCTCTAAAGCTATGTTGGGCTAGTATAGTGTGTTAAGTTACTTTAATTCTGGGTAACAAGAAAGTGGACTTAAATTTCTTTGCCCGCGCACCCCGGAATTATAATAACAATTATTTAATGGAAATTCGCACAATGTGCATTAACAAGAAAAGTTATTGTCATCTGCATAGAATTTAAGGGATCTTGTTCTAGCTATACAGTCAAGTATGTGATACTGTTCACATTTCTGGTTACACAGCGTACACACGCACTGATCTGATGCCTGGTGAAACCCTCTTTGAATACATATTCTATAATGGAAACCATGAGCGGCAGTCCTCGTGAAAACGTGTCGCAATAATAACAATAATAACAATAAATAATAATGATAATAATAATTTTACAAAACACAAACATTGATAATACTAGGAAGTTTTATGACAAAAATCGTAAGTACTTATGGTCTATTTACATTTTATTACAAAAGGGCTATATTTTTGACATTCATAGTCTCACTCTCAGATAAAAGCATGCTTTACCAAACACAGCAATATTTTGCTAAATTTCTGTTTCGCCAAAGAAAATGAAAATGTCTTTCTACATTCAGACAAGTTTTATTATCAATCTGATAATGTTAATGAGTGTTCTGCCTGAAGGCAGCTCCAGACTTACTAACTAAAAAGATGATGTTGACCAAGGGAACCTATCTATGAAAGATAAAATTCCCCATACACTGACAGCAGGAATCAAACTCAGAACCTCATTATTAGTAGCCAGAAGCTCTGAACATTAGACCATGGTCAGCATTTGAAAATATTAGGCTATAATGAAAATAAAAATATGAGGAAATGGTTTTAACTTTTCACTGCAACTGACGTATAACTATGTTAAATAAACAAACTGTATAAAGGAGAGATAAGAGTAGTACAGTAATAATTCGCGGGTGCATGGGCAAAGAGAGTTAAGTCCACTTTCTAGGTACTGAGAATTAGAGTGACTTAACACGTTTTACCAGCCCAACATCGCTTTAGAGATGGATAAACCCATAAGGCACACATCCATAACTACCGTACAATTTTGAATATGACTTACTGGACTTAACACAAATATAGAGAACATTTTTATCTATAACTCTATGGACATATCTCAATTTTTGAGGATGTTGGACTTAACTCTCTTTGCCCGCGCACCCGTGAATTTATGTAAAATGTGAGGACTTTTAAGTCATGTGTTAAGATTATTATTATTCATGGATAGCTGTTCCATTTAAATTTTTCTCATAGATTTGAAACGTAGAGCCCACTGATGTTTTCATTTGATGATTGCATATATAAACATGTAAATTCAACTCTGAAAGGGTTAGCAGTTTAATCACAGGGAAATTAAATGACAAATTTGATTTGCATATACCTATTGTGGACCAAGTAGCTGCAGAAGCTGCATCATTGATTGGCTGTATTACTGGCTGTCTTCTGGCAAGCGAAACTTTTAGCTGTACACCTGAAACCATGCTCCCATGCATCTGAAACAGCGCATGGCAATACAAAATTGATATGAATAAATAGATACTTATATTAACTGTTGTTAAAACATTTTTAGTGACACTCACTACTATTATATAGTAATGTGAATTATCTTGTTGGAGTATTTTCAACAGCAAGTGGCAGCCACTTTCAGTAAATGACTCCCATGATGCCAAAATTGTGATTAGGAAAATGTTTGTACAGGCCTTTGATTTTGTTGTACATGTTTGTGACCTGAACTGTAGTTGTTTATTATTGATAAACTTCATTTCCTTAATGGTCTATTAATTAAGTAGTTTGTATTAGATTTTCCGCTTTATTGACCATTAATTAGCTTATAGTTAGCACACTCTTTCATATGTCTGTATGATCTCGAATGATGTGTTTGTATATTTCATAATATTCAGGTGTGTTGAGGATATGGCCTTTGTAGTTAATGTGTAGAATTTCCATGTCTATATTGAAGTCTGCATATCAATGTCCAGTATTTATTAGACTAGCATGTGCCCGCGGCTTCGCCCGCAATAATTATTTCAAAAATTAAAAGCATAATAGTTAAATCATTATATTTATTAACACCTAAATCACGTGGACTACATACCACGATTAGATAGCATCGCCTGGTAAAAGCGACCTCAGATTCGAGTTCCTTGGTCCAGAAAACCCCTGTATAGTGAGTTTCGTCCAAATAAAACAATGTTTGACCATATTAGGGCTTACAACATTCAAGCGATCGCGAAAGTTTAATTTCCAAGGTATGACAAAAATAGACAAAGCCAACTGTAATTGTCAAACTTCCATTTAATTTAATTCCAAACCCATCTGAAACCCACTGGCAACAATATGTTTTAATGTCAAATGTGATTCGGATTCGATAATTCTGTGTAAGAAGGGATTAAATATTCTCCAAAACATTTGATTTTTGGCATTTAAAATCAGAATTTTTCAAAATCCTTTGTTAGTGATCACCTACATTATGAAACGAAGGTACTGTCAAAATTCCAAGTCTCTACCTGTTATAGTTTAGGCTCTACGTTGATTCCTGTCAGTCAGTCAGTCAGGACAAAGCCTTTTATATATATAGAGATAGATTGCACAGGCAGGGTCTATATTTTGATGAGGGCTCTGATGTTATGTGTATCATGTTTTTAAGTTTCGGCCTGTTTGTTCAATAAAGAATATGGTAAATTCATTACATGTTAGTTTTTAGACTCCCGGCTTAATGTATTTTTTCTGTGTTGAGTAATGTTTGTAGACTGTATTCTGTTAAGGTATAGTAGTAGTAGTAGTAGTAAATGATTTATTTTGCCTGGCAGAGTTAAGGCCATAAGGCCTTCTCTTCCACTCAACCAGGTTTCAGAAAATATATACAATGTAGGTTTACATAAATAGCAAATTAGTGAATAAGAGACTTATGACTAATACTAAGACTAAGGTTAAGGCTAATCATAATAATAAATTAAATAAGTAAAAAGCATAGGTTTCATAAAAAGCATAGGCTTCATAGAGAGCGTAAGTGTCATCAAAGAAAATAGTAATATAGTAATAATGTTACAAGTAAAACAAGGAATATGTAAAATTATGTTATAATGGAAATTTAAGTCTAGCTGTAGATACGTTATAAGGAGACTAAGTAATGTTATATACAGTGAAAGATGGAGTGACTACAGAGAGCTAGTTCTGTTCAGTGGGCAATAATTCCTTAATAAGCGCAGATTTGAAAGAGTGTACACTCCGACTACCCCTAATATCTTGTGACAAGGAATTCCAAGAACGGGCTGTGGCTATGGTGAATGAATGAGAGTATGAGGTTGTATGGTGACTAGGAATTGATAACAGAGAGTTGTGCTGCGAGCGTGTACCATGATTATGGTAGGAGGATAGAAATGTAAATCGGGGAGCCAAGTAAAGAGGTATGGAAAACTTAAGAATTTGGTATAATAAGCACAGAGAGTGGACCAAACGTCTATTTTGCAAACGAAGCCAAGACAGATGCTTGAAATATTTTGAGACATGATCGTGGAAACGAATGTTAAAGATAAAACGAACACAAGTATTATGAACACGCTGAAGTTTCTGTGACAATTCAACACTCAGATCTCCATACAAGATGTCGCAGTAGTCGAAATAAGGCATCACTAGGGTCTGTATGAGGGTTTGCTTTATTCTAGTAGGAAGGAAGTTTTTCAGTCGTTTTAGAGCATGCATGATAGAGAAAGCCTTTTTACATATATGCTTGATTTGGGAATTCCAATTCATGTTTGAGTCGAGATAGATACCTAGATTTTTTACTGTTTCTGTGTACGGGATAATAGTGTTGTTCAGTGTCACTGGTAGCAATGTAGCCTTGTTGATGGATGACACGAGTCTTTGCTGTCCTAATACAATAACTTGGGTTTTGCTTGGGTTAAGTTGTAAGCCAAATTTGTGTGCCCAGTTACCGATTGATTGTAGATCTTCGTTAAGGAATGTTAAAGAGTCATTAATTGCATCGGGAGGTGAGTGAATATAGATCTGAAGGTCATCTGCGTACAGGTGGTGTTGGGAGTGTCTTATGTGACTAGATATATCATTTATGAATACGGAGAATAAGAGAGGCCCTAATACAGACCCCTGGGGAACGCCTGCCTTCACACATCGCCACGATGAAGAGCGCTTGTTATCAGTAACACATTGCTGACGACCGCGAAGGTAGGATTCCATCCATTTGATTGCAGTGTCAGACATACAAAGATTTCAACTTTGCAATAAGAATGTCAGTATCGACTGTGTCAAATGCACGGGAAAAGTCAAGAAGGGATAATATAGTCAACTCACGTCTGTCCATGGCCTCACGAGTATCTTCAACGATTTTAAGGAGTGCAGTAGAGGTACTGTGGTAAGTCCTAAAGCCAGACTGGAGTGGATCGAGCAAGTTGTAGGTATGTAAATAGTCAGTAAGTTGTTTGTGAACAATACGTTCTAGTGCTTTAGATAAAGTAGGTAAAATACTAATAGGTCTGTAGTCTGTAGGAGTGCTTGGCCGATTTACTTTAGCAATAGGTCGAACGAGTGCATGTTTCCATTGTTGAGGAAATGTGGATGTAACAAGTGAAGCGTTAAATATGTGAGTTATGGTCGGAAGGATGATATCTATGATTCTGTTTAGCATTCTTATACTTATTCTGTCAATGCCCTGTGAATTAGTTTTTACCCGTTGAAGAGCTTTCTTTACTTGCATGGGAGATACGTGAGAGAAATAGAATTTTTCACGATCTGGTGTAGGTAAGGTTGTCAGTTCAGCAATAGCTTGTCGTTTAGTTGCATTGTCTAAGGTTCTGATAGGCACTGACGTAAAATGCTCGTTCAGTTCGTTGAGAGATAAATTGTCAAAAGAACAGTCAGTTTTTTGTTTACATAGTCCCATTGTACGTAAGTTTTTCCATACGTCACAAGTCGTCATAGTTGGCACAACAAGTTTGTGTCCATGTTGTATTTTAGCATTACGTATCATTTGGGTCGTCTTATTTCTGAAACGCTTATAGTGCTGCCAGTTTTCATCACATTTATTGTGTTTATATTTACGATATGCCGCGTCTCTCCTTGTCATATATTCACGTATTTCTTCAGTCATCCATGGTGCAGGGGGACGGGTTACTCGTTTGGTCTGTAACGGTGCGTGTTTGTCATATAGCTGTATTATCAGGTCATTGAGAGCTTGTACTTTTTCGTCAACAGTGCGCAGATTCCATATGGAGTGCCAAGGCAGTTGCAGGGCGTCTTCAGTCAGTTGTAGTTCGTCTATATTTTTAATGTCTCTGTATGTAATGAATTTGGATTTGCGTTTCGGGCACTGCAGCGAGTATTCGACGTAAATTAGGTCATGTGCTGAAATTCCAGGCACAGGTAGTTGTCCATGCGTTATAACCCTATGTGTTTGTGAGATCACTATTAAGTCAAGTAGAGTGTCTGTAGTGCCAGTGTGGTGTGTCGGTTGAAGAGGCAGAATGGTCATATTGCAGGATTGGAATATAGAATTTAGCTTCAATACATCTGTTGAGTTAGCCTTAATAAGATCTGTATTGATATCACCTAGGAGGAGTGTATGCTCATAATAGGGGGTTAAGTCAATCAATGCATTTTCTAGATCTGAAAGGTAACCGACTCTGGGTGGTCTATAAACTATGCAAATAAGACATTTTTGTGTACCAGCGGATATTTCAATAAACAAGAATTCGGGACGGGCTGAATATTGAGAGGCTGACTGCGATACAATTTTAGACTGGAGGTCACTTCTTATGTAAGCAGCGACCCCACCTCCCCCTTTCCCTATTCTGTCATTACGGAGGAGAGAATAAGAATGCAATTCAACAAGTGAAGAAGGGAGGGACGGTTTAAGCCAGGATTCAGACAACAGTACATGTACAGTATAGTACAGTATATGTACAGTGGCGGACACAGGGGGGGGGGGGATAGGGGGGTTACATCCCCCCCCCCGAAATTTGAAAAAATGCAATGTAAGTGGCAGTTTTATAAACTAATTATATATGTAAGTTAGTTAATTTCTTTTAGTATTCTTTCTACCTATTCAAATCCCCCCCCCCCGAAAAAAATTTCTGCGTCCGCCACTGTATATGTACACCAAGAAACCAAAACAAATTACGAAAAATTTCATTTTTTGGAAAATGGTGTACTTAGACAGTTATTTTCTCCTTCATTTCATATATTAATTTTTAAATTCTGGCTGCTAGTCCCTTAGATAGAGCCTTTTTTTTTCTAAAAATCTTAATTTTCGCATGCCCTTGCTCGGCTATTGAATTTCAGTATTTTTAATTTTCCCTCTCTGCTAAAACTTATAATATTGACTATCAGTTGTCACTAATATACTAGTAAGTGGAGTCATGTGGTGAGTAAGTATAACCTGTTTGAACTTCCTGTTTTCTCATTCATCCCTACATTTGTTTTCCATGCGTTTCAATACAAGGTTTGCTTTTCACTCAATTTCCCACAAGTAGTAAATCGCTTGGTATTCAACTATTTCAAACATAATTATTCTACAGATTGATACATCAAAGGGGTTTTGGTGTCATTTTGAAGCCTGAAATGTTCTCTAGTGCTTGACATAGAGAAATTTCTGATATATGAATATTCTACTGTTTTCTACATTTTTGTTTATAATGATGTGAACCAAAAAAAATATTTTCAGTTTATATACATCTATGTAACAATTTAAGATCTTAAGTACCCAAAAAAACCTAAATGTCAGGTACTAGAGAATCATTTTGTGTACAACACAGTGAAAATTTGATGATTTTTATCTTTCATATTTTGAAGTATCCATATTTATGTATCAAGTTTATAGCCAAATTTTCAAGAAAACAATTTTTATAAACAAATTAACTTATAAACAATTAGAAATCATTTTTCTTGTGAAATGTCTTAATATACAGCTGTATAATAACATATAAAAACCGAGAATCCTAATGCTTAAAAATAAAATTGTCATACCTAAAGGTGTACATATACCTTAAAAGTGTTTTATTCTTTGTTCTATGTGCTACTGAAGTAGTGGGCAAGTTTCTGTGTTTGTGTTTTGAAGAACATGAGATTGATAAAGTAGTAGTCTGTGTTATTAAGAAAATTTAACAACAGTTAACATTAATTTACATCACTGCAAAATAGACAGAATTTAAGAAGTCGCCTATACTATAAACCTATTTCCAAAAATAATACTGTAGCAGCTGCATTTTACTGTACAATGTACACTAATACTGTATAATTTTACATTTTAATTTTTATTTCTCTCCAGCTAATTTAACTTCTTATTTAAAAGTTCCAGTACTGAGCTATACTAAACATCAACAGTACATATCTAGAACTGATCTTAAATAAATTCTGAGCACAGCATACCATAGGGACAAGGCATACCATCTGAGTGCTGTGTCATCTACTTTGACTTTCAACTTCATTGAATAGCAGTAAATACAATAAAAATGTTTAAGTATACTCATGGTCTCATTACCTAAAAAGGATACATGAAATTCTCCAGACTGCATTACGTTTTTTCTTTCTTTCATATGCTTCATTACAATCTAACATCAAAACCATAAGAAATTCTGTCTGAGAAATGAGTGAAAATGTTTTACGACTAAAGTAGCTCTCACATGGCATGGAGAAGCTGAGGGTCAAATGAAGCATATGCACAAACAAACGTCTATGTTATATCTGTAGCAAGATTGAGATCGGAAATATACACACTAAACTTCACTTAAAAGGTATATTTACCCAGGATGATCATTTCAATGGGTATTCCTGCCATCATCAGTCGGAATCAGCTGATGATGGCGGGAATACCCGTTGAAATGATCATCCTGGGTAAATATACCTTTTAAGTGAAGTTTAGTGTGTATATTTCCGATCTCAATCTTGCTACAGATTTCAACACTTCACTGTAAATTTCCATCTAATATTTATATTGATGTCTATGTTATATTTTGTAAAACATGAGATGTTCATGGAACAAACATCTATGATGTGTTCTTGATCCGTATTTGCAGGTAGTTTAAGCATATTTCAACAGATGGCTACAGTATTCTGGAAATTGTGAAGCGAAATGCATTTTAAAAATCACAGAACAAAAGTCTATGTTACATCGCTTCCTATGCAAGCGCAGCAAAAATATTAAGAATTGAATACAATTTGCAATTTAAATGAGCATATTCTACTTGAGAGATTGTTTGGTGTTTAAGTTTTTAAGCTTAATTAGTTTCTCAACAACAAATTAGTTGTGCAATCTAGTAAACATCATGTACGGTTAAGCACACTTATGTGTTGGTTAATGGAACAAAAGTCTATGTTGCATCTTACTGTGTAGCCCTGACCTGTGGACAACAATCAGCTTTATTGACATTTTTCTAAATATACAGATAATGCAACAAAGACATTTCTTTGCGCAAAGACTCAAATCTTGGTGTAGGAGGAATTTCTGTCTTAAAATATTCTCACAAAGTGTTCAACAGAAATAACATTCTGCAGATTCATGAACAACTCATAAATAGAAATGGTCACTTTACTCATGATAGCAGCAACTAAGTAAGTGTACAGGGTGTTCAAAAAGTCAACGCTCTCATACTTTGAAAAACTGATTCTACGGTATTCGACTGGATGAGTTGGCAAGCTTTGCCAAGCATGATTGCTATAACTGTGAAGAATGGCTTTGTGTTATTTTTAGGTCAGTGCTCTGAGTGAGACTCTCAAGCCCTCATCTGCTCCTTCTGTCAAGGCTAACCTCTCCTCTCCTAGAGCGAAATGCAATTATTGTAGTAAATCGAATCACACTATAATTTATTGTGACGCCTTTAGATCGTTGAATTATTCATCCCGCGATCAATTCGTGAAAAATCACAAACTTTGTCGTGTTTGCCTTAGCTCAAATGGTCACACTTCGAGCTGTAACACTTTTAGATGTAGACAATGTCAAGGCAGGCACAGCAACTTATTGCATGACCCTTCACGGCCAAGCAATTCTCAAGCCATAAATACGGCCAATATCATGTCTGCCAGCCAGTCACGGCAGAAATGTCTTTTACCTACTGCTAGCGTGATAATTTTAAGTAACAATGGCAGCCCCGTACAGGCCACAGCTCTTCTTGATACTGGATCAGACTGTAATCTAATTACTGACAGGTTGTTCAAGCAGCTTGGTTTGTCGCCATTATCTCAGCGTACTTCTCTCGCTGGTATCCTTTCTACCAATGCAAGCGTCTCAAGGCTTACAGAAGTCTCTATCAGATCTCAGGTTACGAATTGGCGCTATGATACAAAGGCCATTATAGTTCCTGAGATCTCTGCTTCTAATTTCCCTAAAAACTTTGTTAATACTAGAGGTTGGAACATTCCTCCTAACTTACCCTTAGCAGATCCCAGCTTTAATTCTCCTAAGCCTATTGATTTGCTATTGGGTGTTGAGATATGTTCTCAAATCATGGTATCTGGACAGATATCTGCTCCCAATTTGCCTACTATTCAGAACTCCCAGCTAGGCTGGTACTTCTCCGGCAAGTTGCCTTCGTTCCCTCTTAAGCATCATAACATGCCTTCAATGCAGCGAAGGAAACGTTGTGAGTTGAATAGGTCTTCATCAAATAGACCCTTTAATTACGCTGAGTCTTCTGTGAATTGCTCAGCCTTCATTACGTCTGATGAGGGTATCAGTAATCAGCTTACTCATTCACCCACGACTTTGAAAACTCTTGTGGCCAATAGAGCCGCTGATATTCAGGAGATTACATCTATTGATTCTTCTTCTCATGTCGCCTCTAAGGAAAATCATGCAGATCTTATTTCAAGAGGATCTTCTTCTTCAAATCTTTCTTCCTTGCAGAGACGTTAAAACTGGTTGAAAGCTATGCCTAATGTTACCATAGGTACGCCAGTTTTAATCATGGATGACAATATGCCTCCCTTAAAATGGGTTGTTGGCATCATAACTCAAACTCACCCAGGCCCAGACGGTCTTGTGAGGGTTGTCACGGTCAGGACTTCTACAAGTTATCTGAAACGACCCATCATTAAACTAGCCCCAATTCCCATATATGACTCTCACGACTAAAGCAGTCGTTCTTTTTTTTCTTTGTTTAGTTACTTTTATTTCTCAACTTTTAGGATTTTATGGTGTTTTTGAAGATCCAACATAACTTCGCATTTCTGTTTGATTATTCCCTAGTGAATAATCGCGGGCAATATGTTCAGTTATGTTGTAATCTTTTTAGCTGTTGATATTTTTATAAGAGCTTATTGCTAAATGTTTAATTTTATGATGGATGGTTGGTTTGATTTCTTTCTGCTTTTCGCCCGTTTTCAGGGGGCCTTGCGTTCTCCTCATTATTTTTAAGGACAGTTGAATGTATAACGTGCGTTGACAGTGGACTGTAAAAACAATTAATTAAGGGTGATAAAGATTGAACACACGCTATACATTTCGATAGGATTTATGAGCAAACAATTATCACAAAATACAATATTTATCTTGAGGCTTCTTCGCTAACAAAGGTAGATCCTTTCTGAATGGTAGCGATGCGAAGACATCAGTAGTTTTCAAGACGTTTAATTAACTCTGGTGAATGATGAGAACCACTGACACTTCTGTCAGAACTTGAGGCGTATAAATAATCTTCATAGAATTCAATAATAGACATAAATGATTCCTTAGATAGTAGCTGCTGCTAGCTAAAAAATATATATCATTTGCATTTAATGTTAGCCACTGATTAATAAATCACTGCAAATGTCGTCGCAATGGCTAAATAACAAGCTATATTAAGCAATTCATTATTAATGAGATAATTGACTCACAGTTTTAATAAGTAATAATCTTCAAGCTTGTAATTATTCATATCACTATTCTTAAAGTCCAATTAAACCAGGAAAAGATAATCCCTCTGGAACAAATAGCGTTGACACAAGTATGCTTGAAAATCTTCTTAGAAATATTCCTTCAATGAGGAAAAATGCATGATAGCTTTAAAATCAAGTTAAGAAGCATTGACTTCTGAATATAATAATAAATTGGGTGAACTGGCCCAATAAATTGCCACTAGAAATTGTGAAGGCAATTGCTAGACGTATTGAAGATGGCGACGAACCAAGAAGAATGTTTGAAGAAGAAAAAAAAGAAGAAAGCTAACAATATAAAAACATATTGTAGAGAAATTCAACTGTCCTTAAAAATAATGAGGAGAACGCAAGGCCCCCTGAAAACGGGCGAAAAGCAGAAAGAAATCAAACCAACCATCCATCATAAAATTAAACATTTAGCAATAAAAATATTAACAGCTAAAAAGATCACAACATAACTGAACATATTGCCCGCGATTATTCACTAGGGAATAATCAAACAGAAATGCGAAGTTATGTTGGATCTTCAAAAACACCAATAAATCCTAAAAGTTGAGAAATAAAAGTAACTAAACAAAGAAAAAATGAACGACTGCTTTAGTCGTGAGAGTCATATATGGGAATTGGGGCTAGCTTAATGATGGGTCGTTTCAGATAACTTGTAGAAGTCCTGACCGTGACAACCCTCACAAGACCGTCTGGGCCTGGGTGAGTTTGAGTTATGATGCCAACAACCCATTTTAAGGGAGGCATATTGTCATCCATGATTAAAACTGGCGTACCTATGGTAACATTAGGCATAGCCTTCAACCATTTAGAACGTCTCTGCAAGGAAGAAAGATTTGAAGGAGAAGATCCTCTTGAAATAAGATCTGCATGATTTTCCTTAGAGACGACATGAGAACAAGAATCAATAGATGCAGTCTCCTGAATATCAGCGGCTCTATTGGCTACAAGAGTTTTCAAAGTCGTGGGTGAATGAGTAAGCTGATTACTGATACCCTCATCAGACGTAATGAAGGCTGAGCAATTCACAGAAGACTCAGTAGAATTAAAGGGTTTACCTGATGAAGGCCTATTCAAGTCAGAACATCTCCCACGACGCATTGGAGGCATATTGTGATGCTTAAGAGGGGACGAAGGCAACTTGCCGGAGAAGTACCAGCCTAGTTGGGAGTTCTGTATAGTAGGCAAGTTGGGAGCAGATATCTGTCCAGATACCAAGATTTGAGAACATATCTCAACTCCCAATAGGAGTTAGGAGAATTAAAGCTGGGATCTGCTAAGGGTAAGTTAGGAGGAATGTTCCAACCTCTAGTATTAACAAAGTTTTTAGGGAAATTAGAAGCAGAGATCTCAGGCACTATAATGGCCTTTGTATTGTAGCACCAATTCGTAACCTGAGATCTTATAGAGATTTCTGTACAATTCAAGACATTTGCATTGGTAGAAAGAATGCCAGCAAGAGACGTACATTGAGACAATGGCGACAAACCAAGCTGCTTGAATAATCTGTCAGTAATTAGATTACAGTCTGATCCAGTATCAAGAAGAGCTGTGGCCTGTACGGGGCTGCCATTGTTACTTAAAATTATCACGCTAGCAGTAGGTAAAAGACATTTCTGCCGTGACTGGCTGGCAGACATGATATTGGCCGTATTTATGGCTTGAGAATTGCTTGGCCGTGAAGGGTCATGCAATAAGTTGCTGTGCCTGCCTTGACATTGTCTACATCTAAAAGTGTTACAGCTCGAAGTGTGACCATTTGAGCTAAGGCAAACACTTCAAAGTTTGTGATTTTTCACGAATTGATCGCGGGATGAATAATTCAGCGATCTAAAGGCGTCACAATAAATTATAGTGTGATTCGATTTACTACAATAATTGCATTTCGCTCTAGGAGAGGAGAGGTTAGCCTTGACAGAAGGAGCAGATGAGGGCTTGACGGACTGACTTTTCAGAACCGATTCTGTCATCTGCAGCACCCTAACCCTAGACTCCAAAAAACTGAATAATTCCTGCAACTTGGGAAGTTTTCCTAACTTAATTGAAGATTCCCATTCTTTAATTAATTCTACTGGGAGCTTATCCACAATGATATGTGAAATAATTAAGTCAGACAGAGGAACATCAGTATTAAGTACGTTCAATGCATGAACCGTACTTGAAAAACGATCTAAGTATTGTTGCAATGAGCTTGCAGAATCTCCTTTAAGGGGCGGTGGAGAAAAAAGGTTATCCAAATGGGTATTGGCAATTAACCTGTCATTATCGAATCTTTCAGCTAAAGTCTTCCAAGCTACATCAAAGGTGGCATTGGAGACCGGGATATTTTGAATTACAGTCATTACCTCCGGGGATAAACAAGATTTTAGATATTGAAATTTATCCATGTTGGATATATGACTGTGCTGAACAATTAATGAGTTAAATGTATCCCTGAATTCGAGCCAAGCTCTAGGGTCGCCTAAAAAACTTGGTAGCTTAATTTCAGGCAATTTAGGTAAATTCGACAAAGGCGCAGGCAAAGAAGATTTGTGATTAGAGTTCTGCTCTTGATTCGGCTCATATAACAGTTTTGCATCTGCAATTGAAGAATTGATATAAGCTAAAGCCCTTGAACATTCTGACTGAAGCTGGCGCTCTTGAAACTCAGCCTCTTCATCGTAAATGTTACGATGCTGAAGACTTTCAACCTCATATCTATCTGACAATTTTTCTAGGCTTGACTTAAGAACAATGGCCTCTTGATAGGATATCTTGTCCAAAATTTCAAATTCAGATACTGTTTGAATTTGAATCATGAATTGATTTTTCAGAAGGTTAAAAATAGCTTCGGCTTTGGCCTTGGCTCCAGCTTCGGCTTCTTCAGCTTTAGCTATAGCTCTAGCTTCAGCTTCGGCCGCTTTAGCTTCGGCCTCAGCCGCTCGAGACTTATTGAAAGCATTAATCTGCCTGCTAATATGGGAGATGGCCTTTTGTATGGTTTTCTCAATTTCTGCCATATAGGCATCTTCGGATTCAGAAAAGGCTAGTTCATTGATCTCGGACTGGACTCTGTTATATTCAGATTCAAGCTTGCTTAAATCAATCTTAAGCTCAAGAAGGTCTTGAGGAGAGGTTTCCTCATTGATAACGCAGTCTAGAATGTAATTAACTTTGCGAGTGATTCTCGACTTAATAGGCGTCCTTTTTGCCTTTAAAGTCTTAAGGGTGCCTTCTACGTCAGTCATGATTTGACAATTGATTGTTCAAATAGTATTCGACTTAACGTGATTCACTGTTTATGACTTAAATTGACCGCACTGAGAGCTTATTGAGCACTAAAGTTAGTTGCCCGCGGTTAGACAAAATGTGACAATAATGTGTGTGTACATGGATTCACAAAGGTGAGTGCAATTATGTAAATAATAACAAACCCTTTTAATAGATTAGTTTGAAGAGCTGTTGTCTGAATATTAGGCCTCACACGTGCAGATTAAAACACGGAGGCAGAAGCACTTAATATGAGATTAAAATTACCTTTTCAATAAGAAACTTCAAACTGACTGAAGTCAGGAATGCCAATTGTGCTTCAAATAAGTCAATTATTTGCTTGAATGATATTTGTGTTCAAACAGCATGAATTGCGGAACACCAACAGCTTGAATTATCTCAATAAAGTTTACTACGGGCGGAATAGAACGAGTGTAGGTTTATAATGCGTGTTACAATATTGTGGTTCTATCCGGCCTCGGAGGATCCAAAATATGTATAACACGCATGTATGGTTTTCTCAATTTCTGCCATATAGGCATCTTCGGATTCAGAAAAGGCTAGTTCATTGATCTCGGACTGGACTCTGTTATATTCAGATTCAAGCTTGCTTAAATCAATCTTAAGCTCAAGAAGGTCTTGAGGAGAGGTTTCCTCATTGATAACGCAGTCTAGAATGTAATTAACTTTGCGAGTGATTCTCGACTTAATAGGCGTCCTTTTTGCCTTTAAAGTCTTAAGGGTGCCTTCTACGTCAACGTCTACGACAACTGAAAATCCCCACGTCTTACATGAAGTGTTGCTTCATTCACAAAAAATCGGCGGAAGGATAGTTGGACCCTATTTCTTTGAGGAAACAGCCAATGATGTCATCTACAGGGATATTGTGCAACAGTTCATGGCTATGTTGGAAGAGGATGGATGTGACAGTTGGTTTCAACAAGATGGTGCCACTTATACTGAAAACGAGACCATGGAGATGTTGAGGAGATTTTTTGGCAATCAAACCATCTCCAAAAATGTATGCCAACGTTCCCCCAATCTGACTTATCCAGATTTCTTTCGGTGGAGAGTTTTAAAGGATATACAGTGGCAAACCCACACTCAATACTAAAACTCAAAGACGCAAGTTCAACAGTAATTGTAATGGGGAAATAACACCAACAACATTTAAAAAAAAAAAGTTGCGGAACATGCATGGTTGTGTGGAATTGTGTTTTCAAGAAAATGATGGTCATTTACAGCACTTTTTGTGAAACATTAACATGAAAAATTGTTGTGGAATATGCATGGTCTTGTGTTTGGAAAAAATTATGACCATTTCAGCAGTTGCTGTGAATGCATGCAAAATGGTTTACTGTCATGTCAGTGTATTTATAGTCCTCAGAGATTGAAAAATTCTTAAAAACAGGATTCAAAATTGGTTTCATGTAAGTAAAGGCATGTGCAACAAATATGCAAGTTGGAATGTTTAATAAAATCTGAGAAAAAATTAATAAAGTCTGATTGCGGGGATTTTACAAACACACAGTATTTTGTGTAATAGTGGGCAGGTTGTTCTGCCATCTTACTAAATACCTAAATTAGCAGTATGCAGGTTGTCATGATATGCTGATAACATTGTGAATATGGTAGTACCGTATATACTGGAATACTACCCATACATCTTTGTCAAAAATCACGAACGAAAAACTAGGGTGCTGGTATTATTTGAACACTAGACTCCTCTCATCTGAATTTCGACATTTTGTACCATATCGGTTCAATATAGCACAATGCTTTGTAGTAGCATCACAGTATAGTATAATAGTAGTGAAGCTGTAATGAAAGGAAAATGAGATAAAGAAAATGATTTCTTATGCACATGGTCCACCATGACTGGCGGTGAAACAAAGCTTTATGCTTAGAGATGCTAAGCAAACAGTGCAGTACAAACAGAACCACTAATTCGGGAAAAATTTGGTGAATTTCTACACGACTTTGACCATGTGTCGGCCCAGGTCAGACTAATGTCATCATGTGTGGTTCCCACAGAGCAGCTGGATTTACAAATGAAGAGTGTTGCTGTTGTTGAGAGTGTTACGCTACACATACAAGACGGCGAGATTTCGGCTGGCTGTTCCCATGCATGTTATTTTTATAATTACATTATAGCCTACTATATTTAATTCGTTTATGATTCTTTTATAATAATGATAATTAAGACTAAAACTGGCAAAATAATTTTATTTATAGGCCTATTGATTTTTTTTTCAAATTTCCTTTCAAATTTTTGTGTGGGGATTTTATTCAGGGATGGGTAGTATTCGGGTACATATGGTAGGCCTATATTACTTTGTGTAGCATATTTCATGTCTTATTCATTTGCATTTTATTAATGAAATAGTCTTAAGAAATATCACTTTTATTTAAATTTCTCTTGCTTGCCTGAGCAAAACAAATTATCACAAAATGAAACTCACTCATGGTGTTACGTGGGATAATTTTCTATTGTTAGCCTACAAAAAATAATAAACAATATTTACCTCAGCTATTGCTTGATCAGCTGCCTCCATTTTGTCAAACGTCACAAAACCACGGCTGTTGAGCAGATACAAAGATTTATTACTACGGTACAGTAATCAAAGCTTTAAATTAACATAATGTTATTGCTAATATATACAAGGCCAGTATAAATGAATGAAACTCATTTCAGTAACTTGTTTATTACTGATGCACTAATGGATACGAAAACTCTCAAAGCTCAATATTGTCAAATTCTTTAGTTAGCCTATATCAAGAAAGACTTTAATGACATTATCCTTCCTTAATTTTTCAATACGATTTTAAAATGTCTCATTTATGTATGTTCTGAGGCAAAAGGAGAAGCCTTGAAGACTTCCATGAAAACTATGTTATATGTATGAAGTCTTAAGTCTAATATTCGTTCAAATATTCTTTGTAAAATTGAACAAATTGATTTAATCTTAAAATATGCAGTCCAATCCATGAGTAAGCTGGTCTTATTATTATTATAAAATCAAAATATTATGGTACTTACTTTTTCTCGATTTCCATTGTTACGTTAACAATATTACCATATGTGTGGAATGTTTTCTTAAGGAAATCTTCTGTTATCTTGTATCCAGACACAAATATTGTATTCCCTTGACGAGGCTTGTCAGCACGACCATCTCGTTTTTCTGTCAAACCTCTTTCCTCACGGTCACGAGCAGATACAAAACTATCATATAGATTCTGAAAAATATTAGATCATACAAACAAAATTTCACTAAACACAATTGACCATTATAATGACCAACATGAAAATATATGACCATGCAATTAAGGAACAAAAAAATGAATGAACTTTGGCAGGAGAAGTGGAAAATTCACAAGAAAACCTTCCCACATTATTTCCTAGTATTGTGTGCACCAATTTTACTAGTAAACAGGATTGAAAACTATCCTGTGGATATTAGGCCTACTAATCAAACACAATCCTTCAGTATCACTAAAGATAGTAACAGCAAGCTGAGAGATATGATTTTTTTATCTATCCTTGCTGTTATTTTGACAATATCTGTAGTTCTGGTAAATTCTGTAGTTTTTTTATGGTAGAATTTAATTATATTAGGTTGGAAGTTCTTAAATTGTTATATGGGTCATTCTCCAGAAACGGGACAATTCGTGTAACTCTGACATTTTTGTTACTGTTTATGAAAAATTTGCAAATTTGTTAATTGGAAATAATGTAAACAACTTTTACTACATAAACACTCAGTTATTATAAAATTAACACTAGAACTATTGCAACAAAATATCACTTTTATACTGACAATGTCAGCTCCGTAGTCTGTAACCATACCCAAATCTTATGTTAAACAGTCTTAAGAAAACCTCAAATTATGAGCTTTAAAAGTTCATAAATTTCCTTTGTCAAGAAATAGTTTCAAATTTCACTTTATCAGAGGAAAAAATGCAGAATAATTAATTTTAAAATATTTTTTGTGGCTCTGAAGTTGTGTAACCAGGTCAACAATCAACTCCGTAGTCAAACATTAAGTGTGCCATAACAAGTCAACAGATGGCAGCACACTGTAGTTTGAAGGTTCTTGAGCTAAAGGGAAGGCAGCCATTTGCAAAGCTGTGAAGCCAGTTCATGTGAATGCTTTGGTTGCTGAGCTGTGTCCTCCTGAATTTGGAAATCAAGGTGAGTAGGTTTTTACACCATCAACTCCGTACCCTTACTGTTAATTAGTGTGTCACATTTTCAATTATAATCAGTATGTTCTTCTTATGGAGATTTAGTTAGTTTGTGTTGCCTGAAAGTTATATACATGTGATTTCAAAATTGTGGCATTGACAGTGAAAAGAGAGGAAAATCATCACCTCCGAAGCCATCAACTCCGTAACCAACAAGAAGATACGGAGCTGATTGTGGTGTTACAGAGTTGACCCACTCTTGCTATTCATAATGAAAGTCAAAATGTGTAACTAAAAACACATATTCCTGTTTGTTTACTTTTGGTATACAATTTTGTAGTTTGTTTGAACATTATTAATTTTAAATTAAAACAGAAATAGGCATATGAAATATTTATGGGCTTAGTTGGACGGAGAACTATGTTTGTAATATTATTAACCCCTCTCTTCCCTCCTTCTGTTAGGTTATGACCATTGTTGCTGATTCCATATGTTTTCGTGCTGTTTGTAGTTGGTATGCACATGTGTATGTAGGCCTAGCTACATTTCTTATGAGGCTTTTCTTTTTACATTTCAGATACACTATGGATAAAGTGAACAAAAAATTATCACAAAAGGCTATTGAGAATAGGCGGAGAATGAAAACAGAGGCCCAAAGAAAGAGAAGGGAGCGTATTAACAAAGATCCAGAGGCATATGAAATGCAAAAAGAAAAGGAAAGGGAAAGATACCATAAGCGAAAACAGGATGGTAAAATTAAGACAATACATGAGCTGTCAAAACGAGAGAAAAAGTTTAAGCGGAAATCATGGAAAGAAAGTTCAAGGAAATACCGTGATTCTCTCAAAAAACAGGAACAGGTAAAACCATTCTTAAATGAAAACAGCCCTCCTTCTTGTTCTTCTGATCAGCCTAATACAAGCAAAAAAGAACATGGGAGGAAAAAATTGAGAAGAGACAGAGCCAAAGCATATAGGAAAATTAAAAAGCTAGAAAATGAAGTAGAGAAAATTAAAGCAAAGGCAAATAAATACAAATCTAGATATTTCAGGTTATTAAGAGACAAGGAAAATGTAGAGAATCCTACCCCTTCATCAAAGGTAAGGCAGTTAGTTAGAGGTGAATCCATTTCACCTGCTGTGAGGAAGAAACTCTTGTTTCATGAATCGTTAACCACACAGATGGCTATAAACTTTAGTAGTTTAAATAAAAAGGAAAAGCAGAAGAAATTTATACAAGCAATATCTGGGAAAGTTTTGAAGAAGTACAAGTGTTTAGGAAAACTAAAGTTTTTAAGCTACAAAGTTCTGAGGTCAAGTGATAAGGGAAAGTATTTAGTGCTAAATAAAACTATGGTCAGAATGAAAAAGGATTTCAGACTTCTTGGAGAAGGATGAGTGTAGTCGTGTTTGTCCAGGAAAAAAGGATACAATCACTAGAAAAGGCATTAAAAAACAGAAGAGGCTATTAAATAATACAATGAAGAATTTACACACAGAATTCCAAAAAATGCAATTAGATTACACTATTAGCTATTCAACGTTTTGCAAACTACGCCCATTCTGGATACTGCCCCCTAATCTAATAAGAGAGATACGTGCTTATGTGTTATATGTCAAAATGGAGAATTAATTGTTCGCAAGTTGAAAGGACTGGATATAATACGAGAAAATTCTGTGGAAGATGTATGCAAGTCCCTGTGCTGTAATGATGAGATTGAAGAAAAATGCTTAGAGAGAAAGTGTGTACAATGCAATAACAAAAAAATAAACTACAAGGATTATGTTTCAGAAGAAGTGACACAATATGAGAGATGGTCAGCAATAGTGGAAGTTATACAAGTTAGTGGCAGAGAAAAGAAGTGTAAGAAAAACATAAAAGAAAGTGTTAAATGTACAAAAGAAGAACTTGCAAAACAACTAGAAACCATAATGCCTAATTTAATGCAACACATTGCAAACAGAAACCATCAGTACAAAGAAATGAACAAATTAAAGAGAGATTTAAATCATGATGAAATACTAGTCCATGCAGATTTTTCTGAAAATTACAACTGCAAATACAGCGAAGAAATTCAGTCGATGCATTTTGGAGGATCACGCCAACAGATCACTTTGCACACTGTAATTGTGTACTACAAGACTCAAGGCACGACTGATGTTCTACATAAATCATACTGCACAATATCCAATTCCTTACGCCATGACCCAGTAGGAATATTTGCTCATCTCCAACCACTACTTACCAACATCAGTGCAATAAGTCCTAATCTTAAGCGCATTCATTTCCTAAGTGATGGACCTTCAACACAGTATAGAAATCGCAAAATGTTTCACTTGATTGCTGTGCATATACCTAAATGTTTACCTCAATCACTGCAGTCAATAACTTGGAACTACAGTGAACGAGGGCACGGAAAAGGTGCACCTGATGGCATTGGCGGGTGTTTAAAACTGGTTGCTGATTCATTAGTAGCCAGAGGGGAAGATGTTGAAAGCTTTCAGAAGCTTGCAGATATGCTCAAACAAAATGTTTTAGGCATTCAAGTAATACCCATACCAGTAGATGATGTTGAGAAGTTTGCCGATATCTTTCCTGAAATGATAAAGCCTTTTAAAGGAACACTCCGGACCCACCAAGTTTTGTGGTCAGAAAGCAATCCTCACTTGCTGACATTTCGAAGACTAAGTTGTTACCAATGTCTTCCTTCTGAAATTTGTGACCACTATGCAATTGGTAGCATTTCAATCGAATCATCTTGTGGACCAAAGTACAAATATAGTATCCTTTTTTTTTTTATTTCTGCCTCTGATCATAAGCATGGCTCATTCGAAGGCATTATAATAACCACATAACTTTATACAGTATGTTTTTACAAACTATAATTGTACTGAAATCGTATATTTTATGTAATAAATTTGTTATTATTAGAAACATATATTTCTTCATTTTATGCTAATATGTTTTTGTTCAAGCTTTTCCTTAATTACATTATAGCAACTTCTGTAACATCTGTGACAACAGAAAATTCAACACTTGGAAAACGTGCCAGACTTCATTACGATGATGTTTATAGCACTGATTCTGAATCGGAAGAAAAACCAAAAAGTCTTCAGCACAAACAAGTTTGTGTGAACGATTATGTGGTGGTGCAATTTTGCAGCAAGAAAAGTGTGAAATATTACATTGGTGTTGTTCTTTCAATTGATGACGACAATTACACTGTTAAATTTCTGAGACTGAAAAAAGAGGGTTGTTTTGTTTTTCCTGATAGAGATGTCGATAGAAATGATATTATAGAAATTCTGAAGGATCAGCCTGAAATTGACAGGCGAGGACAGTATTTCTTCACACATGATTTCAGCAATTTGAAAGGACTGTGCTGAATTTATTTTTAACATGTCTGCTTTGTTTGGAAAATTTTTATTTTCATGTATCCTATATAAAAGAAGTTACTTGTAGTATTCTTATAGGCCTAGCTGTAAGTACTCATACATCTAGACCTGTATAAAACTTATCTTATGTACAGGTATTTCTTTGAAGCTTCTATTTGATCATCATTTAATTCAACTTTTTATGAACCGTTAGAAAGGTTAACAATTTTAAAATGAAAACAATTTGTCATTTTCATGTAGGCCCAATGTGCTAAATAATATTTGTAATATTTAGTACAAAATAAACTTGTTCAATTTGTATTAGGCCAACTACGTAACTAATTTAGTCTACTCCGTGCCTCACGATGTCAACTCCGAAGCCCACTGTGTCAACTCCGTAGAAGGACACTTTTTCTTTTATTTTTTTTTAGAAAAAGTAATCTTCAAACATCACTGCCAGTAGACCTGAGTAATTCTATAGCATGTACCCTGTTTATGACAAAAATATCAAGCTGATTAGTGAAAGTTATTTTTTTGTGAAAGTGCAATTCCATTTTGTCCCGTTTCTGGAGAATGACCCATATACCATCTACATCCTGCATTGAATCTATTAGAAACTACAGCAGGAACATTAGCTGTACAAATATGGCAAATAATTGCTGGTCATTTAAGTTACTTGATTACCTTTACTTTTGAAACAATTACTTTCAACTAATCACAAAGATACTGGCACATAAAATGTCATCTTTGGTTCATGCTGCCCAATAGGTACAATAGGAATATCTCCAAGAAAATCAGTATCAATCCAGGAAACTGTATAATGATATCTTATTTCATTTGTACAACCAAATGAGAAGGGCTTAAATGCACTGTAAATGCAATTTTGACAAATTTTGATGGCCTGTGACTGAGACCAAACAATTGTTCTTTTTTATATCTGACTGTTTTTTAATGCAGTTAATATAAGAGTGAAAGATATGAGTTATGTCATGTATTTGTGAATAAAAAGTACAGCAAACTCCTGATTATCCATGGGCGGTTTATCCGGTTTGTGGATTACCTGCGCAAATTCTTCCCTCTTTTGCAAGCGGAATATGAATATAAGGGGTTCAAAATATTAATTTCCAACACTCAATTTTGAATTTCTTGCACTTTATTTTATCATATTGTGCATAGAGTTTGTTGTTGTTCTTCTAGAGAAGTTTAGTAACATTCCCTATGCACAATATGGTGACATAAAATGTGGGAATTCTAAAATTAGGCACATGAAATTAAAAATCTCACACCCAGTTATAACTGTATTTTGCTTATAAGGGTTAAAGGTTTATGTATATGTATATATTATATACAGGGTCTTTATTATAAGTTGAGACGGGGCGACCGGTGTTTTCACTCTCCGCTATGGAGTCCGCATTAGCCGCGGGTGGAGCGCGCGCGGCTTCCCTGCTTAAAGTGTAGGCTATATAAAGTATTACATATCTTACCTTATAACATATGTTGGAAGTGTCGTCCTTCCTGTGTTATACAGGCATTGTATCTGGAAACCACATTCTGGCTGACGCGAGTGAGTTCTTCCACTGTAATGCCCCTAATTTCATTCGTAATGTTTTCTTTCAGCTCCAATGTGTGAGGATTTGTTCGATAAACCTTATCTTTAAGAATGTGGTTTCCAGATATAATGCCTGTATAACACAGGAAGGACGACACTTCCAACATAATATGTTATAAGGTAAGATATGTAATACTTTATATAGCCTACACTTTAAGCAGGGAAGCCGCGCACGCTCCACCCGCGGCTAATGCGGACTCCGTAGCAGAGAGTGAAAACACCGGTCGCCCCGTCTCAACTTATAATAAAGACCCTGTATATATATATATATAATAATTATTATTATTATTATTATTATTATTATTATTATTCATGAATACTGAGTGTAATGAGCATCATTCAAATTTAATGGCTTCACAGTCCATCAAAATCACATTAGATTATATGTGTTGCCTATAACAACGTTGCCTGAAATTAGAATTTTCAAATTCAGATTATTCTTGTTTTTTAACAAGGAAAATTGGGAGTTTGCTGTATACCGGTACAAGAAAAAGTATAGATACACTCAAGCTCCAGAAGAGAAAGCAAATGTTGCTAAATTTCACTTTCTTGATGCTCACAAATTGGCTACAAACTTCAATTAGGTATGTGTATGCATAGTCAAAATCACCATATTCAGAATGAAGATATGTAACTTAGCTGTGAAAGTTACCGCATTCTAAACTTGATATGATATACAACTGATCTCCACGCCATGAGCTTTTGAACTGCTAACGACTGCTGAACTCTTTCACCTCTGATTGTATTTTTGCATGTCTTTCTCTCTCTCACTAGCTCGAGTTAATTAAATAAATTAAAGTATTCAACTGATTTCTCTTGCAAACTAGATCATATAAATTTATTTTTAAATTAAACTACATTTCCCATCACTACCTGTGGCTGAACAGATAAGAACCAATATTTGGATGATGCAACTATGAAGGAGGCACTGATCATTTGAGCACAGTGTAATAATTGTTATTGGGAAATTACTGGCAACGTTCTGAAGAATCTGTAATTGGAACACTACTGGCAAGTATCTGGGATGAATAGACATTTCATTTGGCTTCTGCTCCATGCATGACCTTCACCTAATAGAAAGACCCACTGTCGAGACTCAGTTTGTCCATTTATGACTTCAAAAGAACAAAGTGACAAAAATAGGCCTACTGTAAGTCTATAACTTTTTTTTATGTCTTAATGTCCTATAGTTTTTACCATTTGTCAGATAACTGATCAAAAGGTACTAAAATCGATTAAGGCTTGCTCTAGCTTAATGTACCTTAACTTTTGGTCGGTTGTCTGTTTCCATATCTTCTGGGTGTGTGGCAGAAAAGGGCTGGTACCCGCTCACAGTCCTTTCTGTACCTGACAGTTTACGCTCCAAACCTCTTGGTCTCTTGAAACCAGCTTGTTCTGGCCTCTTAGGAGTTTTTGTAATAGCCGTAATGGCTCCAGATTTGATAAGTTTCTTTGCCACTTCTCGTGCATCTCGAGCTTCAGCTGGACGTTTTGGGGTCTGAGGTGTCCTCTCCGGTTCTGGACGAGGTGCTTTTAATGCTTGTAACGCTTTTTTCTAAACAAACAAACAAAAAAGTATGGTAACACATGTGAAAAATAAGTCACGTATTACGAACAATAATCCTACTTATTTTCAAAATAAAGGGAAAAAGAATGAAAATGAATGACCAAACCAAAGAGAACAACATACTTCCAGAAGAGTTCTGAATATTTGGGTGGGTAAAAGCAATGTGGTAATGGGATTCAGTTATTTATTTAATTGCAATATGGTTGCTATTTTTAATTAATAATCACAAACTCTAGTAAAGATTATGAGACCCAAAGGGAAGAGACCACTGAGTGGGGTCCTACACATAGGCCTATATACACAAAGTTAAGTGTCGACTAAAATCTGGAAATTCTTGTTTTATTCTATTCAATTCAGAAGCTTCTATCTATGCGTCTAAAAATAAAAATTTACAATACTATTATCCTGCCGGTTGTATTATATGGATGTGAGACGTGGTCCTTTACTCTTTGGGAAGAACATAATCTGAAACTGTTTGAAAACAGGATGCTTAGGAAAATATTCGGACCTAAGAGAGATGAACTTGGAGGCCCCTTTGCCCCACCTGGGAATCATAGGGTACCAGATACAGACAGATACAAGAGAGATGAAAATGGGTACTGGAGGAAACTGCATAATAACGAGCTTTATAACCTGTACTCTTCACAAAATATAATAACGGTAATTCAATCACGGAGGATGAAATGGGCTGGACATTTTGTGCATGGGGGAGGAAAGACATATCTCAAAAATATTGATTGGAAGAATCAAAGGGAAGAGATCACTTGGAAGACTTAGACATAGGTCTGTCTGTCTGGAACCCTATAGCCCCTATGTTGGGGCGAAGGGGCCTCCAAGTGGAGGTTTCTGTTACCTAGGAATTTTTGTTACGCTTATTTTCCGAGAGAGGGCAGAGGGACAGGTGGTAAGCCCATTGCCTCTCAACCCCCCTCAGGAAACTAAGGTATTACTTGGACGTGAAAGGGCCGAGAAATTTTGTCCAGAGTCTCTAATTTAGGCTTGGAGTTCTTTTATGAGCCGTAAATCTACGACACGGACCCCCCAGCTTAAAGTCCCTCCCAGAGGACTCCGTGCCCAGGATTTTTACGTCCTGAAAAACCCATTGACCACGGCCGGGTTTGATCCCGCGACCTTCGGATCTAGAGGCGGGTATGCTACCTCTAGACCACCGTGGCCAACAAGACATCTAGGTGGGAGGACAATATTAGAATAGATTTAAGGGAAGTAGTGTTTGTGAGGGGTGGTTGGAGTTAGCCACAGAATAGGGTTGAAAGGTGGGGTATAAGCACAGCAATAAACCTCTGGGTTCCATCAAATAGATAATATTCCTTTATCTAGCTTAGGAACTGCCTATTGTCAATGAGTAAGTAAGTAAGCAGTGCTTGTTTTCTGGGGGAACGGGGGGGTATGCATACCCCTTAATGATTTTTTCAGTTTCATATAGGAGAAAATCACTACACACCATCTTTTCATTGACTATAAATCTGCCTATGATAGTGTATGGAAGGATGAGTTGTGGAATGAAATGTGCATGCTTGGATATCCCAAGAAACTAGACTCTGTATAAGGATGTGCTTTCTGTAGTCAAAAGGGGTAAGAGCATATCTAATGAATTTAAACTTGGAAAAGAACCGAGACAGGGAGATGCTCTTGCTCCCTTGCTGTTTAATACAGTGCTGGAAATCTCTGTCAGGAATGCAAATGTCCAGCAGAAAGGAACAATATTTAATAAATGTAGTCAGATACTGGCCTATGCGGATGATGTGGTAACCTCTGGCAGGAGAGTGCAAGATGTTAAGGAGGCCTTTGAATCCCTGGAACATCAAACAAGGGACGGTTAAGCAGTCGGAACCATTTGGCCCTTTCTCCTTTTGAGATAGTGAATGAGTTTGTGTATCTGGGGTCTGTATTAACTAGTAACAATGAACTCAAGAATGAAATAGGTAATAGAATTAAACCTGCAAATAGAGCCTACTATGCACTTCTCCCAATACTGAAAAGTCAAAATGTCTATAGAACAACTAAAATCGAAATATAGGCCTATAAAACTTTAATCAGACCAGTCGTCCTATATGGTTCAGAAACATGGATGGTGAATGTCGAAATCTGCAATAGACTTGCAGTTTTTGAAAGAAAGATATTAAGAAGGATATTGGGAGCGATATATGATGAAGCTAACTGGCAGAGAAGATATAACACCGAGTTGATGGCAATGTATGGTGACACAGACATCATATCCTTCATTAGATTAAACAGGCTTAGATGGTTGGGACACGTTGGTAGGATGACGAATGACCAAAAAGTACATCAAGTTTGCTATACGCAACCAATAGGAAGAAGGACGAGGGGAAGACCTAGGAACAGATGGTGGGACTCAGTTCAGGACGACATCAGGAAATATGGAATAAAGAAATGGACTCAATTGATAAAGGATAGAGGAGTGTGGATGAGGACACTGAAGGAGGCGAAGGCCCACATTGGGCTGTAGTACCATACAAGAAGAATAGGAGAAAATAATAATTTCCACAATTTGAAATCTGGAGATTTGTTATGTGCCATGTAATGATCTATTACGAAAGGTGTGGAAGGGTAAAAAAGCTTCAACATTAAGGTAAGTGGCGACAGCTAAATTCTAGGTCAATGACAGGTTATGTTAAGAACAGTTATATTAGTCTAGCAGCGATATACTGAATAGCACGGGGTTTAATATGTCCCATACACTACTCTGAGAGTTCCATAAGAAGTATTCGACAAGGAATACCTGTAAGAACAGCAGCTAAGATAAATGACAAGTATTCTCGCCTAAGAAAATGGAGTCATAATACATAAACAATGAAATATCCTGTTTCGTTTTTATTAAGAAGGCGTCATACGAAAACAAAGCGCACATGAAAAAGAAATGAGGGTAACATTTTTAACCATTTTATAAGTGTCAAAGTTACTAAGCCTAACATTTTTAACGACAGCTATGTAATTACGTAGCCAATCTTAAGTCTGAGAAAGTGGGAAGGAAAATGTTATGGTGTTGCATTTTACTTATGTCAGTAACGTTATTTACACTATGTATATGATGCATCTTACACATATCGGTGGTGCAATGTACACTGTGTGGGCTGAAGTAAAAGGTAGAAGTGGCGCTGATTGCCAACAATGGCCCAGGGTTCTTAGCTTCTGAGTTCAGTTATCTTTGGTTGAAACTAAGCACTAAATAACCAGACACGGAACCAAAGGATGGTACCGTATCACCGGAAAAAACCACTGGCGAAATTACTAAGGTAAGCAATTCCGAAGACTGCTGAAAGAAAATTTAGAAGATTGTTTGGGTATGGTGCAGATCTCTACTAAGATTCCACGCGCCGTGTTGCGATAGTTATGCAGGCCCTCGGTTGGGAACCAAAACTCCCATTGGCTGGCGGCCAGTTTTAATAATTAAATTGAAACATTGACTTCCTGTTATATGTTA
This sequence comes from Ectobius pallidus, assembly GCA_964059195.1. NCBI lineage: Eukaryota > Metazoa > Arthropoda > Insecta > Blattodea > Ectobiidae > Ectobius > Ectobius pallidus. The sequence goes on along the minus strand of CAXKWD010000002.1, from coordinate 100,894,303 downwards.
TTAGCACTCAGTACTACTATAAACAACAACAACAATTAAAGAACCATGTTATGAATGGTTAATTCAAATTTATCTTCGCTTTACCAATTAAAACTTCCGGCATACCAAACTTCCAGATAGGCTATTTAATGAAAGCTCTTTTTTTTTTTAATACAGTATGTTCCTTGTGACTTTCTAGGTATAATATTAACAAATCTAAAAAGTAAACAAGCAACCAAAACCATTCTAACCTTCTTTTTCAGTTTTGTATATTTAGCTTGCAGCATCAATTCTTCTTCTGTAAGATTTGTGGGGAAATGTAGGTAAACCATTACTGTACAGCAATATTGCTAAAGCTGTTTATGAATTTAGATAACAGTGAAAACTGTCAAATTTCACAAGACACTCTACCAAACCTAACTCAATCACACAAGAAGTGCAGTTGCCTAGACTGGTTCTAATTGTGGCGAACCTGTTCCTGCTTCCGTCATCTGTTAAAAAAGTCAAAGTTCTTTAACATAAACATAGTCCACATTTCGTCAACTATTATTTTGTTTTATTGCGTACATCAAATATATACATTTTGAAGACAGTTATCAAGTTCACCAAAATTTGTCTTCTTCGTTCATTTCAACTTGTAATATTCAGATAAATATTAGGTTAAAGCTAATACGTATGCAATTCAAAACGTGTCTTGTATACCCCTGGAGAGCCTTCACACTGACCATGCTTATCGTCTAAACAAAGTTGTTTACGTGAACATATGAAAATGAAGTTCGTAATAAATACACTATCAGCATATTCTAGTCGAATTGGTTGTATTAAAGACATTGAACGTCTGCCTGGAATTGTATTTGAAACTCCACTTCTGCTTCTGTACACCAAGGTACCACAACTCTAACCTATAATTTGGATAAACCATGTATCGTTATAATGTAGTGATAGAACAGACGGACACAATTTCCAGCCATCTATTTTTAATTTAAAGCCGCATGGGTTAAACAATGATGCCCAATCGTCCTTTTGGGTTTGGTCCACGTCTCTACTACAATTCCACGCGCCGTGCTGCAGTCGTTATGCGGGCCCTGGGTTGGGAACCGGTGTTCCCATTGGCTTTTATTAAAATTCTGATGAATCATAATACCGCTGTATTATATTTTCAGGGGGGCAGTGTACCACATTTGACACATGAAGTATTAGAAATGGTGACCAAAGAACCCCAGCCTCTTCATATCCCAATTGCAACTACTGTACACTGCCAAGAGTCTGTTGAGGCCTTCAAGAAAGGCATTGCAGATTTTGTAGGCCTAAAGGTTTGTAAAATATAGGCTCTACCAGTAATAAAATACATGCATGTTATGGTACATATTTATAGAGTGACTTATAAACTTGCCAATGCCCGAACTCCAAACTGTTATAATACCATATCTCAAAACATTTTGGAATTTGTTTCAGGAGCATTTAACCTTCTGCACAATACATGATCCAGCAAAGCCTACACCTCAAGGATTCAATGACAAGAACACAGTTTCCATATGGTCGCGATATGGAAGAAAACAATTGGATGCTGACAAGTAAGCCTAATTTGTTTTTGGCAAGGAGCTACTTTCCGACTCGCCCTGCTCCCCTTTCCACCGGCGCGGTCGCTTTCTCCGCCAGCCTGCCTGCACGCTCGCTTCCCCTCACCGCCTACTGCGCATTTCCCACGCGCATCTTCTCCCCGCTGCATGCCAACCACTACTAAGCGCCGGTAATGCAGCTTGCTGTGTTAAACAGGCCCCTTGCACCATAAATAATATTTCACAATTTTTTAAAACGAATATAAAAAACAATAAAATTTCACGAATTATAGAAAATGTCGAACAATTAAAAAAATACCCTTGTACCAAACATCATATTTCACGATCTTTAAACACCGATTTGAAAGAAGAAAAAAAATTCACAATAACAAAAGACCCTTGCACCATACATAATATTTCACAATTTTTAAAAATGATTATAAAAAACAAAATAAAATTTCACGAAATATAGAAAATGTCGAACAATTAAAAAAATACCCTTGTACCAAACATCATATTTCACGATCTTTAAACACCGATTTGAAAGAAAAAGAAAACATTCACAATAACAAAAGACCCTTGCACCATACATAATATTTCACAATTTTTAAAAACGAATATAAAAAACAAAATAAAATTTCACAAATTATGCAAAATATCGAACAGTGAAAAAATACCCTTGTACCAAACATATTTCACGATCTTTAAACAGGTAAAATAATATTTCACAATAACAAAATACCCTTGCAACACCAACAAACATAATATTTCACAAATGATAAAAAAATAATAATTCACGATAAAAAAAATACAAAATGCCAAAAACCCTTGCAACAAACATAATATTTCATGCCAACAGGATATTTCACAATTATATATATATAAAAAAAATCGAAATTTACATAATATTTCCAAATTTTAAAAAACGCCGTGTTATGACAAAAAACATGGCTTAATTGATGCAGAATAATTCCCTTGCACCAACACTACTCTTTTCATAACAAACAAACCATCTCAAAATTAGAAAACCCGATTCTTGCGTTAACACTCGCTAACGCAATAGATAACTAAAATATATCGGAACTTCCTTCACTGCTCAACTCGCCTTCGTAGCGTAATGGCTAAGTCTCTTGGCTACGATGCTAAGGGTCATGCGTTCGATCCCCGTTCGATCCAAAATTTAATGTTAGGAATAGGTCTCGAATAGGTGAGGAGGTGAGAGGAAGAGAGGAAAGAGACGGGAAAGGAAGAGAAGAAGAGAATAAAAGAGAAATAAATTATTTTTCTCTTTCACCATTTCCATACTAGATGTCGCCACCGTCGCTATTCTGCTAGTAGTTCTAATGCCGCCGCTAGGTTTCTCCCGACTGTATTAAAGAATCTCCCCACCCTAAACCCCTACTTTCCTCGCTGTCCCGTTAAGAGAGTAGTGGTGGGGGAGTCGGGTGAGTCGCAATATAATTTTTTCCCTTGTTTTTTCTTACCATGTTGTTATAAATTATTATAGGCGGCATGGGCAAGTCTGTCTCACTCTAGCCCAGTACTCATATCTGCTTAAAAGTAACACACCATACTTATTGAAGTGAAACCTCTTTAGGCGCCCTAGGAGTAAATCGAGAGCTAACCCAAAGTTGCGTTACGCTCTAGCGTTACGAACAAAATTGTTACGAAAGTAGTGGGGGTAAGTAGCAAGCATAGAGTTGTTATCGAAAGAATGGGGCCACGGGGGAAAGGTATTAGGCATTGAGGGGGGCTATTACTGCTTCGAGCTAGTGGCATGGTGAGCCCTTCACCGTTATAGATGGCTCTACTCGTTGCGTGAGCATCGTTTACACATCACTCGGAAACTTAACCAAAGTGTCCCATTCATGTAAACAAACACAGTGGCTACGATCAGTGACAGTATGGGCCTTAGTTCGTCACAACTGTGTTATTGTTTTATATGTATTCGATTTAAAGTGCCGAAAAGTGAGTTTTTTATTTTATTCAGATGATTTCCTTCTTCCATTCGATATAATTATATATATTCCTCTATTTCACTCTCAGCATTGCCTGGCGTTCCACGCACCCGATTTTTTTTTTTTTTTTTTTTACTTTAGGATGTTAATTACGGAGAACAGACAATACCATACCCACTTCCAGATGAGCTAGAAACCTGAAATTTGACAGACTTACAGGTTTTAACCTGTAATCAATGAGGAAAAAAAAAATAACAACAATAATAATTTTTACCCCCGAAAAAATCTTAGTCATTCCACAATTTATTTAGTTTATTTATTGCTAAACGGTAATAATAGGCTATGCCAATCTAAATACATGGACTCTGATACTGTGTCAGTTAAGAAAATATGCTTTTCTCAAGAACCTCACTGGGGTTTGGGGGCAGAGCTCCAACAACCGAAGCGAGTCTATATCTACAGCCAATAGTTATTATCTATATTAATAAAAGGAAGTGTCTGTCCTCCGTCTGTCTGTCTGTCTGTCTTCCGTCTGTCTGTCTTCCGTCTGTCCTCCGTCTGTCCGCGATGCCCAGCGAAATCTACTGAACGCAGAGATCTGAAATTTTATACATAGGCGGACTAAAGGGTCGGAATGTGCACCTCGAAGCCGGAATTTTAATTTTCGCTTTAGTTCGTGAGTTATGAATGAAAAACGGGCAGAAAACGTGTATTTATTCCGTTTTCGAAGCATGAGTTTTCAGTAATACAAATCAATTACACTAGGCTTTGGCTATTTTTGTCAAACCTTCGACATAAAAGCATCGCGATCTGTTGAATGTTGTAGCTCACGCTGGTCGATTCATTTGTTTTTAAAGTCAAGGCACGCAAACATAATATGAAATTTTCAACCTGCACCGAAGAGGATTATTATTATTATTATTATTATTATTATTATTATTATTATTATAGGGATAATCAATATTAGCCTAAATATGGTCTAACGTTGTTCGATTTGGACGAAACTCACTATACAGGGGTTTTCCGGGCCAAGGAACTCGAATCTGAGGTCGCTTTTATCAGGTGACGCTATCTAATCGTGATATTGTAGTCCACATGATTTAGGTGTTAATATAATGATTTAACTATTATGCTCTTAATTTTTAATTTTTGAAATAATTATCGCGGGCGAAGCCGCGGGCACATGCTATCTTAAAATAATAAAATGACGTGTTTGTCTGTCTGTCCACGATGCCCAGCGAAATCTACTGAACGCAGAGATCTGAAATTTTAAACATAGATGGGCTGAAAGGTGGGCGAATGCGCATCGAAGCCGGATTTTTAATTTTCGCTTTCGTTCGCGAGTTGTGAGTGAAAAACTGGCAGAAAACGTGATTTTAGCGCTGTCGAAGCATCAGATTTCAGTAATACATTTCAATGTCAAATCAATTGCAGTTGGCTTTGGCTATTTTTGTCATACCGTGGTAATAAAAGCATCGCGATCGCTAGAATGTTGTAAGCCCACGCTGGTCGATTCATTTGTTTAGAATGTCAAGGCCCGTAGACATATTAAATTTTCAACCTACACGGAAGAGGGGTAATCAACATAGACCTAAATATGGTTAAACATCGTTCGATTTGGACGAAACTCACTATACAGGGATTTTCTGGGCCAAGGAACTCGAATCTGAGATCGCTTTTACCAGGCGACGCTATCTAATCGTGACATGTAGTTTACGTGATTTAGGTGTTAATAAATATAATGATTTGTCCGCCGCCGTGGGTGAGTCGGTAGCGCTCCTGCCTTCCACTCCGGCGGCCCGGGTTCGATTCCCGGCCGGGTTGGGGATTTTTCAGTAGTGAAAAATTTCTTTCCCGGGTTCAGGACTGGGTGTGTGTATGTGTCCTTAGGTTTAAGTAGGTAGGGGACTGGCGCACCCCGGTAACAAATCCGCTGTGAATATCCCCTTACGGGATCCCCAGGGGTCGCTCGCGACCCAGAGGAGTAACTTCCTTAAATATAATGATTTAACTATTATGCTCTTAATTTTTAATTCTTGAAATAATTATCGCGGGCGATCGCTTGATTTTGTAAGTCCATCCTGGACGATTCATTTATTTAGAATATCAAGGCCCGAAGACATGAAATTTTCAACCTACACTGAAGAGGGATAATCAATATAGGCCTAAATATGGTCAAACATTGTTCGATTTGGACGAAACTGACTGTACAGGGGTATTCTGAGCCAAGGAACGCGAATCTGAGGTCGCTTTTACCAGGGGACGCTACCTAATCGTGGAATGCACTCCACGTGATTTAGGTGTGAATAATTATAATGATTTAAATATGCTCTTAATTTTTAGTTTTCAATTTTTGAAATAATTATCGTGGGGGAAGCCGCGGGCACATGCTGTTTGTCTGTCTGTCCACGATGCCCATCGAAATGTACTGAAGTCAGAGATCTGAAATTTTAAAGATATATGGACTGAAAGGTGGGCGAATGCACCTCGAAGCCGAATTTTTAATTTTAGCTTTCGTTCGCGAGTTATGAGTGAAAAACTGGCAGAAAACGTGATTCGCGCTGTCAAAGCATCAGATTTCAGTAATACATTTCAATGTCAAATCAATTGCAGTTGTCTTTGGCTATTTTTGTCATACCGTGGAAATAAAAGCATCGCGATCGCTTGAATGTTGTAAGCCCACGCTGGTCGATTCATTTGTTTAGAATGTTAAGGCCCGTAGACATATTAAATTTTCAACCAACACGGAAGAGGGGTAATCAACATAGACCTAAATATGGTTAAACATCGTTCGATTTGGACGGAACTCACTATACAGGGATTTTCTGGGCCAAGGAACTCGAATCTGAGATAGCTTTTACCAGGCGACGCTATCTAATCGTGGTATGTAGTCCACGTGATTTAGGTGTTAATAATTATAATGATTTAACTATTATACTCTTAGTTTTTAATTTTTGAAGTAATTATTGCGGGCGAAGCCGCGGGCACATGCTAGTAACTCATAAGCATGTTCTTTACTATGAAGGGCAGCATTTACTGTTAGCCTAGGGGTAGGAAATTTCTAAATTGATCACATTAATGTGTATACTGTACAAGAAAAAGCTTCCTATGATAATTTGGGCAAAAGATAGATTTATGTTGTGCACCAGCCAAGCTCTGCCCACCGGCTGCTTCCCCACACTTCCGAGCCTTGCATGCACACCTCATCATTGTACACTTTTAATTTTCAACTGTACTTTGCAATTAATTTCTCAGAATCCAGAAAAGGAAAAAAATCCAGTAAGTTAGTCCTATACTATTTTGTGCAAACCTTGTCTGACTTGCTATGTATCTGAACAGAACTAACATTTAAAAATCATTTGACAACATTTACCTAATTGAAAAATTAATAGGCTTATATAATTAATAAAACTAACACATGTCTCAACAGTAAGTTAATTTGTAAGACAGTGAAAGGAATGTCATTCCCTTCTACATCAAAACATAACTTGGTGAATGATAGAATGAGATGACAGCCCCAGAAAAAGTATCCATCATTTGCATTGTCATCAGAATATTTGTCATCATAATCCTTTGTTTTATAAGTATATAAATTCCTCTGGTTGTGGGATATTCTGGTATTGTGGTGGCTTCCAAATGTCTTTTATTTTTGGTATGAGAGGAGTATAATGGGCATCTTTGAATGATAACAAGAAAAATATATCCAGTCAATCTTTGAAAGGACTGATAGAACAGATGTTTTGCCTCGTATACATAACATTACTTTCAATATATAGGAAGGGATGAAGAGATCAATTTCGTCCCTGAAATTTCCCCATTTGACAATTAAGTATTTTGGTATTAAATTGTAATTGTTCCTGAAGAGTATATAAAAATCTGCTGTTTATGTCAATCAATGCCACAACTAGAACTCTTAAGGTGTAGGATAACATTCGGTTTTTGTGACACAGCTTTGAGACACCATGGTAGAGGCAATTGCCATCTGGTGAAGTAATTATGCTGTTAAATTGTTCTTTTAGGCTAAATAATCTGGCAGATGGTGGTTTTTTAATTTGGTTATTTCTGGTAGAGTAATGTTCTGCTGGTTATCTAGGAGCTTTTCTTCTTCGGTGCTAGGTAGTTGCCTAGGGATGAAAATTTTTAGAAACATTTAGGGGTGGCAGGCAACATTTAGAGTCAGAGACACCAGAAAAAAGTATTGAACTACATTTATAGTCACAATATTGAATCTGGGTTGCCTAATGTATTTGTGGCTCTTCGGGTTCTCTTGACACTACCGATCTCTGTGGCAAGCACAGAAATAAGTTTTAAATCTAAAAGCCATCAAATAGTATAACTTCTATATAATACCTTGCATACTGAACTGGCATTTCTTTAAATGAGGTGGATATATAGGCTAAATAATGTCACTCATATACAAAAGTCAGTAATATTAAACAGACAATACATTTCACCATTCTTTTCATTAACTTTCATCAAACCTCACCAAAAATACAGTATCTTAACATACTATTTTAAAATGAAGAATGATATGTACAGAGTAGGCGCTAATAGATAACTTTCACTCAATAGAAGAAATCTCAAACTAAGGTTGCATAGCTAAACATGGATTTCTCAGCTGTCTGGATATTGCTTTATCTCCTGACTAGCCAACCAGTCATGAAGCAAGAACTGGACGCAGTCATTCCCAAAATTGTATAAGAACAAAACTGAACATATCAGCATATTCTAGCACTGAAGAAGGCAGAAGCATAACTGTTGAAATGTTGGCACCCAGACATACCATGAGACGATGTCAGACAAAAAATTCATGTCTTGGGCTGTAGCGGTCTACATTTATACTCAATTAAAACACACCCTAACCCAAGCTTTTAAGAGAATATGTAATCTCCAATTATGTGGTTATTGTTTTTAATGCTAATCAAGTATGAGAAATAAACAAATAGACAAAATTTGAAATAAGTGAATGATTCATTGTTATCAGCCAAGTGCAGTATTGTTGAACAACAGCCAGTGTTTTTTATATGATTCTTTGTCTTTTATTCCCGCTACCAAGAACTTATAGTGATATTCTGTTTGTTTTACTAGGTATATGGATATAATAGAGATTTTTCACCCAGACATGTATCAAACATTATGTGACGGTGATACAAATCTAAAGAGCAGTAAAAAAAGGATTCAAAAATCAATTGATAGAACAGACAGCATGTTGAAAAAGTGCTTGGAAAGACACAAGAAATCTGCAGTAAGAATGTTTTTAATTATTTGATGTTATTGATACCAACATTCAGGATATTTTAAAGGAATGAGTAACTTATAATGTGCATAAGTAGTGAGTTCTGAGCATGAACCAGAAAATGATTTTTATTTTAATGGGTTAAGAGTTTTTGTTAGAAAGTACAAAAAAATTGTAGCACAGCTGAGAGAATTCAGATAGTGAATAAATCACATAATTCTTTACTTAGACTAAGTTATTAGAGTAATTCCCTTGATCATTTTGATGGTACAAACTTTGCAATTGTAAATAAATTGTTTAGTATTTATTTAATTTTATAAATGCAGTCAATTACTGTACTGTAATTACTGTAGCATATTAGTAGATTAGTAATCTTATACATTAGTAATTAGTCAATTATTTCTTAAGACATACGTGTATTATTCGCACACTTTATCTTGAGCTAAACACTCCATAATGATGAAAACAGTCCATATCAAGAAGGCCTCGCTCGAAAAAATGAAGATCGCAGCCTGTTCCCAGTGCTGCCATACCCATAAAATGTCCCGGAGCGGCATTCTTGAACTACCGTCTATTTGTTTTATTTGTTTACGACATATTATTCTGCAAATTACATAATTAAATCCCGGGACATTAGAACAAAGGTGTTGTGGAAATGGTCGATATAAGTGACAACGAAGTTAAAAATCAAGATTCTTTAAACCAAGAAGTGTCGGACATCAGCGAATAAACAATAAACCAAATAAATAAATTGGAAGGAAAAGCAATTTAATGTGTTTTAAGCTAAATCTGTCGTTGGAGAATAGAACAAGTCAGTCTTGATTATTTTGATAGAAAGTTGTATTAATTACCTATAAACTCTCATGAAAGATATTTAGTTATATTTATTCATTCAGGCATGTGAAAATGCATATTCAAATAGGCCTACATCTACAATGCTACGACTTTTAAACCGACTTTCTATATTCTGAAGACTGGGAGAAAGATTGTGTAAAGAAATGTATTACTTAATTCCTTTCTGCAGCGATAGATTATACTGTAATATCTGCATCAATAAAATCTCTTTAGTTTGGAGCGAGAGTTGAAATTGCTACAAATTACAATGAGTTCCATTGTGTACCAGCATAAAACTAACGTTATATTTTCTAGTAGTTGTCAACCCTTCAGAAATGACGTCAATTTCAACTCACCGCCTTCTGCAATAATCAGTCTTTTATACTGCATGTATATCAGCTCCCCTCACCCCCGCATATTTTCAGCTCAATATAAAGTGTGAGCATTATACTGGTATTTGTGGAACAGGAAAGTACACTTAATTTCATAAAATTAAATAAATTAATTCTATTTCAAACTGTTTCTTATTTTTACAGACTCTAAGAAACAGTGCCTTCTTAGCTGCAGTTGAGGGCGGCTATAGTGTTCAAGCAAGGGAGAGATCTGCAAGGGAAGTGGGAAGCAGTTCCGTGTTTGGCTTTGTTATTGATGGACTGCACAATAATGGACCTGTAGTGGAAAATGTCTCTCTTGATGAAGTTAAACCAGTTGTGTCTGAAGCTGTGGTAATTTCCATTTAAAAAATCATATGGCAAATATCGACAGCATGACAAAATTATGTGCATAACATCAATTTATTATTTTCGATTGCATTGAATTGAACTTAATTTATTAGACGAGTTGGTTTTTAAACAATTTGTTGGTTCACTTACCAAATATTTGGTGACTTAGGATATATTTGAAGAATTTGTCAATTGTAAATCCTACTTAGAAAGACTGTGATGTGCTCCTGATAGAGATTTTATGTTAAGTCTAAAGTGGCCTAATTTGGTGTACCAAAATAAACCTAGTTTCAAATTTTTTATACAGCTTCTTTCCCAAGTTTCTACATGTTTTGGTTTTTCTGGCAATTTTTATTTTTATAGCTTTCATGATCAAATATGTATTTCATTCATATCCAGTGTCGGAAGTGAGGCGGTATGTGCTGCAAATGTATACCATCACTGAAAATCAGTGGATCTTAAAAAATATTATTAACATTCCTTTGTAGCAAAGAGTAGGCCCTATTATCTGTTTGTGTTGTAATATAATTACTTTTCATTATCATTTGTCCATTGGTAAGCTTTCAGTAGGCTGTGACCAGTAACTTGTGATGGCTTTTGTTGCCATCTTAATGATTATACTGCTAGATCCAGTGTTTTTAGATATTTTTTGGTAACAAATTATTGTAACTTTTATATTGTTTAAATAGGTCTTAATTACTTTTAAGAAATATCTTTATTGAAATAAATAAAGTTTTGTCAATCGACAGTGCAAGATGTTGTGACTCTTGCGTTCCTGCTTTATGATCATCTACGAGGGGTGTTTTTTAAGTAAGGTCCGTTTTGTTGTAACACTAGTAGTTCGCGCGCATACCGCAACGAGCGCCTGCGTCGTGTACCTGCATGCCTCAGGAACAACTGTGCTCAGTTTCAGCTCTGTAGCTAACCTGTACGGTTCTGTTCTGTGCTTTCAAAATGTTTAAGACTATCAACTCGCCCGCCGCGTGTGAGGTTCGCTCAGTGATACGGTTTTTGTCAGCAAGGACCATGTCTGCTGCAGAAATTCATCGACAGATTTGCGAAGTGTACGGTGATACTGTCGTATGCGAAACCCATGTTTCGTCTCCAGTCACGATCTGACTCAAGAAGCCGTCACCTTCTTCGCGATAATGAGTCAAGAACTTCATCGCACACTCAAATCTTTGGGTTTTGTGGTCCTCTGTTAGGAGTTTCGGGACCCAACGGGAGCAAAGTTGCCTAAACTTTAGGTGTTCAGAAACAATTTTGTAAAGCACTGATCTCTACACGTCAGGAAATTCGTTTGAGACACCTGTTATTGTGAAGCGCCTGTCCTCATGAATCCTCGCTTCAACTGAAGCCACCAAATCGTCTGTAATCGAAGAAGGGCGACCGGAGCGGTCCTCATCATGGACGTTGTCACGGCCATCTTTGATTTGTCGTACCCACTTACGCACTTTGCTTCCAGTCATAACAGTCACCGTACACTTCGCAAATCTGTCGATGAATTTCTGCAGCAGACATGGTCCTTGCTGACAAAAACCGTGTCACTGAGCGAAACTCACACGCGGCGGGCGAGTTGATAGTCTTAAACATTTTGAAAGCACAGAACAGAACCGTACAGGTTAGCTACAGAGCTGAAACTGAGCACAGTTGTTCCTGAGGCATGCAGGTACACGACGCAGGCGCTCATTGCGGTATGCACGCGAACTACTAGTGTTACAACAAAACGGACCTTACTTAAAAAACACCACTGAGTGTATAGAACAGTTTCCTGCATATTACATAATATGTTGTAAGGGAGGGATATGCTTTTTCAAATTCAGATATATAACTTCCTTCATTGCTTATATGTATTATACATCACTCTTTACTGCAGGAAGATTTTTATGTAAGCAAAACAGAAATCAATACAAGATTGAAAAAACACATGAGAAACATGAAATAAATCAGATTAATAAATCAGCTGTTACAACTTTTGCAAGGAAGCAAAATTGTTAAAATTATTATGAAATCTGTATAAATTTGGAAGAAGATACAGTATATACTAAAAAACTAGATTGACGAATTTTGATATAACAGAAACAATTGTTTTATTTTTATTTTTTTTATTTATTAAGTTTATAACGTTTCAACCACTTGCACATTAGGGACTTTCTAAGAAGGATTAAGCACTTGACAATATATCTGAAGTCCTTGTAAATAACTAGAAAGTTAAACAACAAAGTGTATAAATGTCAACCCAGATAGCAAGTTAAGTGTATTAATATATATCTGAATGTCTTTATTTTACAGAAGCACTTGCCGCAAGACACATTTCGTGTAATAAATGGTTGCTGGAACCCTGAGATGGTAGTGAATTTAGTAGAAATGGGGATTGATGCATTTGACAGTTCCTTTGCTTATGTAGTAACAGAAAGAGGTGGTGCTTTAGTATTTCAAAATAATCTGTAAGTATACAGTACATTATATTATTATACATTTTTATTATTATTATTATTTTATTTCTTCCTGCAACACCTGCAGGTTGCCATTGACAAAGAGTACCAACAACAAATATATATGTACACAGTAAAAGAAAGAAAACAGATTAAATCAATATTGAAGCTATAACAATTAGTATATAGATAACAACTTAAAATTAGAAGTCATGGTCCACAGGTATGATTGCGAAATATGGCAATAGACCCTTTCAGTGCTGTTTACTTCTATACCGTGGTGGAATGTAATTGCCCCTCTCTTACTGGATACTTTACTTATTATTACGTGAAGGAAATAGTGCATTGCACTGTAGAAAATGATGCGGTTCCTCCTTCCTCAGTTGTTGGGCGCCTTGCATAAACCGGATGGTTTGTGCTAAATTTATATTTGTGTGAAGAATTTGAAATCCGCTCTGGCTAGGCCTATCGGGTCCGAACAGTCGACTAATTCTCAGGGGCTGAGAGTGAAGATAACTTAGATATTATTTATTATTAAAATAATATCAGCAGAATCAGTTGTAGGAGCTATTTATTACAAATACTTGAAATGTCGGAAGTAATGTTCAACAATACAGAGATTTTTACAATATTACTTATTGGCAGATAAACTCTGATAGATCCGCTAAATAGTTATAATGGCTCGCTGGATATAATATGGAAATCAATTTCCAGATGATTAGACTTGTGTAAAATAATTGGTATCTAAACCAAAAATTGTATAAATGGATTTAAATACTTTGGCTGTTGAGAAAAATATTTAAGTCAATAAAATTCTATTGAAGAATTTTATAAGTATAAGAAATTATCGTTGCTGAAAAATTTCTAAGTGTAATTAATTGTCGTCGCTGAAAATTTCTAAGTCAATAAATTGATGTCGCGGAAATTTTCTAAGTATAATAAATTCTGCCCAGCCTAATAGCGGAGGTGATGAGTAGTAGAGACGATGCCGCCGCTACACTAAATAGGTGTGTGCCCCACTCGGTGCCACAACACTCTGTGTCTTCCAATATTCTTCATAGACTACCTCTAGCCTCGGTGAGAAATTATGATCATCCCCACCACTAATTATCATTGGTTGATTGACTGTCACCTGACATTTAACTAACTTTAAGTTCGCGATTTTACTTTCCAAACCGCGAAATATATTAACTTTAAAAATCCTTTACTCTACTGGGTTTACCCAGAGTGATAGTCCTTCGTTACATTCTACAGATAAGATCTGCCTGCTTGCCATTATAACTGTAAAGCTGTTAGAAGTGAACCTTAAGAACAAAAGGCTTACTCCTAGAATAGCACAGTGTACCAGTTTTGTATAGACGCGGGCATTAGGGTCTCCTGCCTGCTTGTACATTGTTTCATGATATCTGTGGGTTGGAATTCCCAACTCACTATAGCTTACATACTTTCACTGCTTGCTATTCTAAGTACTATAAATTAAACAAAGTTAATTTATTCTTTAATAAAATTATTATCCATAAAATGAATACCTTTACTGTAACTTTTATGCTAAGACGAATCTTTTGATACCAAACACCAGATATAAATTCTCAATCCTTATTATTATATGTAAATGAAATCAACTGAAATTATATTAATTAACAATTATGCTAACTATAATTTTGAATATTATGCTGGGCTGCCTGAACCGCCTTAAAAAGAGCATGAAAACATAATAAACAGTAAGTGAAAACCTCAATTCATAAAAATAAAAGAGAGAGAGAGAGATGATATAGTGCTCTTTATTTTTGATGTAGAGATTTATAAGCTTAGAGTCTCTCTCTTAACCAGCAGGAATGACACAGCTGATATGGAATAGTGAAATCTATAATTTTCAAACATAATGCATAATATTTTATTCAGACCTAAGAGAGGTGAAAATGGGAACTGGAGAAAACTGCATAATGACGAGTTTTATAACTTGTACTCTTCACCGAATATAATAAGAGTAATTAAATCACAGAAGATGAAATGGGCTGGACATGTTGCGTGCATGGGGAGGAAAGACATCTAAAAAATATTAATTGACAGACCCAATGGGAAAAGACCACTTGGAAGACCTAGACTAGTTGGGAGGACAGTATTAGAATATATTTAAGAGAAGTAGGATTTGCAAGGGATAGTTGGATGGAGTTACTACAGAATAGGGTTGAATGGCAGGATCATGTAAGTGCGGCAATGAACCTCCGCATTCCATGAAATAGATAATATTCCTTTAACTTGCTTAGGAATTGTCTATTGCCATTGAGTAAATAAGGAAGTATGCATCATATTTTATTGCAGATTGTCTAACTTCAGTGTGAGAAGTCCATTGGCTAAGTCAGGGCTGGGACGCAGGGTACTGGAAATGCAAAATGCTCTACCCCTACATTTGGCCCCCTTCCCTTTTCCTTCTAGCTGCCATGCTTCTTGTCCCATAACTAACCAGTTTAATTGCCTCTGCCTGCTGTTGAACGAGAGTAGTGGGGACGAGAGGGAGGGTAACTTTGCACTCTAGTGCCATGTGTCTCGGCCCTGGTCTAAGTTTAGACAACAACATTTTAAATTATTTATTAAGGACAAATATGTGTCATCTTACTGTGGGGAAAAAAGGTAAACATCATCACAGCTGACTTTAAAATCCATTTTGAATGCTCATCAGTTTACAGGTGTGTTATAAAAGCTTTAAATTGCAAGTTTCATATGTCCATGTACTGAAAAAATTTGGCAAATGTAACAGTTGGCAACCCCATCTACATCATTACATCATTATACAGAAGAATGCATATGGCCTGTGTGGTCATGAGATAACAGATAGATGCTACCTGAGAAAGATTCTTAAAAAGTCACTCGACATCTATGTAATATATGTAACCATAATGAATAATTCATTATTATTATGCTGAATTAACTCAATACTATTCCAGATGAATCTTCTCTCACTCAATATGCACTTTAGTTTAAAGAGAAAAATTATATTATTTCAGAGATTCTGTAAGAAGAAATTTTCTCTCAAAAGCAAGTAACAAAAAATCTCTGCCGTCTCGAGAATTACACTGCCTGTCCATGCTTAATTTTAACATGAAGTTCAGAGTATTGTTAAATCGCCTAATTTCTCCAGTAGAGGCGACACAGTTCACACCCAGATAGCATGAAATTCCAGCATATTTCAGTTTCCGAGTTTATACTTCAGAGGGCAACTCAGCATACGGTAGTGTAAAGGGTATTGCAGCTGGGTGTGAAAGGTGCTGCCATCTGTAATGTCGCCACGTACACAAAATTAGCCGTATAGGACAGGCAGTGTATACACGAGTAATACAGTCTAGAAGGCAGTGCAAAAAATACAAAGATTTATTTTGTAGTCCATTACTTATTGAAGAAACATATCTTAAGGAATAAATTTATCTCCCATTTTGGAATGTAAAAAATAGGGTTAAATTTTCATATTTTTGACAGCAAACACCACCTACATCCTAACTACAACTATTGTCTATTCTCTCTTTGAACTGATACTAAAGCAAACAAAAACAAGTTACCTGTGTCACTCTGCACATTCCTCATGTCTACCCAAGACAGATGTACTCATTTTTGTTCACATCAGGATAGGTACTAAAAGCAAGTAAACAATACTGATCAATGTTAAGCTCCTTTTATTAAAAGTAAGTGATCTTAAACAAATGTCGAAAGCTTTATGATTTTTATGACTTAAGGTTAAATTTTTAAAATGTAGTGCATATTAACATGTGAAATTATTCAAGGATATATCATAGAGTCAGTTCAGATGTTCTCTGTAACATGTATCTACCAGAACTTAGCCTGTTTTCTCTTTTCTTTTTTATGTCATAATTTAAACAATGATAGGAGTATTCCTGAAACAAATGGTGTAGGGTCAGAGGATACTTTTGGTGCTGAAGAAGAGAAAAGAGAACCTCAGTCAAAGAAAAAACGAATAGACCTAATAGAGAATGGTGAGGATGCAGCTCCTATGAATGGCATCTTTGGAGAAGTTGAACAAGTCTCACAAGAAACATCTTCAGCCAAAGTGAATATAAGTGAACAAGAAAGTTACATCCCTAACAGGAAGTATGAACTTCAGCTCTCTGATAAGAAGTAAGTGATTTTCTGGATTTTTAAATCATCTATATAATTTAGTGCACGATGCACAGCCAAATCTTGGGTAAACAGAGATCTGAAAATTTTAACATATGTGGACTTGAAGGGTGGTTAAATGCACCACGAAGCCGGATTTTTCATTTTAGTTTTCATTCACGAGTTCTGAGCAAAACAATGGCAGAAAACGTGATTTTTTTAAGCTATTGAAAAAATCAGTTTTCGGTAAAATATTTAATTTGTAAAATGAATTGCAGGTGACCTTGCTCTGCAGCCATAACAACCAGGGGGGAAAAAGCATTGGTGAATCAATTTTTTTTTTTTTTAACAAAAAGCCTCAAATTGTCAATCACTTCAGTTTTGTTATTCTGTTCTGTTTGATTGTCTTGTTAATAATGAACACTAGTACTAGTGATATTGGTAGTAGTGAAAATGACGAAGATATAGACATGATACCATGCAGGGTTTTTAGGCAACGGATTAACCTAACTTTCAATTTCAGTGACTTTGTATTCAAAGAGAAATATAACTCAATTATTTTAATGGTAATAATCGATTGCTTATGTATCACACAGCAGCGTCGCCAGGAATTTTATTAAGGGGGGACAAAATCAATTTCGGACCTCAATTTCAAATGATTAGGCTAAACACATTAATATTCACTTAGTTAACCGGATCGTTATTTTGAACCCAAGCTGAATTCGACGAGGGTACAAAGTTTTTTTATGTTAACAGAATACGCTCTTTTGAGCAATGGCCTTGGTGAGATATTATAAATACATATTATAGTTATAATTAGTTAATACTTGCTAAACTCATTATAAAGTAATTCTATTTTTTTTTTAATTCTCCATGCTACAACTGTAGGTTGACAAAGAGTACCACAAATAAATGAATCCATAAGGCAATCCAGAGGGGGCAGTTGACCCCCCCCATGCCGACGCCCATGGTATCACATTCAATGTTGAGATCGATTATTATGCATATATGAGAGCCATCTACAGTGTACTAAAGTAATCTTTAGGTTTGACCTAAAATTGTCACATTTATGAAAAAGAGTTCTTTCATTCTGGCAATTTACATTAATTTGCCTGTAATGTCAGGAAAATTTGTAGTATTTGTAAAAAATACAATTGTCTTGATTTATTGGCAAATTTGTCAGACTTGACATAATTGTCGTATTTGTCACACCTGTAGGGTTTATTATGAAATAGGATCCTGTAGAGTTTTATGAAATAGAGCCCAGGTTCTAATTTGTAGTTCAGGGGACAATTTACATCTGAGTTATAAGAAAAAGCCATATACCAATTAAACAATTTGAGCAAAAAGTATGCATTAAAATCTCGCCTGCTAAAACAAAAATGTTTGCATTTCAAGGATGCTACACAATTAGCCTGGAAAAACGGTAGAACAAGTAAATAAATTCAACTATTATGCTGCAATGTTTTGTATATTAAGATGTATTAAACAAAATCTGTAAATTTAACTATATACCGGTGTGCAGTAAAATATAGAGAAACCTTAAAGCTATTAGGAAAGAAACAAAATTAAAGTTTTATAAAGCAATGGCAATACCCATGTTGTTGTTGTATGGTTTGGAATGTTGGATGCTTCGTAAAAACAAAAATAAATAAATAAATAAATAAAAGCCGCAGAAATAAGATTTTTACGGAGTATTGCATTGTGAAACAAAAGAAAAGAAGTGAAGATATAAGAAAGGAACTGGTTTAAACTAATTGAGAAGGTACATCAATATAGAACCATGTGGAAAGAATGGAAGATTACTGCATTCCAAAACTCCTACTAAATTATAAACCCATAGGCAAGAGAAACATTTTCAGACTGAAGAAGAGATGGATACAATAAATGTGTAATGCATGAGACCAGAACAAGCCTTACGAGGCTTAATCCCTGATGATGATGATGAAAATTAAATTAAAGAATTTTAAGTTAGGGTATATTTATTTTATCACTTCCCTTGTAGTCCTATAGGTGTAGGAGATTGTTATATCATTTGAAAATATAATTAATTTTTTAAATAGAGTAAATTACACTCAACTAATTTATATCACTACTGTTATTCTTATTTTTCAAAATACTTTCAGATATGCAGATGATTTCACACCTATAAGCAAGTCATGCAGCTGTTTGACATGTCAGAAACACACTCGAGCATACGTCCACCATCTCTTGCAGACAAATGAATTACTTGCACCAGTACTTTTATCTATGTAAGTATAAATGCCGAAAACATTGTTACTCTACTTTATCTTTTACCTGTATTTTATAGTGTTTACTCTTGTCGCATGATAATACTGTACTGGGTTATCTTTAGTTTTTCTGTGATTTTAAGTTTTAAAATTGGGATGATTTTTTTCAGTGGCTCATTAGGTTCCAGGAAATACAGTTTAATTAAACCACTTTTTGTTCAACCAAACTATAACAAACTTATTACGTGTGATGTAACAATATTATAATCATACTCATTTCAAAACTGATCTTCATTATGACATCAGTGTGGTATCGATTATTATCGGACATGGAACAATCTTGAGACCTTGAGAGTAGCAACTGGCAACTGTGTAATAAATAGCCTGTCTTTAAAATAAAATCAGTTCTGTTTGTGTTAATTTTGATATCATACTAAAATGAATTCATTTCACATTGTCAAAATCCGTTGGTTTCAAGGAAATTATCAAAAGGATGCTTCAAATTTACTGATGACATGAGAAGACAAGAACCACGACAACCATCTGATGTGAAGGTCTTGGCGGACTCATTGCCATTTGTTTGAGTGAATCTAAAATCTCAGAATTTAAACATTTAGATTAATTATGGTCAAACAAAATCAGCCATATGTAATTTGCCTATAATGGTAATTAAGATACTTGTATGAAAATTATGAAACAAGCAACGCAATTTTGGTGATACAGCCCTTATAGGCTTGTTGCATAAAGTACTATTAATGAATCTCTACGAGGTCTGTTAGAAAAGTATCCGACCTTATTTTTATTATTATTATTATTATTATTATTATTATTTATTTTTAAATTTATTTTTTTATTTTTATTTTTTTTATTTTTTTTTTTGTGAAAACCTGATGGATTTGAATGAAGCGCACTTGCATGAGCCGACCTTGAACCTTTGTGTGCATGCGTTAATTTTTTCCCACCTGTTTGTAACGTCTGTTGCTGGCAAGCAGCATTTGAGTGAGGTAGTGTGTAGTGCTCTCGTTGGTTTTTCATTGCAAGGAAAATGATGGAACGACTGGAGCAGCATTATTGCATTAAATTTTGCCTGTAACTGGGTGACAGTGATTATGGTGTTCATGAAGTCGGGGTCACTGTTTGTGGAGTCCAGCATGTCCTGTGAGACTTCAGCACGAAGTTGCTTTTGCTCTGCCGTCAGCAGCTTCGGCATGAATTTCGCCACCACTCTCTTTATGGCCAAATCTTCGGTCATAATGGAATATGCCAAAAAAGTGCTGATACCCACCTCTTCCGGAATTTCTTGGATACTCACATGACGGTCCCGCATCACCACAGCGTTCACTTTGGCAATGACCTGGTCATTTTGGCATGTAGATGGCCGACCAGAGCGTGGCTCACTCTCCACCGATGTACGGCCGTCTTTAAACCAGTTGTACCACTCCTTAATCTGTGTGATGCCCATAGCATCGTCACCGAAAGGCGTCTAAATTTTCTGCATGGTTTCCACCAGGCTATCACCCAGTTTCAGGCAAATTTAAAATAGCGCTGCTCCAGTCGTTCCGTCATTTTCCTTGCAATGAGAAACCAACGAGAGCACTATACACTACCTCACTCAAATGCTACTTGCCAGCAACAGACACTATCGACAGGCGGGAAAAAATTCACGCATGTGCACGAAGGTTCAAGGTCAGCTCATGCAAGCACGCTTGATTCAAATCCATCGGGTTAAAAAAAATTATTTATAAATTTCACTTTCAAGTGTAAAACCTTTGGTTCAATTCAATCACAGGAGTTGTGATGGATGAGTCTTTGACTGATTTCCCATATTATTAATTCTCGTAATTGCATTGAATTATACTTAATGTAATACTGTATTGTGCCGAATATAAGATGACTTTGCACATAAGACGACCCTGGACTTTCGAAGGATAGTTACAAAAAACTTAAAAATATATCTTATTAGTACAGTCGGTCAAATAAAAAACGTCGGGACTCGTATGCAGTTAAAATTAAAGTTTTAACGCATTAGTTCACAAGTTTCCTATAAAAAACATAAAATACAGGTCATTCTCGGAACATATGAGGCCATGCGACAGGAGGGAAAAAAATGAACAAGGAGGGAAAAAATGAACTACGAGAAAAGCGCAACACACGATATTCAACTTAATGTATTGTCATAATTCATTTTGCTTTGTGTCATCGCGTCACATCCAAATGCTAGCTTGAGAGAAAGTGTAGTTAGGGCTGTAATGTATGAATGTTTATTTTTAATACAGTTAGGCCGTAGTCTGGTGGTAGTTTTACAATCATATTGTAATTGACCTGCATTTTTCGGCCTCTGAAGCAGCGAGAAGGTTCCATATTTCTTAAAGAGCAGCTGACCGGAAGTTTTCATAGGACTGGCCGGCCGCGTATTTCGATGCTAAATTGCTTGCAGAAGTTGAACGTAAGTTATTGATTTTGCACTACAAGTACCGCTATTATAAAATAAAATCTTTAAAAAATGCTCCTTGAATAAAATTATTCCTCGCGAATTTATTCATTATAATAAAATTATAAGAACTTCCATGCAAGAATATGGCGGACGTGAGGCATATAGCCACAGCCTTCTATACATATTTGTTTTGGAACAAAACTGACTAAATAATCAAGAAAATACATGGATAGACAAGAGGCGTGTGTGAACCTAACCTTAAGTCTTCCTGTACATGCGCATATGCTCGTTCGTGATACTTAATCAAATACCGCCCGACGTTTTTTATTTGACCGACTGTACATTTTGCTTCACATAAAACGGAATTTTGAAGTTGATTTCATAATTTCTTCTCTCACCTTTTTTATGCATTAAGACAATGAAGATGCTTACTTTTCCACATGGTCTACCATGACTGGAGGTCAAAGAAAACTTTACTCGTAGAGACGTCAAGCAAGTAACAGTGCACTACGCACAAATTCAGGAAAAATTAAGTTCGGTAAAGTTTGGTAAATTTCTGCATGACTTTGACCTTGGGTTGGAAGCATGCCATCATGTGTGGATTCCTGCTGCACAGCTGGATTCATGAATGGAGAGTTTTTATAAGTGTTAGGCTGCACATATAAGATGAGTATAGTTTGTATAAGCACATTTTGGAGGGAAAACATTGTCTTATATTTGGGCCAATATGGTATGTTTATAGGCTATGCTATCTTTAAACAAGAACTTATTTTTTCAGCCATAATCTGCATCACTACATGGAATTTTTCAAAGGCATTAGAGAAGCACTGAAGACAGGTTCATTGGACAAGTTGAAGGAAAATATTAGAAAAGGAGTGACAGTAACATAGGTGAATAATGTGTCAATATACTGGAACAGCAAAAGAGCAAAATTATTTAAAGAAAATAATGACAAAGTAATTGAGCGTCAGTCCTACAAAAAACGAAAGGGACCAACACTAAATTCTTTCACAGTTATGTCAGTAAAATTTCAATATTTACTGAAGATTCAGTATTATTAGTAAAATATGCAAGTTTAAAACCTTATTGGTATCAGATAATCTGGAATAAATAGTGGCCAAGTACCTTTGTTCAAGTATCCACACTCTTAAACATACTTAATTTATTTTAAGATTTGACAAGCAAGATTATATTGCAATGGATTTTATTGTAGAGCAGCTTCTGAAACTAGTTAATGATTTTTTGGGACCAAGCCATATGTGATTCAATTTACTTACTTTTATATTTGTGTTATTCACTCATGGCAGACCAAAAAGCACACAAAAGCAATTGTAATCATTTCTGGGGGGGGGGGGGGGAGTGAATTAAGTTTCCATTTTCTGACAGTATGTTTCAGAAAAATTTAAATTTACAATAGAGTGAGTTCTTGCTTTATCTTTCTTTTACTAGTGTCACTATGTATTCTTGTGTTATGCATTTGTTCTTGTCCTCTTTTAATGTTGCAGTTATGTCACTTTAACTTCACTAATGTTTCTATAGTTGAATGAATACCGACGATGATCCAATTATGCTTGTATGCACTGAACGTATACCTGTACACCAGTAGTGATTATATCACAGGTACTTGCCAAAAGAGAATGCAGTGAGTTGAAGATAATTACCTAAACCTGTGTGGCATTAGACATGCTTTTGTTTTTTGATAACCTGACTAAAGAAGTGAAAGCTCTAATTGGGTATTCTGTGAGAAGTATAAACTTCTTTGTCAGTGTCTAAAAACAGAAGTAGGCATACTTGAAATCACTTTTCACTTCAGAATGGTGAAAGCAAGAACGAATGGACATAAAATGTAAGTGCAGAACTGTTCTGTACTAAATGATTAATGACATTCCCTGCATTAATTAATAATTTTCATAGTTTTTAAAAAGTTTTTAAACTTTGTATTATGAGAAAGCATCGTCTCTTCTTACGTGATAATTTTTATGTACCTAACACCCACATTAAAGGAGGATTTACTGTACATATTTATGTGACTTTTAGCAAATGCACCGCCGTCTCAAGAATTACACTGTCTGTCCTATATGGCTAATTTTGCGTATGCAATGACATTAGAGATGGCAGCACCTACTGCACCTTACTGCAATAGCCTATACATTACCGTACATTGCTTCTATGCTCTGTGTTGCCCTCTGAAGTATAAACTCGGAAACTGAAATATGCTGGAATTTCATGCTATCTGGGTGTGAACTGTGTCGCCTCTACTGGAGAAATTAGGCAATTTAACAATACTCTGAACTCCATGTTAAAATAAAGCATATTACAGGCAGTTTAATTCTCGAGACGGTGCTGAGCAAATGTTTACATTTAGTTAGCATAAATATTCAGGGATAATTTTATTATTATTGTAGTTAATAAGGAATAGATCTAGTTTGCTTGAGACCAAATTTGTAGGCTAAGTTTATTTCTGCAGGATCAGGAATAGTTACTTGTCTAATATAAGCATAATATTAGTTAATAAACGCTGAATGAAAATTGAGCTAAATTATAACAGTTAAGGGTGTGAAGTTCCTTGCATTTGAACATTAATACAACCATGTATTCTTGACAGTGTTACCACCTAATTACAGTAAAATTTCTCATAACTGACCTCCAGTTAATCACACACCAGAACAATGGCAAGTTCAGTCACAAAATTTACGAGGCAGGACTTTATTTGCAGGCTTGACATTTCAAATTTTTGAGGCATGATACTTTCCATATGACATTGGCTAGGAAAGATCATGTTTGATGCCCCATAGATGGTGTAATATCAAACCAAAATTTTCACCAAATAAGCTAACGGCATTGCCAATTTAGATATTTCATTAAGTTTTAAGCACTTAAAGACGTGAAAATTAATTGCATACACATTGAATTTTCAATGTGTGATTGTGCCTCTTGCACAAATCATTAGATAAATCACTTCTATCAGGTTTAAACTATATTTCTGCTTGTAAAAAGGAGCAGTAAGCTCATAGATGTTCCCTTCTCAGCAAGAACATTATTGGGTGAGTTCTTGTAGGTTTCAAGACTTACTGTAGGGTTGATGGTGTACCCTATTTCTGCACAGTTTTATGGGCAGTCGTATTGATCCTGCTTGTACTGCCATTTTGTAAGACACCGTGAACTCTCTCAAATACGGTGAAGTTGTTCAGTCTTAATATCTGCACAATAGCTGAGCATATTTTGCATTTAGAAAACTTCACAATGGGGCAGGAACAAAAGAAAGGAGACAGAGTGTCAGTCTCGAGGTAATGACAATGGTTAGGACCTGCTTGGTGTAGCATGAACTGCTATTATATTCAGGATATAATATTGAGTTGGGTCTAGCATGTATAATTCACTTTTTATATAAATACCTGAACTAGTTTCGAAAACCATCGTCATTCATAATCATCGAGGAAGTTTGCTGCATTTGGTGATGTTGGGATGTCTAAGTTCATGAGTTGTTCTCCCAAACCGAAAGTTCCTTGTAGCCTTCGACACATTTAATTAATTCTGGATCCCAATTGATGTCATGACCTTCATTCCAAAAGTGAGCCGCTACTGCAGATTTGTCTGTATTTCTGTGTTTAAGATGTCAAGTAATAATAATAAAGAGGAAATGCGCACAAATGTGCATGAGAGTTTATAGTTATATTTCTTTGCTGTATGAGGTGATGCTCTTCGTCCTTTTCGGGCAGAGTTCTAGATGATACTGTCCACATTGTCGACCACATAGTTTGCATTTACAATCGTCTGCTGCACTATGGAAATTTTCTTTTACACACACTTTGTAATGAAAACCATGGACAGTGAATCTTGTTAACACATGTCGTTGCGGCCGGTCTGCATTCATCCAGTTGCGATTTACCATGGCCTCTGTGCCGTAGAATTCAAGCAGGATGTCATTTCTCTTCTGTATTCTCTCTGATAGGAGGCTTTTGTAGCCATCTGTTGTCGGAAGTTGTTGTGTTGATCGTAGTTCTTTGGCCAGTTCATAGACAAGTCTGGATGCTGTTGTTTTATGTACTTGTAGTGCTCTTTTGAGGAAAGTGGCCTTTACTTTTTCCAGTTGATCGAGATCTCTCTTTTTCAGGTGAAGCCATATTATCTCTATTCCATAAGTCAGGATAGGAACTATCTTGGCAGTGAAGAGCAGTTTGGCGGTTTTCATTGACAGTCTATTGAGATAACTGATGCTGTTTATTGCTTTTATGGCGTTTATTGATTTTTCTTTTACGTGCAGATTAAACCATGTACCTGATGTTTGGAAAACTACTCCCAGATATTTGTACGTATTCGCATTTTGCAGCGCCTGTTGGTGTAAATAGATTTTTTCTTGTCTTGTTATTCTCCCGCCTTTTCTAAAAATCATTAATTTTGTTTTTTCCTTGTTTATCTCTAGACTGTTTTCCTTTGCCCATGTTGTTAATGAATTGAAAGCGGTCTGCAAATTCTGCAGGTTCAGCGCACCCAGGACCATGTCATCAGCGTACATGTAGAGGCTAGTGTTGTCTGGCAATTGCAAGCTTTGCATTATATCTGCTGTTGTAATGTTAAATAACAGGGGACTCATTGGGTCGCCCTGCAGGACGCCGTTTGTTTGTAAGATGACTTTTGAGTTCCTCAGATTGTCACTTATGGTAATTTTGTTTATGGCTAAAATGTTGTGAATAATTTGAGTCAGGTAGTCATCTTTTCCTATTAGGGTTTTAAGTTTTTCTAGTATTTTCATTCGGTTTAACAGGTCGAAAGCTTTTCTGTAATCGATGAACACTGTGTATAACTTCCCTTTGTTGTGTCGAAGAGCTTGCTGGATGTCGTCTAATAGATTGGCTGCTGCTTGTAGCGTTGATCTGCCTCTCCTGAATCCAAATTGTTCATCTGGTATTCTGCTATCAGTCCTGGTATATAGTCTGTTTGTTAGTATACTGGTAAAGATTTTGAATATGGTGTTTTCCAGAGCGATGCCTCTGTAGGCGTCAGGCGTGGCAGCATCCCCCTTCCCTTTGTATAAAACTTTGATTGTAGAGTGGCGCCAGCTGTCCGGAATTTCGCCGCTTTCTATGCATTTGTTAAAGAGGAGGGTCCATGTTGACACTTGGAGGGGAAGCGTTATTTTCAAGTGTTCATTGTAAAATTCTGTCTGGTCCTGCGGATTTCTTATCCTTTTTGGTCGTTATTGCTTTGGTCACTTCTTCTTCCGTTATTTTTGGGAAGTCTGTGAAGCGATTTTCTTGTATTTGTAGTGTTGTGCTGGATTTGGTTTGGTTTAGTATACCTTCAAAGTGTTTTTCCCAGTCGGACATTTCCACCGCATTCGTGAATGTGGGTTTCTTCGCTTTAAGAACAGCGAAAGGGTCCTCGGCTGTCTTTTCTATCAGCTGTTTCGCTTGTTTTTCGACATGTTCCGCTCTTTTTGATTTGAGTAGGTTCTTATAGTGTCTTCTTTTGTTGCAGTATTGTTGTAGGTGTTCTTCCTCTGCGGAGTTTCTGGCTTTGTGCAGATGTTCAAGAACAATTTTCCTTTCCTTGTAACATTCCTCATCAAACCATATTTTGGATGTTGTCTCTGATGACCTTTCTATTATTTGTGCCTCTTGTAGAGTTTGTTCCAACATTTGTGCTGCTTTCTGTATTTCTCCCGCATGTAAGAGATGTGTTACCCTGTCCTTGTTGTTGTTTATATTCAGTTCGAGAATGGCAGCGACGAGATGGCGTTTCACTCTTGTTGGACTGCATGTTCTAAAAGTTTCTGTGTCTCTTAGTTGAAGTTTTGTCACTACGGGAAGATGTTTCCTTATCAGGGCTGTTGAGTTGTTTGTTAGCACCTTAACAGAAGCAGATGTCACATGTGCCATGAAAGATCAGGTCAATGGTGCTGGATCCATTATGGCATAAATAAGTCTTTTCTTCAGGGTTGTTTATGAGTGTGAGGCCTTCCTCTTTTAGATAGTTTAAAACGAGTTCTGCTTTCATATTGTTACGGTCTATACGGCAGTTTAGTTCTCCACCTAGTACGACTGCTTTGTTGCAATTCACTTTCTGGAAAACTTCCCCAATGGTTTCCACTATGTCTGTGCCTGATCTGTCCGGTTGAAAGTAGCATCTTATAATGGTGCACTTCTTAGATTCAACAGCGATGATATTTGTTGTCTTATGTATTATTTTTGCTGGTGCCAGGTATGGTTTTATTAGACACGCAATACCCCCACTGGGTCTCCCTACTGTGAATTTTGTGGCTAGGGTTTCGTACGTATAATAGCCTTTCATGTTTGTCTCTTTCACGCTAAAGGTTTCTCTGAATATTATAACGTCCTGTTCGAAGATGTTATCTGGCATTAACCGTTTTACACTTTCTAGTCCTCCAACATTCCATGTCATTACTGTTAAGTGTTCTGTGCGTGTTTTGTCTTTAGTTCCAGAGAGTGGCTCCTCAAAGCGGGGCCTCCGAAAAAGAAACCTCCGCACTATTACACCTCTTGGCCAGAAGTGTTGTTCATTTACTTCATTTAAAGAGTCTAGTGGGATTCCTATTTTGTAAGCCTTGAATTGATCTCCCGAACGAAGCTGCTCACAGTCCGTTAACTCTATCTCTTTCTCATTCAGATACCCCTTGATGTCTTCCTCTTTGCTATCTCTGTGCAGTTTACCTAGATATAACCATGCTGTTCGTGGTCCGCTCTTTAGCCGGCTACTATCTTCATTAGTACCTATTATCTGATTCTGTCTTCTGGGTCTTCTTCTTACCACCTCTGCCCAGTTTCCTTCATCTTTTTCTTCTTCTTCGTTTTCTCTTTCTATTGGTCTCTGCGTTGCCTTGTTGCCTTGTGGGACTTGGTTTTCATACTTGTGCGACTCTATTTCCTTGCTTTCTTTCATTTTTTCTTTATCATTTTTGATTGCTACCACATCTTTTATTTTTCCATTGTCATTTTTGTTTGCTGATGGTTTAGATCTCTCTTCTGTGTTCTTTAATTGTGCTGATTTTATCGCAGCCTCTAACAATTCAAGTTTTGCCATTATTCTTTGTTGGTTGGCTTGTGCTTCTTCCTTGTAGTTGTTTAGTTCTTCCGCAATAGTTTCAATAACCATTTTCTTTCCTGAACTCCATTCTTCAAGAATCGTCTTGCAGCTTGCGCAGAACCAAGCGAGTTTACATCTAGACGATTTCAATACATTGAATTCACTTGCGGTAACACCTGTGCAGTCCCTGTGGAACCATTGGCAACAGGGCCCGTCACAGCCAACTACATCTCCGTCTTTGATTTCTGTATGACACTGCGGGCATTGATAGATTTTATCTTCCTTTGGTGAGCTGTTGGCTCCACTTCCATTGCTTGCTGCTGGCATCTCTTGGTATAATTAGTTGCACTTTGTTTTAGCAGTGTAGTTTCTTTGCGTTCTAAGCTCTTTGCCAATATAGCTGACCGTTAATAGCTCCTCAGTTTGTACTACGAGGCTGAGTGCACTCTGCTCCAGACAATTCTACATCAGAAAAAGTACAGAAGTACTGGGGATGGAACTATGGATTCATAGTCAGTGATGCTAGGCATGAGACCACGCAGCCAATCAGATGATGCTTGGTCGTTAGTTCTCATTCACTTCCTCTGACTGATGGTCAAAGACATGTACCATAGGTTCTGTTGTACATTGTATCTGCCAAGTTAATTTTCTTTGATCTGGCTTCAAACAGCAGAGAATCTGGCAATGCAATATTAATGTGCCTGAAGTATTAATGAAACTACTTGGTTGGGATTGAAACTCACACTCTCGCGGTTGTGGTTGTCTTCTTCTTCTTCATCATCATCTTCTTCTTCTTGGTACTGGCCTTGGCATTAATTGTGCCATGTAGCCAGTGGATATGGATTGGGAGTAACCGGCGCTAAATGTTATTGCTACTGTGACTCGACTTTTGGGTTTATTTATATACAATGGTTGTTATGATGCAACGAGGAGTCTATGGAGTGTTTTTTACACGCAGGTGTGAATCCTAATAATAAAGTATGTGTACGCTACCTGCAGCGGCAGGAATGAATGTGTTAATGCATGTGTTCACAGGAATAATGGACACAAAGGAAAAAAGGTCGTCTCCGAGGCGCACCGGGACGTATTGGTTAACAGAAAATGCACCTTGGAAAGAAGAATACATACCATGAATAGGTGTGTGAACGTGATAATTTGATTTTGCATTTCTTCATATGCTGATAGAGTAGATAAAGTATGTCCACTGTGGGTGAGTGAAGTATTTGAAGAAGTGACGTACTTCGAATACTTCTAGCATTCCACTGTAATATGATCATATCCTATGTAAAATGAGTTTGAACCAACTGAGATACATGACGCATCATTTGATACTTCATGTCCACCATACCTGTCTTTCTGAGGTTACGCCCCATTGAATAAAGAGGCTATTAAGTCTGAATTTAAATTGCTCCGCTTCCTTCTGTAGCTCCTCCGAGAGGGGCTGAACTTGGGGTGGATCCCCCATGCACTGGTTCATCTTTTTCGAGAGGGACTCCTTGTCAGCGGGGGCTTCCACACAACTGTCGGAGGTCTCTTAGTGCCCAGGCCTACCATGTGGCCAAATTAAGCACGATGAAGTGTCTGGCACGACAAAGTGTCTGTCACGACGGGAACCGTTTGTTTTCTTGCCCTTTTAGTAGTCTCAACAGGAGCGGAGGTAACCCGTTTGCCTCCTGCCGCAAGTGACTGCGCTACAGGAGACCTCTGGGCCTGACTTTGAGAACTTGCGCACGAATTCGTACGAGGAACCACCATAGGCTGTTGACTAGCCCTACTATATGTAAGAGTTGGGAAAGATCCCTCCTTTGGCACATACGTTCGAGTTATTAAACTGATGTAAGGCATCAAAATATGCCAAATTGTACTCAGTCATGATTTCCAAAATTTGCTGTTGTTTCAAACGCACTGGGCATTCTCTATCGTAAGCTTTATGTTTTCCACGACAATTGCCACACTTTAGAAGCGGAGAAGTACAAACCTCTTCCCAATGTTCCTCCGTGCAATTAGCACATCGAAGTTTTCCACGGCATGGTGGATCCCTATGGCCAAACCGCCAACATTTCACGCATTGATTCAATCTATGTTGAAATTGATCCACCTTGAGTTCTAATTTATACAAATGAACATAGGCAGGCATACTTTTACCCCTAAAAGAAGCAAGGACCGACTGTGTCGATACATATTCAGTTTTTTCCCCTGTTTGGATCCGTCGCGTAAGGCGACAAAGTTCCACCACAGGGCCGAATGGAGAAACGATATGCTCAGCATTGTCAACTACATTAAGTGTCGTATCTATACCCCTAATAATCCCTTTTACAAATAGGGCCTTGAAAGGAATACCGGTAAATGCTTTCAATTGGTGTCGTTTGAGCAGTGAATGTTTTAGGAATGCATTCGCCGACTGAGCCGTCGCAAAGATCACCTTTATCCTATTGCGGCCCATACGATCGATTCGTAATACATTGTCTATCTTGGAATCAAAAATAATTTTACCCAATGCTAACGGATGATAATGCCCCACATTCCCTGATTCAGCTTCCACATACACTTGATATGGCCCAACGTCCGAACCAAAATAATTTTCCGACGGAGGACTATCCGTATCCATGGTATTAACAGTAGTCACAGTAGTTTCTATATTACTCAATGACTGAGTTTCTTTTTTCGTTTCCTTCGCATCGTCAGACTTATCGTTATCCAAAATAATGGCAAACACTGACTACGCAAGTCACTACTGCACCTAACCATGCTCTAAGGAAGAAGAACCTGGAAGTTACGCAAGGATAAGATGGATTCTAATTTGGAGAAAATTCGGGAGTAAGAATGTATATACACCCAGTTAATAAGAATGCACCAATCTCGAACTACACAGGATACAATCCCGAAATTCCGTACGCCACTCAAATATGTCACTTTAGAATAAGGATACTCCACAATTCACTAGAACGACCAAACAGAATGACTTTCACAGCACAACTGGTTGTGGTTGTCAAGTATATGCTCAATGCTCTTCTTATTAAAAGAAAAATTGGTAAAAGTTACCAGTGTGGATACATTGTCACAGCTTTATGGATTAGGC
Source organism: Ectobius pallidus (assembly GCA_964059195.1). Lineage (NCBI taxonomy): Eukaryota > Metazoa > Arthropoda > Insecta > Blattodea > Ectobiidae > Ectobius > Ectobius pallidus. The sequence goes on along the minus strand of CAXKWD010000002.1, from coordinate 100,862,685 downwards.
TTGTTTGAATTTTGAGGGAAAAAATTCAGTTTCCAGAATGCTTTTAGCTATAGAAGCTACTATTTCTCTTGCAGTTTTGTTTCTGAATACCATAGCAATTACGTGTGATTTGGACCAAGTGATGTATCTATTGTAATGTGCAGTTGGGATATTGGTATTTTCTATTTCACTTATTTTATCTTCTGTCAGGCCGGATTAAAATTCCAGGCAAACCGTGAGATTCATATTTCTAAGAATCTCATAAAAATAATGAAATATATCATGTAGTGAAGTTCTACATATTTTAAAGTTCTATTTCAAAACAGATCTAACAAGTTTCTCCATTGATTATAAAAATGTTAATGTGCAAGTTGGTACTTCACAATGTAATAGGGGCCGTATTTTTTGGTAACAACGATAAGCGTGAAATTTTATAAAACAACCTCCCTTAGCTATATTTAGCTTTTATATGCTTAAAATACCAATATGAACCAAATTGAATCCACGAAATATCGCGAAATTTACTTGTTTCCACAAAATGTGTCTATAAGCGCGAAATATGCCCCTTCTGTCCACAAAGTGAGAAATAAGCACGAAAATGTGCCTTAAAATCACAATATTGTGTTTTGGTGTACTGTATTTTTTATTTCTTAGCAGCATGCTTTTTTTCTGTGGCTGTCAAAGATTTACCGATATATCGATATTTGTGATCGATTACAAAAATTGCAGAATTTACGCAAAGATTGTCTGTGACCTGGTTTGTACTGTTGAGTACACTCTTTTCCTGCTATGTCTTTGCCAAGTTAGCGATGCCTATGATCGATTACAGCAGAAGAGTGTAGAATGTTTGTTACTTGTATTCAACAGATTTCGTCTTTTATCGACAGTGGTATGATTAGCGCTTCTGTTTGCAAATAGCTATCTGATGGTGTTTGGTAGAAATTACGATAATATTTCTCGTCGTTATATTTGAACACTAACTCTAATCGTGCCTAAATCAAAAGTTACTTCAGTTCATACAAGGGCAGAAGAATATAGAAACGGGGGGGGGGGGGGGTTGGTTCATGTAAATAAAGATGCAAAGTTTATCATTGCGCAATGTTCCCAATGTGGTATAAGTAATTTATTTCACAAAATACCCACCGAAATAGAAGGAAGTTAACACCGAAATCAGCCATTTTATTTCACCAATAAATCAGGGCCCTAGTAATCCTTCCCCAACATTATACATATTTTGATTGAGTTTGTGTTTGGTATGTCAGCATGGTCCGCCACTGTGGGTGAGTTGGTAGCATGCCTGCTTTCCACTCCGGCGGCCCGGGTTCGATTCCCGACCGGGTTGGAGATTTTTCAGTAAAAAATTCCTTTCCTGGGTTCAGGACTGGGTGTGTGTGTCTGTCCTTAGGTTTAAGTAGGTAGGGGAGTGGCGCACCCGGTAAGAAATCCGCTGTGAATATCCCCTTACGGGTTGCTCGCAAACCTGAGGAATACCTTTATGTTAGCATGAATATAGCAGCATCACAACTTATAGTTTAAATTTGACTCACAAATCTTCCAGTGCAATTTCTATAGCGGGTGTTTGGAGGTTTGTATAAGACAACTAATACTACGTCCTGAACTTGAACCGCAGTTATATTTACGTATTCATGTGGTGGTCGAACGGTAACTGTATGATGGGTGAAGGAAGAATGTACTAATATAGCTGTACCCCCACGTCCGTCTGGGCGATCTGTTCTCAAGGTATGATATCGTTGAAAAGAAAAGTAGGAATCAGGTGGTAGTCAGGTCTCAGAGATGAGCATGATATCAATGAATTGGGTATCTGCTAAGTGATGGAGTTCCGGCAATTTACTTCTTATGCTTATTGCATTCCATTGTAGAATTTTCATATTAAGTGTATGCATAGGCGTAGCCAGGCCGACCATATGGGGGGGGGGGGTTATAACGTCTGGGGGGTATGGAATATCCCCCAGGGAGAGGGGGAGTCCGGGGGTCCTCCCCTGGAAAATTTTAAAAATTAAGATGCAAAATAACGAGTTTTAAGCTTCCGGGGGTCCTCCCCCGGAAAATTTTAAAAATTAAGACGCAAAATAACGAGTTTTAAGCTTCCGGGGTCCATCCCTGGAAAATTTTTAAAATTAACACGCAAAATAACGAGTTTTAAGCTTCCCACACTTTATACTTGTATTAAGTAATTTATGGGCAGACTTAAAAAATTATACAATTTTCCTTTTTTTAATCAATGGGGGGGGGGGTTCAAACCCCCAAAACCCCCCCCTCGTTACGCCTATGAGTGTATGTGTGTGTATTAGCTAACCGAGGAGTAAGGAGAGAATTAAAGAAAATGGGTTTCAACAAGTTGAGATATGTGTTTCATCAGGTGATATTTTAATGATACTGACCCTTTGGTCCTTGTGACTTTTCCCAATTCGTAAAAAAGGCTATTAACCTTGGCCTTAAAGGTATCAACTTCCTCCACCATACCCTCTGGTATTGGGGCATCCGGAGGGAAGGGAACCTGTTTGTCCTGCTTTGAAGGAGAAGACTTCTCCCTTAGTGAAGAGGACGGTCTTGGACAATCAGTCCGAGTAAATGTTTCTACCTTGTGTGGCGGAGGATCTCGAGATACCGGCTGATCTCTTTCAGCTGGAGGACTATGAGAAGGAGGTGGTTTGAGCCGTTTGGAGGGTTCTCGGACCTCAGGCCCTCCCTCCTGATGGGGAACCAGACGTGGTCTCTTTTCCACCACAATATCTCTTGTCTTTTCTTTCATTGGTAGGTGAGCTACGTCCTCGCGAGGAGGTGCTCTGACAGTATTTGGAGTTGGACCCTTCCAGGCCCTGGTGGGGGCCAGAGATGGGAATTGATTTGGATGTATGGTGTATGTACTCCTTTCTTTATGCAGAGAGAGAGCATCAAAGAAAGAGAGATTGTGTTCCGACATAATGTCATTGATGCGCATTTGTTTAACTCGTTCAGGACACGCCTGATCATAGGCTTTATGTTTACCTTTACAGTTCCCACATTTAAGAGTGGGAGCCCTACAGGAACTTTCCTGGTGGTCCTCCACACAGATGGGGCACCTAGTCTTTCCCCTACACTGTTTTCCCTGGTGGCCATACCGCCAACAATTATAGCATTGGGTGAGTTTGTAGCGGAACTTGTCAACTTTTAACTCGAGTTTGAATAAATGAACATACGTAGGGACCGTTTTGCCCCTAAAAGATGCTATGACTGATTGTGTGGGAATATATTTGATATCCTCCCCGATAACACTTTTGCGATTTATTCTGCGCAAATCCGCTACTCTCCCATAAGGGGAGACTAAATTCGGACCAACGTCCGCCAAATCCATGTGAGTGTCGATTCCTCGGATGATCCCCTTAACAAAGAGGGCAGTCTGCGGAATATATGCTATCAGGTTGTGATTGTGTAGAATCGGACTTTGCAAAAAATTATTGGTATCAGAGCCAGTCAAGAAAACGACTTTTATTTTATTTCGTCCTATACGTGATATCTGGTGTATGTGTGGCACTTCCTCCTCATGCAGGATTTTGCCAAGTGCTAATGGATGTAAGTGTCCTAAATTTTTTACTTTTGCCTCAACATATACTTGAAAAGGACCTATATCTTGCTTTTCATAACGAAATGTAGGCCCCGCACTAATGGGGGGCGTAGAATCTGTAATCAGGATTTCCGATGAAATCTCCATAGATACCGGTGGGATTTTTTGCGTTTCTTCTTCATTCTTCTCCTGAACAGAGACTACCTGATCCAGAATGATGAGAAAAATCCCAGCCCTGTATATAAGTAATAGGTCAACTATACACTGTGTTCACTAGAATGGTAATGGAGAACGCTATTGGGCACAAAACCCGAACCAGTCCGTACACCCTAAAGGAATTTGCCGTCACTTTACGTAAACCGATCACTGCCTTATAACACAACTCGGAACCGCAAGCGAAAACAACCACTCCACCCGGGTACTACCGAACAACTGCGTTTGAAACATATTTAATTTTTTACGGCTTCTAGTGATAATTGGTGTTTCCTCCTCACTGCTTCCACTATTGATGTCACCTGGTGCATTCTTACTCCAAGGCCCCTGAGGAATCTGGAATCGTTGCATCACAGATGACGTGTTCGGTTTCTCGTTCGACTGAGTTGTTGATTGTCTGCTTTCACCTATTGGTGACGTCTGTGCACGTTCCTTCTGGTTTCGATGATCGTTAACCTGAGCTTCTGCACGCGTCCTCTCAAGTCTCTAATTGCGCAGATTCAGCTGTCGAGGTCATAGCACTCGTGCTGTTCGTTTCCGCGCTCTTCCTTATATCTATCTTCCTCCCATCCACATACAGCTGTAAATTTCGAATGGTCGCCTTCTTTCCCTTATTTCTTTCAAACTTCATTTTTTCTACTAATTTCCTCCTTGTAATTCTCTCTGTCGGAGATAGATCTCTGTTGATATATATTGCCGTCCCTTTCAATTTGTAAGATCTCTTCAGTGTGGCAAAAACCACTTGAGTGGATGCACATTTCGCTATAATGACTCTGTTTCCTGTAGTTTTCCCGACCCTGTGAGCCGTAAGGAACTCCCATCCCTGGATCTGCACTTCCAATTTGTTTTCTAATATTTCGTAGACTTCTTGCAGGGCACTGATTCCTTTTCTCTCTTTAACCCCGTGGAAAATTAAATTTAGCTGTCGATCTGCATTTTCTATCTTCTCGATTCTTGACTTCAGTTGTTCCACTTCTGTCTTCATTCTGGCTATTTCCTCTCTAATTTCTTGTTTAACTTCTTTTGTTGCCCCATTTATTTTATTAACTATTCTTTCTTCCATTCTTTCAAGGCTTTTGATGACCTCTTCAGAAACTCCTGGCCCTGGGTTCATTTCAACCCCTCCAATTATCAGCAGCACTAAGATCACTAGGGCCCAGGTCGCCATGACAGATTGATCTTCTCTAACTGTTCCTTTGGTCTCTGCTCTCCTTTTTGACCCAAATGAGCCTATCCTCATTCTGTATACTTCGATTTCGATGGTCATGTCCCTTGTGTCGTTTTTTCCCTAAATCCACTCCGCTCCTCTTCCACACGTCTGTACGTTACCACTGCTTGTTTAGAACTCCTAAACATTCAATCAAAATTATGTTTCATCTTAAAATTACAACAAATTTTACAGTATTCGGTTTTTTTTTTTTTTTTTTTTTTTGCCTGTCAGTGTATTTAGTTGACCTACCTTTTTATGCCATGGCTGAAGAAATTGTATACTAATGTGGATTTTCTCGGCCATAAGTTAGTACTGGTACTGGTACTCTAAGCAAACTAAGGATAAAAACTAAGGTTTTCTAATGCATAATGAACATGTGAATCTTAAATGAAAAAATCCATTATTAAATAGTTTATTCAGGCTCCCCAGAAATATAATAAATTAGGCAGCTTACTATCATGTATTTTTGATGACTGTGTGAATGGTATAAATGATTGCAAAAATGGGGTAGGCCCCATATTGATTAGTGCCCCAGACCCTTATCGCTGTTGGTAAATAAAGATGCAAAGTTTATCATTGCGCAATGTTCCCAGTGTGGTATAAGTAATTTATTTCACAAAATACCCACCGAAATAGAAGGAAGTTAACACCGAAATCAGCCATTTTATTTCACCAATAAATCAGGGCCCTAGTAATCCTTCCCCAACATTATACATATTTTGATTGAGTTTGTGTTTGGTATGTCAGCATGGTCCGCCACTGTGGGTGAGTTGGTAGCATGCCTGCTTTCCACTCCGGCGGCCCGGGTTGGAGATTTTTCAGTAAAAAATTCCTTTCCTGGGTTCAGGACTGGGTGTGTGTGTCTGTCCTTAGGTTTAAGTAGGTAGGGGAGTGGCGCACCCGGTAAGAAATCCGCTGTGAATATCCCCTTACGGGTTGCTCGCAAACCTGAGGAATACCTTTATGTTAGCATGAATATAGCAGCATCACAACTTATAGTTTAAATTTGACTCACAAATCTTCCAGTGCAATTTCTATAGCGGGTGTTTGGAGGTTTGTATAAGACAACTAATACTACGTCCTGAACTTGAACCGCAGTTATATTTGCGTATTCATGTGGTGGTCGAACGGTAACTGTATGATGGGTGAAGGAAGAATGTACTAATATAGCTGTACCCCCACGTCCGTCTGGGCGATCTGTTCTCAAGGTATGATATCGTTGAAAAGAAAAGTAGGAATCAGGTGGTAGTCAGGTCTCAGAGATGAGCATGATATCAATGAATTGGGTATCTGCTAAGTGATGGAGTTCCGGCAATTTACTTCTTATGCTTATTGCATTCCATTGTAGAATTTTCATATTAAGTGTATGCATAGGCGTAGCCAGGCCGACCATATGGGGGGGGGGTTATAACGTCTGGGGGGTATGGAATATCCCCCAGGGAGAGGGGAGTCCGGGGGTCCTCCCCTGGAAAATTTTAAAAATTAAGATACAAAATAACGAGTTTTAAGCTTCCGGGGGTCCTCCCCCGGAAAATTTTAAAAATTAAGACGCAAAATAACGAGTTTTAAGCTTCCGGGGTCCATCCCTGGAAAATTTTTAAAATTAACACGCAAAATAACGAGTTTTAAGCTTCCCACACTTTATACTTGTATTAAGTAATTTATGGGCAGACTTAAAAAATTATACAATTTTCCTTTTTTTAATCAATGGGGGGGGTTCAAACCCCCAAAACCCCCCCCCTCATTACGCCTATGAGTGTATGTGTGTGTATTAGCTAACCGAGGAGTAAGGAGAGAATTAAAGAAAATGGGTTTCAACAAGTTGAGATATGTGTTTCATCAGGTGATATTTTAATGATACTGACCCTTTGGTCCTTGTGACTTTTCCCAATTCATAAAAAAGGCTATTAACCTTGGCCTTAAAGGTATCAACTTCCTCCACCATACCCTCTGGTATTGGGGCATCCGGAGGGAAGGGAACCTGTTTGTCCTGCTTTGAAGGAGAAGACTTCTCCCTTAGTGAAGAGGACGGTCTTGGACAATCAGTCCGAGTAAATGTTTCTACCTTGTGTGGCGGAGGATCTCGAGATACCGGCTGATCTCTTTCAGCTGGAGGACTATGAGAAGGAGGTGGTTTGAGCCGTTTGGAGGGTTCTCGGACCTCAGGCCCTCCCTCCTGATGGGGAACCAGACGTGGTCTCTTTTCCACCACAATATCTCTTGTCTTTTCTTTCATTGGTAGGTGAGCTACGTCCTCGCGAGGAGGTGCTCTGACAGTATTTGGAGTTGGACCCTTCCAGGCCCTGGTGGGGGCCAGAGATGGGAATTGATTTGGATGTATGGTGTATGTACTCCTTTCTTTATGCAGAGAGAGAGCATCAAAGAAAGAGAGATTGTGTTCCGACATAATGTCATTGATGCGCATTTGTTTAACTCGTTCAGGACACGCCTGATCATAGGCTTTATGTTTACCTTTACAGTTCCCACATTTAAGAGTGGGAGCCCTACAGGAACTTTCCTGGTGGTCCTCCACACAGATGGGGCACCTAGTCTTTCCCCTACACTGTTTTCCCTGGTGGCCATACCGCCAACAATTATAGCATTGGGTGAGTTTGTAGCGGAACTTGTCAACTTTTAACTCGAGTTTGAATAAATGAACATACGTAGGGACCGTTTTGCCCCTAAAAGATGCTATGACTGATTGTGTGGGAATATATTTGATATCCTCCCCGATAACACTTTTGCGATTTATTCTGCGCAAATCCGCTACTCTCCCATAAGGGGAGACTAAATTCGGACCAACGTCCGCCAAATCCATGTGAGTGTCGATTCCTCGGATGATCCCCTTAACAAAGAGGGCAGTCTGCGGAATATATGCTATCAGGTTGTGATTGTGTAGAATCGGACTTTGCAAAAAATTATTGGTATCAGAGCCAGTCAAGAAAACGACTTTTATTTTATTTCGTCCTATACGTGATATCTGGTGTATGTGTGGCACTTCCTCCTCATGCAGGATTTTGCCAAGTGCTAATGGATGTAAGTGTCCTAAATTTTTTACTTTTGCCTCAACATATACTTGAAAAGGACCTATATCTTGCTTTTCATAACGAAATGTAGGCCCCGCACTAATGGGGGGCGTAGAATCTGTAATCAGGATTTCCGATGAAATCTCCATAGATACCGGTGGGATTTTTTGCGTTTCTTCTTCATTCTTCTCCTGAACAGAGACTACCTGATCCAGAATGATGAGAAAAATCCCAGCCCTGTATATAAGTAATAGGTCAACTATACACTGTGTTCACTAGAATGGTAATGGAGAACGCTATTGGGCACAAAACCCGAACCAGTCCGTACACCCTAAAGGAATTTGCCGTCACTTTACGTAAACCGATCACTGCCTTATAACACAACTCGGAACCGCAAGCGAAAACAACCACTCCACCCAGGTACTACCGAACAACTGCGTTTGAAACATATTTAATTTTTTACGGCTTCTAGTGATAATTGGTGTTTCCTCCTCACTGCTTCCACTATTGATGTCACCTGGTGCATTCTTACTCCAAGGCCCCTGAGGAATCTGGAATCGTTGCATCACAGATGACGTGTTCGGTTTCTCGTTCGACTGAGTTGTTGATTGTCTGCTGTCACCTATTGGTGACGTCTGTGCACGTTCCTTCTGGTTTCGATGATCGTTAACCTGAGCTTCTGCACGCGTCCTCTCAAGTCTCTAATTGCGCAGATTCAGCTGTCGAGGTCATAGCACTCGTGCTGTTCGTTTCCGCGCTCTTCCTTATATCTATCTTCCTCCCATCCACATACAGCTGTAAATTTCGAATGGTCGCCTTCTTTCCCTTATTTCTTTCAAACTTCATTTTTTCTACTAATTTCCTCCTTGTAATTCTCTCTGTCGGAGATAGATCTCTGTTGATATATATTGCCGTCCCTTTCAATTTGTAAGATCTCTTCAGTGTGGCAAAAACCACTTGAGTGGATGCACATTTCGCTATAATGACTCTGTTTCCTGTAGTTTTCCCGACCCTGTGAGCCGTAAGGAACTCCCATCCCTGGATCTGCACTTCCAATTTGTTTTCTAATATTTCGTAGACTTCTTGCAGGGCACTGATTCCTTTTCTCTCTTTAACCCCGTGGAAAATTAAATTTAGCTGTCGATCTGCATTTTCTATCTTCTCGATTCTTGACTTCAGTTGTTCCACTTCTGTCTTCATTCTGGCTATTTCCTCTCTAATTTCTTGTTTAACTTCTTTTGTTGCCCCATTTATTTTATTAACTATTCTTTCTTCCATTCTTTCAAGGCTTTTGATGACCTCTTCAGAAACTCCTGGCCCTGGGTTCATTTCAACCCCTCCAATTATCAGCAGCACTAAGATCACTAGGGCCCAGGTCGCCATGACAGATTGATCTTCTCTAACTGTTCCTTTGGTCTCTGCTCTCCTTTTTGACCCAAATGAGCCTATCCTCATTCTGTATACTTCGATTTCGATGGTCATGTCCCTTGTGTCGTTTTTTCCCTAAATCCACTCCGCTCCTCTTCCACACGTCTGTACGTTACCACTGCTTGTTTAGAACTCCTAAACATTCAATCAAAATTATGTTTCATCTTAAAATTACAACAAATTTTACAGTATTCGGTTTTTTTTTTTTTTTTTTTTTTTGCCTGTCAGTGTATTTAGTTGACCTACCTTTTTATGCCATGGCTGAAGAAATTGTATACTAATGTGGATTTTCTCGGCCATAAGTTAGTACTGGTACTGGTACTCTAAGCAAACTAAGGATAAAAACTAAGGTTTTCTAATGCATAATGAACATGTGAATCTTAAATGAAAAAATCCATTATTAAATAGTTTATTCAGGCTCCCCAGAAATATAATAAATTAGGCAGCTTACTATCATGTATTTTTGATGACTGTGTGAATGGTATAAATGATTGCAAAAATGGGGTAGGCCCCATATTGATTAGTGCCCCAGACCCTTATCGCTGTTGGTAAATAAAGATGCAAAGTTTATCATTGCGCAATGTTCCCAATGTGGTATAAGTAATTTATTTCACAAAATACCCACCGAAATAGAAGGAAGTTAACACCGAAATCAGCCATTTTATTTCACCAATAAATCAGGGCCCTAGTAATCCTTCCCCAACATTATACATATTTTGATTGAGTTTGTGTTTGGTATGTCAGCATGGTCCGCCACTGTGGGTGAGTTGGTAGCATGCCTGCTTTCCACTCCGGCGGCCCGGGTTTGATTCCCGACCGGGTTGGAGATTTTTCAGTAAAAAATTCCTTTCCTGGGTTCAGGACTGGGTGTGTGTGTCTGTCCTTAGGTTTAAGTAGGTAGGGGAGTGGCGCACCCGGTAAGAAATCCGCTGTGAATATCCCCTTACGGGTTGCTCGCAAACCTGAGGAATACCTTTATGTTAGCATGAATATAGCAGCATCACAACTTATAGTTTAAATTTGACTCACAAATCTTCCAGTGCAATTTCTATAGCGGGTGTTTGGAGGTTTGTATAAGACAACTAATACTACGTCCTGAACTTGAACCGCAGTTATATTTGCGTATTCATGTGGTGGTCGAACGGTAACTGTATGATGGGTGAAGGAAGAATGTACTAATATAGCTGTACCCCCACGTCCGTCTGGGCGATCTGTTCTCAAGGTATGATATCGTTGAAAAGAAAAGTAGGAATCAGGTGGTAGTCAGGTCTCAGAGATGAGCATGATATCAATGAATTGGGTATCTGCTAAGTGATGGAGTTCCGGCAATTTACTTCTTATGCTTATTGCATTCCATTGTAGAATTTTCATATTAAGTGTATGCATAGGCGTAGCCAGGCCGACCATATGGGGGGGGGGGTTATAACGTCTGGGGGGTATGGAATATCCCCCAGGGAGAGGGGAGTCCGGGGGTCCTCCCCTGGAAAATTTTAAAAATTAAGATACAAAATAACGAGTTTTAAGCTTCCGGGGGTCCTCCCCCGGAAAATTTTAAAAATTAAGACGCAAAATAACGAGTTTTAAGCTTCCGGGGTCCATCCCTGGAAAATTTTTAAAATTAACACGCAAAATAACGAGTTTTAAGCTTCCCACACTTTATACTTGTATTAAGTAATTTATGGGCAGACTTAAAAAATTATACAATTTTCCTTTTTTTAATCAATGGGGGGGGTTCAAACCCCCAAAACCCCCCCCCTCATTACGCCTATGAGTGTATGTGTGTGTATTAGCTAACCGAGGAGTAAGGAGAGAATTAAAGAAAATGGGTTTCAACAAGTTGAGATATGTGTTTCATCAGGTGATATTTTAATGATACTGACCCTTTGGTCCTTGTGACTTTTCCCAATTCATAAAAAAGGCTATTAACCTTGGCCTTAAAGGTATCAACTTCCTCCACCATACCCTCTGGTATTGGGGCATCCGGAGGGAAGGGAACCTGTTTGTCCTGCTTTGAAGGAGAAGACTTCTCCCTTAGTGAAGAGGACGGTCTTGGACAATCAGTCCGAGTAAATGTTTCTACCTTGTGTGGCGGAGGATCTCGAGATACCGGCTGATCTCTTTCAGCTGGAGGACTATGAGAAGGAGGTGGTTTGAGCCGTTTGGAGGGTTCTCGGACCTCAGGCCCTCCCTCCTGATGGGGAACCAGACGTGGTCTCTTTTCCACCACAATATCTCTTGTCTTTTCTTTCATTGGTAGGTGAGCTACGTCCTCGCGAGGAGGTGCTCTGACAGTATTTGGAGTTGGACCCTTCCAGGCCCTGGTGGGGGCCAGAGATGGGAATTGATTTGGATGTATGGTGTATGTACTCCTTTCTTTATGCAGAGAGAGAGCATCAAAGAAAGAGAGATTGTGTTCCGACATAATGTCATTGATGCGCATTTGTTTAACTCGTTCAGGACACGCCTGATCATAGGCTTTATGTTTACCTTTACAGTTCCCACATTTAAGAGTGGGAGCCCTACAGGAACTTTCCTGGTGGTCCTCCACACAGATGGGGCACCTAGTCTTTCCCCTACACTGTTTTCCCTGGTGGCCATACCGCCAACAATTATAGCATTGGGTGAGTTTGTAGCGGAACTTGTCAACTTTTAACTCGAGTTTGAATAAATGAACATACGTAGGGACCGTTTTGCCCCTAAAAGATGCTATGACTGATTGTGTGGGAATATATTTGATATCCTCCCCGATAACACTTTTGCGATTTATTCTGCGCAAATCCGCTACTCTCCCATAAGGGGAGACTAAATTCGGACCAACGTCCGCCAAATCCATGTGAGTGTCGATTCCTCGGATGATCCCCTTAACAAAGAGGGCAGTCTGCGGAATATATGCTATCAGGTTGTGATTGTGTAGAATCGGACTTTGCAAAAAATTATTGGTATCAGAGCCAGTCAAGAAAACGACTTTTATTTTATTTCGTCCTATACGTGATATCTGGTGTATGTGTGGCACTTCCTCCTCATGCAGGATTTTGCCAAGTGCTAATGGATGTAAGTGTCCTAAATTTTTTACTTTTGCCTCAACATATACTTGAAAAGGACCTATATCTTGCTTTTCATAACGAAATGTAGGCCCCGCACTAATGGGGGGCGTAGAATCTGTAATCAGGATTTCCGATGAAATCTCCATAGATACCGGTGGGATTTTTTGCGTTTCTTCTTCATTCTTCTCCTGAACAGAGACTACCTGATCCAGAATGATGAGAAAAATCCCAGCCCTGTATATAAGTAATAGGTCAACTATACACTGTGTTCACTAGAATGGTAATGGAGAACGCTATTGGGCACAAAACCCGAACCAGTCCGTACACCCTAAAGGAATTTGCCGTCACTTTACGTAAACCGATCACTGCCTTATAACACAACTCGGAACCGCAAGCGAAAACAACCACTCCACCCGGGTACTACCGAACAACTGCGTTTGAAACATATTTAATTTTTTACGGCTTCTAGTGATAATTGGTGTTTCCTCCTCACTGCTTCCACTATTGATGTCACCTGGTGCATTCTTACTCCAAGGCCCCTGAGGAATCTGGAATCGTTGCATCACAGATGACGTGTTCGGTTTCTCGTTCGACTGAGTTGTTGATTGTCTGCTTTCACCTATTGGTGACGTCTGTGCACGTTCCTTCTGGTTTCGATGATCGTTAACCTGAGCTTCTGCACGCGTCCTCTCAAGTCTCTAATTGCGCAGATTCAGCTGTCGAGGTCATAGCACTCGTGCTGTTCGTTTCCGCGCTCTTCCTTATATCTATCTTCCTCCCATCCACATACAGCTGTAAATTTCGAATGGTCGCCTTCTTTCCCTTATTTCTTTCAAACTTCATTTTTTCTACTAATTTCCTCCTTGTAATTCTCTCTGTCGGAGATAGATCTCTGTTGATATATATTGCCGTCCCTTTCAATTTGTAAGATCTCTTCAGTGTGGCAAAAACCACTTGAGTGGATGCACATTTCGCTATAATGACTCTGTTTCCTGTAGTTTTCCCGACCCTGTGAGCCGTAAGGAACTCCCATCCCTGGATCTGCACTTCCAATTTGTTTTCTAATATTTCGTAGACTTCTTGCAGGGCACTGATTCCTTTTCTCTCTTTAACCCCGTGGAAAATTAAATTTAGCTGTCGATCTGCATTTTCTATCTTCTCGATTCTTGACTTCAGTTGTTCCACTTCTGTCTTCATTCTGGCTATTTCCTCTCTAATTTCTTGTTTAACTTCTTTTGTTGCCCCATTTATTTTATTAACTATTCTTTCTTCCATTCTTTCAAGGCTTTTGATGACCTCTTCAGAAACTCCTGGCCCTGGGTTCATTTCAACCCCTCCAATTATCAGCAGCACTAAGATCACTAGGGCCCAGGTCGCCATGACAGATTGATCTTCTCTAACTGTTCCTTTGGTCTCTGCTCTCCTTTTTGACCCAAATGAGCCTATCCTCATTCTGTATACTTCGATTTCGATGGTCATGTCCCTTGTGTCGTTTTTTCCCTAAATCCACTCCGCTCCTCTTCCACACGTCTGTACGTTACCACTGCTTGTTTAGAACTCCTAAACATTCAATCAAAATTATGTTTCATCTTAAAATTACAACAAATTTTACAGTATTCGGTTTTTTTTTTTTTTTTTTTTTGCCTGTCAGTGTATTTAGTTGACCTACCTTTTTATGCCATGGCTGAAGAAATTGTATACTAATGTGGATTTTCTCGGCCATAAGTTAGTACTGGTACTGGTACTCTAAGCAAACTAAGGATAAAAACTAAGGTTTTCTAATGCATAATGAACATGTGAATCTTAAATGAAAAAATCCATTATTAAATAGTTTATTCAGGCTCCCCAGAAATATAATAAATTAGGCAGCTTACTATCATGTATTTTTGATGACTGTGTGAATGGTATAAATGATTGCAAAAATGGGGTAGGCCCCATATTGATTAGTGCCCCAGACCCTTATCGCTGTTGGTAAATAAAGATGCAAAGTTTATCATTGCGCAATGTTCCCAATGTGGTATAAGTAATTTATTTCACAAAATACCCACCGAAATAGAAGGAAGTTAACACCGAAATCAGCCATTTTATTTCACCAATAAATCAGGGCCCTAGTAATCCTTCCCCAACATTATACATATTTTGATTGAGTTTGTGTTTGGTATGTCAGCATGGTCCGCCACTGTGGGTGAGTTGGTAGCATGCCTGCTTTCCACTCCGGCGGCCCGGGTTCGATTCCCGACCGGGTTGGGGATTTTTCAGTAAAAAATTCCTTTCCTGGGTTCAGGACTGGGTGTGTGTGTCTGTCCTTAGGTTTAAGTAGGTAGGGGAGTGGCGCACCCGGTAAGAAATCCGCTGTGAATATCCCCTTACGGGTTGCTCGCAAACCTGAGGAATACCTTTATGTTAGCATGAATATAGCAGCATCACAACTTATAGTTTAAATTTGACTCACAAATCTTCCAGTGCAATTTCTATAGCGGGTGTTTGGAGGTTTGTATAAGACAACTAATACTACGTCCTGAACTTGAACCGCAGTTATATTTGCGTATTCATGTGGTGGTCGAACGGTAACTGTATGATGGGTGAAGGAAGAATGTACTAATATAGCTGTACCCCCACGTCCGTCTGGGCGATCTGTTCTCAAGGTATGATATCGTTGAAAAGAAAAGTAGGAATCAGGTGGTAGTCAGGTCTCAGAGATGAGCATGATATCAATGAATTGGGTATCTGCTAAGTGATGGAGTTCCGGCAATTTACTTCTTATGCTTATTGCATTCCATTGTAGAATTTTCATATTAAGTGTATGCATAGGCGTAGCCAGGCCGACCATATGGGGGGGGGGTTATAACGTCTGGGGGGTATGGAATATCCCCCAGGGAGAGGGGAGTCCGGGGGTCCTCCCCTGGAAAATTTTAAAAATTAAGATACAAAATAACGAGTTTTAAGCTTCCGGGGGTCCTCCCCCGGAAAATTTTAAAAATTAAGACGCAAAATAACGAGTTTTAAGCTTCCGGGGTCCATCCCTGGAAAATTTTTAAAATTAACACGCAAAATAACGAGTTTTAAGCTTCCCACACTTTATACTTGTATTAAGTAATTTATGGGCAGACTTAAAAAATTATACAATTTTCCTTTTTTTAATCAATGGGGGGGGTTCAAACCCCCAAAACCCCCCCCCTC
This sequence comes from Ectobius pallidus, assembly GCA_964059195.1. Classification (NCBI taxonomy): domain Eukaryota; kingdom Metazoa; phylum Arthropoda; class Insecta; order Blattodea; family Ectobiidae; genus Ectobius; species Ectobius pallidus. The sequence goes on along the minus strand of CAXKWD010000002.1, from coordinate 100,847,040 downwards.
ATTACGCCTATGAGTGTATGTGTGTGTATTAGCTAACCGAGGAGTAAGGAGAGAATTAAAGAAAATGGGTTTCAACAAGTTGAGATATGTGTTTCATCAGGTGATATTTTAATGATACTGACCCTTTGGTCCTTGTGACTTTTCCCAATTCATAAAAAAGGCTATTAACCTTGGCCTTAAAGGTATCAACTTCCTCCACCATACCCTCTGGTATTGGGGCATCCGGAGGGAAGGGAACCTGTTTGTCCTGCTTTGAAGGAGAAGACTTCTCCCTTAGTGAAGAGGACGGTCTTGGACAATCAGTCCGAGTAAATGTTTCTACCTTGTGTGGCGGAGGATCTCGAGATACCGGCTGATCTCTTTCAGCTGGAGGACTATGAGAAGGAGGTGGTTTGAGCCGTTTGGAGGGTTCTCGAACCTCAGGCCCTCCCTCCTGATGGGGAACCAGACGTGGTCTCTTTTCCACCACAATATCTCTTGTCTTTTCTTTCATTGGTAGGTGAGCTACGTCCTCGCGAGGAGGTGCTCTGACAGTATTTGGAGTTGGACCCTTCCAGGCCCTGGTGGGGGCCAGAGATGGGAATTGATTTGGATGTATGGTGTATGTACTCCTTTCTTTATGCAGAGAGAGAGCATCAAAGAAAGAGAGATTGTGTTCCGACATAATGTCATTGATGCGCATTTGTTTAACTCGTTCAGGACACGCCTGATCATAGGCTTTATGTTTACCTTTACAGTTCCCACATTTAAGAGTGGGAGCCCTACAGGAACTTTCCTGGTGGTCCTCCACACAGATGGGGCACCTAGTCTTTCCCCTACACTGTTTTCCCTGGTGGCCATACCGCCAACAATTATAGCATTGGGTGAGTTTGTAGCGGAACTTGTCAACTTTTAACTCGAGTTTGAATAAATGAACATACGTAGGGACCGTTTTGCCCCTAAAAGATGCTATGACTGATTGTGTGGGAATATATTTGATATCCTCCCCGATAACACTTTTGCGATTTATTCTGCGCAAATCCGCTACTCTCCCATAAGGGGAGACTAAATTCGGACCAACGTCCGCCAAATCCATGTGAGTGTCGATTCCTCGGATGATCCCCTTAACAAAGAGGGCAGTCTGCGGAATATATGCTATCAGGTTGTGATTGTGTAGAATCGGACTTTGCAAAAAATTATTGGTATCAGAGCCAGTCAAGAAAACGACTTTTATTTTATTTCGTCCTATACGTGATATCTGGTGTATGTGTGGCACTTCCTCCTCATGCAGGATTTTGCCAAGTGCTAATGGATGTAAGTGTCCTAAATTTTTTACTTTTGCCTCAACATATACTTGAAAAGGACCTATATCTTGCTTTTCATAACGAAATGTAGGCCCCGCACTAATGGGGGGCGTAGAATCTGTAATCAGGATTTCCGATGAAATCTCCATAGATACCGGTGGGATTTTTTGCGTTTCTTCTTCATTCTTCTCCTGAACAGAGACTACCTGATCCAGAATGATGAGAAAAATCCCAGCCCTGTATATAAGTAATAGGTCAACTATACACTGTGTTCACTAGAATGGTAATGGAGAACGCTATTGGGCACAAAACCCGAACCAGTCCGTACACCCTAAAGGAATTTGCCGTCACTTTACGTAAACCGATCACTGCCTTATAACACAACTCGGAACCGCAAGCGAAAACAACCACTCCACCCAGGTACTACCGAACAACTGCGTTTGAAACATATTTAATTTTTTACGGCTTCTAGTGATAATTGGTGTTTCCTCCTCACTGCTTCCACTATTGATGTCACCTGGTGCATTCTTACTCCAAGGCCCCTGAGGAATCTGGAATCGTTGCGTCACAGATGACGTGTTCGGTTTCTCGTTCGACTGAGTTGTTGATTGTCTGCTGTCACCTATTGGTGACGTCTGTGCACGTTCCTTCTGGTTTCGATGATCGTTAACCTGAGCTTCTGCACGCGTCCTCTCAAGTCTCTAATTGCGCAGATTCAGCTGTCGAGGTCATAGCACTCGTGCTGTTCGTTTCCGCGCTCTTCCTTATATCTATCTTCCTCCCATCCACATACAGCTGTAAATTTCGAATGGTCGCCTTCTTTCCCTTATTTCTTTCAAACTTCATTTTTTCTACTAATTTCCTCCTTGTAATTCTCTCTGTCGGAGATAGATCTCTGTTGATATATATTGCCGTCCCTTTCAATTTGTAAGATCTCTTCAGTGTGGCAAAAACCACTTGAGTGGATGCACATTTCGCTATAATGACTCTGTTTCCTGTAGTTTTCCCGACCCTGTGAGCCGTAAGGAACTCCCATCCCTGGATCTGCACTTCCAATTTGTTTTCTAATATTTCGTAGACTTCTTGCAGGGCACTGATTCCTTTTCTCTCTTTAACCCCGTGGAAAATTAAATTTAGCTGTCGATCTGCATTTTCTATCTTCTCGATTCTTGACTTCAGTTGTTCCACTTCTGTCTTCATTCTGGCTATTTCCTCTCTAATTTCTTGTTTAACTTCTTTTGTTGCCCCATTTATTTTATTAACTATTCTTTCTTCCATTCTTTCAAGGCTTTTGATGACCTCTTCAGAAACTCCTGGCCCTGGGTTCATTTCAACCCCTCCAATTATCAGCAGCACTAAGATCACTAGGGCCCAGGTCGCCATGACAGATTGATCTTCTCTAACTGTTCCTTTGGTCTCTGCTCTCCTTTTTGACCCAAATGAGCCTATCCTCATTCTGTATACTTCGATTTCGATGGTCATGTCCCTTGTGTCGTTTTTTCCCTAAATCCACTCCGCTCCTCTTCCACACGTCTGTACGTTACCACTGCTTGTTTAGAACTCCTAAACATTCAATCAAAATTATGTTTCATCTTAAAATTACAACAAATTTTACAGTATTCGGTTTTTTTTTTTTTTTTTTTTTTTGCCTGTCAGTGTATTTAGTTGACCTACCTTTTTATGCCATGGCTGAAGAAATTGTATACTAATGTGGATTTTCTCGGCCATAAGTTAGTACTGGTACTGGTACTCTAAGCAAACTAAGGATAAAAACTAAGGTTTTCTAATGCATAATGAACATGTGAATCTTAAATGAAAAAATCCATTATTAAATAGTTTATTCAGGCTCCCCAGAAATATAATAAATTAGGCAGCTTACTATCATGTATTTTTGATGACTGTGTGAATGGTATAAATGATTGCAAAAATGGGGTAGGCCCCATATTGATTAGTGCCCCAGACCCTTATCGCTGTTGGTAAATAAAGATGCAAAGTTTATCATTGCGCAATGTTCCCAATGTGGTATAAGTAATTTATTTCACAAAATACCCACCGAAATAGAAGGAAGTTAACACCGAAATCAGCCATTTTATTTCACCAATAAATCAGGGCCCTAGTAATCCTTCCCCAACATTATACATATTTTGATTGAGTTTGTGTTTGGTATGTCAGCATGGTCCGCCACTGTGGGTGAGTTGGTAGCATGCCTGCTTTCCACTCCGGCGGCCCGGGTTCGATTCCCGACCGGGTTGGAGATTTTTCAGTAAAAAATTCCTTTCCTGGGTTCAGGACTGGGTGTGTGTGTCTGTCCTTAGGTTTAAGTAGGTAGGGGAGTGGCGCACCCGGTAAGAAATCCGCTGTGAATATCCCCTTACGGGTTGCTCGCAAACCTGAGGAATACCTTTATGTTAGCATGAATATAGCAGCATCACAACTTATAGTTTAAATTTGACTCACAAATCTTCCAGTGCAATTTCTATAGCGGGTGTTTGGAGGTTTGTATAAGACAACTAATACTACGTCCTGAACTTGAACCGCAGTTATATTTGCGTATTCATGTGGTGGTCGAACGGTAACTGTATGATGGGTGAAGGAAGAATGTACTAATATAGCTGTACCCCCACGTCCGTCTGGGCGATCTGTTCTCAAGGTATGATATCGTTGAAAAGAAAAGTAGGAATCAGGTGGTAGTCAGGTCTCAGAGATGAGCATGATATCAATGAATTGGGTATCTGCTAAGTGATGGAGTTCCGGCAATTTACTTCTTATGCTTATTGCATTCCATTGTAGAATTTTCATATTAAGTGTATGCATAGGCGTAGCCAGGCCGACCATATGGGGGGGGGTTATAACGTCTGGGGGGTATGGAATATCCCCCAGGGAGAGGGGAGTCCGGGGGTCCTCCCCTGGAAAATTTTAAAAATTAAGATACAAAATAACGAGTTTTAAGCTTCCGGGGGTCCTCCCCCGGAAAATTTTAAAAATTAAGACGCAAAATAACGAGTTTTAAGCTTCCGGGGTCCATCCCTGGAAAATTTTTAAAATTAACACGCAAAATAACGAGTTTTAAGCTTCCCACACTTTATACTTGTATTAAGTAATTTATGGGCAGACTTAAAAAATTATACAATTTTCCTTTTTTTAATCAATGGGGGGGGGGTTCAAACCCCCAAAACCCCCCCCCCTCATTACGCCTATGAGTGTATGTGTGTGTATTAGCTAACCGAGGAGTAAGGAGAGAATTAAAGAAAATGGGTTTCAACAAGTTGAGATATGTGTTTCATCAGGTGATATTTTAATGACCCTTTGGTCCTTGTGACTTTTCCCAATTCATAAAAAAGGCTATTAACCTTGGCCTTAAAGGTATCAACTTCCTCCACCATACCCTCTGGTATTGGGGCATCCGGAGGGAAGGGAACCTGTTTGTCCTGCTTTGAAGGAGAAGACTTCTCCCTTAGTGAAGAGGACGGTCTTGGACAATCAGTCCGAGTAAATGTTTCTACCTTGTGTGGCGGAGGATCTCGAGATACCGGCTGATCTCTTTCAGCTGGAGGACTATGAGAAGGAGGTGGTTTGAGCCGTTTGGAGGGTTCTCGGACCTCAGGCCCTCCCTCCTGATGGGGAACCAGACGTGGTCTCTTTTCCACCACAATATCTCTTGTCTTTTCTTTCATTGGTAGGTGAGCTACGTCCTCGCGAGGAGGTGCTCTGACAGTATTTGGAGTTGGACCCTTCCAGGCCCTGGTGGGGGCCAGAGATGGGAATTGATTTGGATGTATGGTGTATGTACTCCTTTCTTTATGCAGAGAGAGAGCATCAAAGAAAGAGAGATTGTGTTCCGACATAATGTCATTGATGCGCATTTGTTTAACTCGTTCAGGACACGCCTGATCATAGGCTTTATGTTTACCTTTACAGTTCCCACATTTAAGAGTGGGAGCCCTACAGGAACTTTCCTGGTGGTCCTCCACACAGATGGGGCACCTAGTCTTTCCCCTACACTGTTTTCCCTGGTGGCCATACCGCCAACAATTATAGCATTGGGTGAGTTTGTAGCGGAACTTGTCAACTTTTAACTCGAGTTTGAATAAATGAACATACGTAGGGACCGTTTTGCCCCTAAAAGATGCTATGACTGATTGTGTGGGAATATATTTGATATCCTCCCCGATAACACTTTTGCGATTTATTCTGCGCAAATCCGCTACTCTCCCATAAGGGGAGACTAAATTCGGACCAACGTCCGCCAAATCCATGTGAGTGTCGATTCCTCGGATGATCCCCTTAACAAAGAGGGCAGTCTGCGGAATATATGCTATCAGGTTGTGATTGTGTAGAATCGGACTTTGCAAAAAATTATTGGTATCAGAGCCAGTCAAGAAAACGACTTTTATTTTATTTCGTCCTATACGTGATATCTGGTGTATGTGTGGCACTTCCTCCTCATGCAGGATTTTGCCAAGTGCTAATGGATGTAAGTGTCCTAAATTTTTTACTTTTGCCTCAACATATACTTGAAAAGGACCTATATCTTGCTTTTCATAACGAAATGTAGGCCCCGCACTAATGGGGGGGCGTAGAATCTGTAATCAGGATTTCCGATGAAATCTCCATAGATACCGGTGGGATTTTTTGCGTTTCTTCTTCATTCTTCTCCTGAACAGAGACTACCTGATCCAGAATGATGAGAAAAATCCCAGCCCTGTATATAAGTAATAGGTCAACTATACACTGTGTTCACTAGAATGGTAATGGAGAACGCTATTGGGCACAAAACCCGAACCAGTCCGTACACCCTAAAGGAATTTGCCGTCACTTTACGTAAACCGATCACTGCCTTATAACACAACTCGGAACCGCAAGCGAAAACAACCACTCCACCCGGGTACTACCGAACAACTGCGTTTGAAACATATTTAATTTTTTACGGCTTCTAGTGATAATTGGTGTTTCCTCCTCACTGCTTCCACTATTGATGTCACCTGGTGCATTCTTACTCCAAGGCCCCTGAGGAATCTGGAATCGTTGCGTCACAGATGACGTGTTCGGTTTCTCGTTCGACTGAGTTGTTGATTGTCTGCTGTCACCTATTGGTGACGTCTGTGCACGTTCCTTCTGGTTTCGATGATCGTTAACCTGAGCTTCTGCACGCGTCCTCTCAAGTCTCTAATTGCGCAGATTCAGCTGTCGAGGTCATAGCACTCGTGCTGTTCGTTTCCGCGCTCTTCCTTATATCTATCTTCCTCCCATCCACACACAGCTGTAAATTTCGAATGGTCGCCTTCTTTCCCTTATTTCTTTCAAACTTCATTTTTTCTACTAATTTCCTCCTTGTAATTCTCTCTGTCGGAGATAGATCTCTGTTGATATATATTGCCGTCCCTTTCAATTTGTAAGATCTCTTCAGTGTGGCAAAAACCACTTGAGTGGATGCACATTTCGCTATAATGACTCTGTTTCCTGTAGTTTTCCCGACCCTGTGAGCCGTAAGGAACTCCCATCCCTGGATCTGCACTTCCAATTTGTTTTCTAATATTTCGTAGACTTCTTGCAGGGCACTGATTCCTTTTCTCTCTTTAACCCCGTGGAAAATTAAATTTAGCTGTCGATCTGCATTTTCTATCTTCTCGATTCTTGACTTCAGTTGTTCCACTTCTGTCTTCATTCTGGCTATTTCCTCTCTAATTTCTTGTTTAACTTCTTTTGTTGCCCCATTTATTTTATTAACTATTCTTTCTTCCATTCTTTCAAGGCTTTTGATGACCTCTTCAGAAACTCCTGGCCCTGGGTTCATTTCAACCCCTCCAATTATCAGCAGCACTAAGATCACTAGGGCCCAGGTCGCCATGACAGATTGATCTTCTCTAACTGTTCCTTTGGTCTCTGCTCTCCTTTTTGACCCAAATGAGCCTATCCTCATTCTGTATACTTCGATTTCGATGGTCATGTCCCTTGTGTCGTTTTTTCCCTAAATCCACTCCGCTCCTCTTCCACACGTCTGTACGTTACCACTGCTTGTTTAGAACTCCTAAACATTCAATCAAAATTAAGTTTCATCTTAAAATTACAACAAATTTTACAGTATTCGGTTTTTTTTTTTTTTTTTTTGCCTGTCAGTGTATTTAGTTGACCTACCTTTTTATGCCATGGCTGAAGAAATTGTATACTAATGTGGATTTTCTCGGCCATAAGTTAGTACTGGTACTGGTACTCTAAGCAAACTAAGGATAAAAACTAAGGTTTTCTAATGCATAATGAACATGTGAATCTTAAATGAAAAAATCCATTATTAAATAGTTTATTCAGGCTCCCCAGAAATATAATAAATTAGGCAGCTTACTATCATGTATTTTTGATGACTGTGTGAATGGTATAAATGATTGCAAAAATGGGGTAGGCCCCATATTGATTAGTGCCCCAGACCCTTATCGCTGTTGGTAAATAAAGATGCAAAGTTTATCATTGCGCAATGTTCCCAATGTGGTATAAGTAATTTATTTCACAAAATACCCACCGAAATAGAAGGAAGTTAACACCGAAATCAGCCATTTTATTTCACCAATAAATCAGGGCCCTAGTAATCCTTCCCCAACATTATACATATTTTGATTGAGTTTGTGTTTGGTATGTCAGCATGGTCCGCCACTGTGGGTGAGTTGGTAGCATGCCTGCTTTCCACTCCGGCGGCCCGGGTTTGATTCCCGACCGGGTTGGAGATTTTTCAGTAAAAAATTCCTTTCCTGGGTTCAGGACTGGGTGTGTGTGTCTGTCCTTAGGTTTAAGTAGGTAGGGGAGTGGCGCACCCGGTAAGAAATCCGCTGTGAATATCCCCTTACGGGTTGCTCGCAAACCTGAGGAATACCTTTATGTTAGCATGAATATAGCAGCATCACAACTTATAGTTTAAATTTGACTCACAAATCTTCCAGTGCAATTTCTATAGCGGGTGTTTGGAGGTTTGTATAAGACAACTAATACTACGTCCTGAACTTGAACCGCAGTTATATTTGCGTATTCATGTGGTGGTCGAACGGTAACTGTATGATGGGTGAAGGAAGAATGTACTAATATAGCTGTACCCCCACGTCCGTCTGGGCGATCTGTTCTCAAGGTATGATATCGTTGAAAAGAAAAGTAGGAATCAGGTGGTAGTCAGGTCTCAGAGATGAGCATGATATCAATGAATTGGGTATCTGCTAAGTGATGGAGTTCCGGCAATTTACTTCTTATGCTTATTGCATTCCATTGTAGAATTTTCATATTAAGTGTATGCATAGGCGTAGCCAGGCCGACCATATGGGGGGGGGGGTTATAACGTCTGGGGGGTATGGAATATCCCCCAGGGAGAGGGGAGTCCGGGGGTCCTCCCCTGGAAAATTTTAAAAATTAAGATACAAAATAACGAGTTTTAAGCTTCCGGGGGTCCTCCCCCGGAAAATTTTAAAAATTAAGACCCAAAATAACGAGTTTTAAGCTTCCGGGGTCCATCCCTGGAAAATTTTTAAAATTAACACGCAAAATAACGAGTTTTAAGCTTCCCACACTTTATACTTGTATTAAGTAATTTATGGGCAGACTTAAAAAATTATACAATTTTCCTTTTTTTAATCAATGGGGGGGGGGTTCAAACCCCCAAAACCCCCCCCCTCATTACGCCTATGAGTGTATGTGTGTGTATTAGCTAACCGAGGAGTAAGGAGAGAATTAAAGAAAATGGGTTTCAACAAGTTGAGATATGTGTTTCATCAGGTGATATTTTAATGACCCTTTGGTCCTTGTGACTTTTCCCAATTCATAAAAAAGGCTATTAACCTTGGCCTTAAAGGTATCAACTTCCTCCACCATACCCTCTGGTATTGGGGCATCCGGAGGGAAGGGAACCTGTTTGTCCTGCTTTGAAGGAGAAGACTTCTCCCTTAGTGAAGAGGACGGTCTTGGACAATCAGTCCGAGTAAATGTTTCTACCTTGTGTGGCGGAGGATCTCGAGATACCGGCTGATCTCTTTCAGCTGGAGGACTATGAGAAGGAGGTGGTTTGAGCCGTTTGGAGGGTTCTCGGACCTCAGGCCCTCCCTCCTGATGGGGAACCAGACGTGGTCTCTTTTCCACCACAATATCTCTTGTCTTTTCTTTCATTGGTAGGTGAGCTACGTCCTCGCGAGGAGGTGCTCTGACAGTATTTGGAGTTGGACCCTTCCAGGCCCTGGTGGGGGCCAGAGATGGGAATTGATTTGGATGTATGGTGTATGTACTCCTTTCTTTATGCAGAGAGAGAGCATCAAAGAAAGAGAGATTGTGTTCCGACATAATGTCATTGATGCGCATTTGTTTAACTCGTTCAGGACACGCCTGATCATAGGCTTTATGTTTACCTTTACAGTTCCCACATTTAAGAGTGGGAGCCCTACAGGAACTTTCCTGGTGGTCCTCCACACAGATGGGGCACCTAGTCTTTCCCCTACACTGTTTTCCCTGGTGGCCATACCGCCAACAATTATAGCATTGGGTGAGTTTGTAGCGGAACTTGTCAACTTTTAACTCGAGTTTGAATAAATGAACATACGTAGGGACCGTTTTGCCCCTAAAAGATGCTATGACTGATTGTGTGGGAATATATTTGATATCCTCCCCGATAACACTTTTGCGATTTATTCTGCGCAAATCCGCTACTCTCCCATAAGGGGAGACTAAATTCGGACCAACGTCCGCCAAATCCATGTGAGTGTCGATTCCTCGGATGATCCCCTTAACAAAGAGGGCAGTCTGCGGAATATATGCTATCAGGTTGTGATTGTGTAGAATCGGACTTTGCAAAAAATTATTGGTATCAGAGCCAGTCAAGAAAACGACTTTTATTTTATTTCGTCCTATACGTGATATCTGGTGTATGTGTGGCACTTCCTCCTCATGCAGGATTTTGCCAAGTGCTAATGGATGTAAGTGTCCTAAATTTTTTACTTTTGCCTCAACATATACTTGAAAAGGACCTATATCTTGCTTTTCATAACGAAATGTAGGCCCCGCACTAATGGGGGGGCGTAGAATCTGTAATCAGGATTTCCGATGAAATCTCCATAGATACCGGTGGGATTTTTTGCGTTTCTTCTTCATTCTTCTCCTGAACAGAGACTACCTGATCCAGAATGATGAGAAAAATCCCAGCCCTGTATATAAGTAATAGGTCAACTATACACTGTGTTCACTAGAATGGTAATGGAGAACGCTATTGGGCACAAAACCCGAACCAGTCCGTACACCCTAAAGGAATTTGCCGTCACTTTACGTAAACCGATCACTGCCTTATAACACAACTCGGAACCGCAAGCGAAAACAACCACTCCACCCAGGTACTACCGAACAACTGCGTTTGAAACATATTTAATTTTTTACGGCTTCTAGTGATAATTGGTGTTTCCTCCTCACTGCTTCCACTATTGATGTCACCTGGTGCATTCTTACTCCAAGGCCCCTGAGGAATCTGGAATCGTTGCGTCACAGATGACGTGTTCGGTTTCTCGTTCGACTGAGTTGTTGATTGTCTGCTGTCACCTATTGGTGACGTCTGTGCACGTTCCTTCTGGTTTCGATGATCGTTAACCTGAGCTTCTGCACGCGTCCTCTCAAGTCTCTAATTGCGCAGATTCAGCTGTCGAGGTCATAGCACTCGTGCTGTTCGTTTCCGCGCTCTTCCTTATATCTATCTTCCTCCCATCCACATACAGCTGTAAATTTCGAATGGTCGCCTTCTTTCCCTTATTTCTTTCAAACTTCATTTTTTCTACTAATTTCCTCCTTGTAATTCTCTCTGTCGGAGATAGATCTCTGTTGATATATATTGCCGTCCCTTTCAATTTGTAAGATCTCTTCAGTGTGGCAAAAACCACTTGAGTGGATGCACATTTCGCTATAATGACTCTGTTTCCTGTAGTTTTCCCGACCCTGTGAGCCGTAAGGAACTCCCATCCCTGGATCTGCACTTCCAATTTGTTTTCTAATATTTCGTAGACTTCTTGCAGGGCACTGATTCCTTTTCTCTCTTTAACCCCGTGGAAAATTAAATTTAGCTGTCGATCTGCATTTTCTATCTTCTCGATTCTTGACTTCAGTTGTTCCACTTCTGTCTTCATTCTGGCTATTTCCTCTCTAATTTCTTGTTTAACTTCTTTTGTTGCCCCATTTATTTTATTAACTATTCTTTCTTCCATTCTTTCAAGGCTTTTGATGACCTCTTCAGAAACTCCTGGCCCTGGGTTCATTTCAACCCCTCCAATTATCAGCAGCACTAAGATCACTAGGGCCCAGGTCGCCATGACAGATTGATCTTCTCTAACTGTTCCTTTGGTCTCTGCTCTCCTTTTTGACCCAAATGAGCCTATCCTCATTCTGTATACTTCGATTTCGATGGTCATGTCCCTTGTGTCGTTTTTTCCCTAAATCCACTCCGCTCCTCTTCCACACGTCTGTACGTTACCACTGCTTGTTTAGAACTCCTAAACATTCAATCAAAATTATGTTTCATCTTAAAATTACAACAAATTTTACAGTATTCGGTTTTTTTTTTTTTTTTTTTTTTGCCTGTCAGTGTATTTAGTTGACCTACCTTTTTATGCCATGGCTGAAGAAATTGTATACTAATGTGGATTTTCTCGGCCATAAGTTAGTACTGGTACTGGTACTCTAAGCAAACTAAGGATAAAAACTAAGGTTTTCTAATGCATAATGAACATGTGAATCTTAAATGAAAAAATCCATTATTAAATAGTTTATTCAGGCTCCCCAGAAATATAATAAATTAGGCAGCTTACTATCATGTATTTTTGATGACTGTGTGAATGGTATAAATGATTGCAAAAATGGGGTAGGCCCCATATTGATTAGTGCCCCAGACCCTTATCGCTGTTGGTATGCCACAGCTCAAGAGTCACTCAAATTATACCAAATACATTCATTAGCTATTTTTAAAATTATGGCAATATATTTTGAACTGCAGTATATTAATAATCTTCAGAGAGAAAACTAAAAAAATTGCTTTATAGTCATATCCCTATTTTGGAAATCACTAAAAATATTGTATCTTTCACATGCAAGAAAAGCTGTATAGTGCATACTGTATTTAAACTGCATAGCAGTTGTATTGAGGTGTTCTGTATTAAATCAATGAAACTCCAGTGTGTTGTTTCGTTTTCTTAACTTTTCCACAGAGAGGGAGACCATGAGTATCTGCCACCATCTGTTTTCCCTCACTGTCATTTCATCCAGATCTCTATTCATAATAGTATATTGCGATACAAGGGCTGCAAGGCATGATTACGGATCGAGGAAAAAATTTGAAAACACGAGGCGCTCGTGCCGAGTGTTTTTAATTTTCCGTGATCCGTAATGCACTTACGGCACGTGTATTGCATGCTATTTTTTGCACGATGATTATTTATATCAATTTAATTATATTAATTGTGATATTACCTGAAAATATTATGTATATACACTATTGAAGATGGATGTTATATTTCAGAAAGTGATTCACATTTGTTATTGTTTATGGCAACCGAATATTTGTGATGAAGTTGTCCATAAAGGCTTGTATAATGAAGTAGTGTCGTTATATTCATAACAGCCCTCAAACACTTTCCGCCCGAGGGCCGTAAGCGTTTGCGGGCGGGAAATGCTTATCCCCCCTAGCAACAAGATTGCGTGTGGGAATGTCAACTTACGATCCATGGCAACAGCGTTTGTAAGTACCACTAATTAGCTAAGGAGTGCAAAAATGTTATTTTGTTTACTTATGACGGTATTATCTTACAATATATAAGAAGATTCCACCTATCCCCTCAAGTAAAGCATCTCTTTTAAAAGCACGTTGTATGTACGGTATGTTAATTCAAAATTATTACACAATTTTATAAACACTCTGTTTTGTCTTAGAGTAAAAAGATCACAGCTTTTTAAATGTTCCTCCTTTCCCAATGTAACATAATACTCCACCAACAGAAACAGTACCTAGCACTTCCATTCTACACAGATAATTTCATAGTATGGTATAATGGAAGATGCGTAAATGAAACATACAAAAATGTAAATGCAATAAGTTAATAACTAACAAAATTAACTGTAAAACAAACTCAATTTGATGTTTAATTATTATAAGACCTGAAGATGGCTTTACTGCCTAAGCTTACCTAAACTGGCGACATTTTCCTTCCATGTATTAAACAGCAGGCAGAGCAGTCAAATCTTACGCTATGAGAACCGGTCCTGATTTCTGAAAAAAAGATTAAATACCATTTTTTATATCTTGCAACTACCCTGGGTAAGGTTTCTTAGCTTTATGTATGGGTAGGCCTATTCATTCTTGATTGCATTAACAGAAGTTTTATTCTAACACTGAAACAATTGACTTCATAATCAGACTGGAGTTATATTAGAACCAAAGAATTAAAAAATGCAAAAAAATAAAATAAACATATACAGTACATATAAATTTGTCACCTTTCATTTATACTGAAACTAAACTAAAAGCTGAGAACTGATCCTTTTCATATACATACACATATATACTGGGCAAATTGTACTGGATGCAATAGTTCAAGGCATATACAGGTAGAGTTATGGAAAATATCAACCAATAAAATGGTTCGTACCACCTCAAGTTGCAATATACTAAGCGGTGTAAAGGTGCTATTTGAACATTTGCAAGCAGTGTACCAACACTTAATATCAGAAAGAATTGAGGTAAATATGAATTGTTTAGCAATAGTGAGGACTGTGGAATTTATGCATATTGTCCAATCCGGTTGTCATTTCTAGGGTAAGGCATATATACATGTTGGAGCAGCGATAAAAATATAGGTTTATCCCTACAGTCATGTACTGTCACATTCCACATGGCATGTGTTAATCAATCCTACCATTCTCTTGGTGGAACAGCTTTGCTTCTTTTTTGGTTTATCGTTGCTCCGACATGTATGTGGCCTAAGAGGTGAAACCTATTCAAACCACTCATAATGGGGGTCAACAGGAATTAGTTATTTCATCTACAGTGTGTCCCACGCAAGAGTTGGCCAACAACACGGGTTCCTACGGCGCGGCGGGCACAGCTCCAACACCCGAGCGATCGGGTGAAATATCTATGCTAATAAAGCCGCGGCCGGTGTAATGATTCAGGTTCTCACATTTACAGTTAAAATTACAATGAAAATAAACAAGTACCTCATCACAAGAGATGTTGGAAATGTTCTCCTCATGCATCCACACAATACTGGCACCTTTTTAGGAAATTTTCTTTCATGCGCATAAGTTCAGCTTCCGAGACAGAGTTCATTTCTCTTGGGATAGGCCTATATGATATTGTCTTTAAGTTTTCTAACAGTTTGTGAATATTATTTATGGAGAAACTTGAAAAATAAAGTGTATAGGTCAATATCCCATACATTAGGAGAACTTAAAGACAATATCACAAAAGAAATTAACGTGTTTATTTTCATTGTAATTTTAACTGTAAATGTGAGAACCTGAATCATTACACCGATCGCGGCTTTATTAGCGTAGATATTTCATCCGATCGCTCGGGAATTAGAGCTGTGCCCGCCGCACCGTGTCATTGGCCAACTCTTGTGGGGGACTCATTGTACTAAACAGTGTTCAGTTTTTAGTATGTGATGTCGGATAAAAGCTGAAAATTCCACAGAGAGCCATTCCCCCTGAAATGGTGTAATTTCTTTTTAATAGCCAAAGGTCAGGTGTACTGGTTATTGAAAAAAAAAAGATTAAAATGGTTTGGTCATGTGAAAGGAATGAACGATGGAGGATTGCCGAAGGTGGTGAAGAACTGGAAACCTGATGGAAGACGAAGGAAAGGTAGGCTGACTGATTCCTGGATGAATGGTGTAAGGAGGAGCATGGTAGCAAGAGGAATACAAGATGAACGTACAATGGACAGATGACAGTGGAGTTGCAAAATTAGTTAAAATTTGAATTTATAATTATTGTATTGTTTGGTTGAGGGAGACCACAATATTGTGGGAAAAACCCCTAGGGAAAAAAATATATATTGATTGGTAGGAACCTGATTTTGTGGTGAAATAAAACTGCTGATTTTGATTTTAACTTCTGTTTCGATAAATATTTTGCGAAGTAGATTATTTTTGTACTAGATTTTTCACATCAATCAAGTTTGCTCTTGTATTTAAAATAACGGTGAAAATTCAACCAAAATTATTATAAAATATTATTATGGCAATGAAAATAGGCCTATATTTTAATTTCAGTTATCAATGATAAACATAATTGAGGACCGTTTTGAGAAAACTCAACATGTGCCAAAACATAAATTGTTCAGGAGAAGGTTACCTCAGTTTGTATAAATGATAGGGATATAGAAGATAGAAACCTTGCATATTAAGGTGTCAAAATGAATTGGTAATGTTGACTTTTCATATATTTTTTTTTCACCTTCTCAAAGATCTCATTTCAAAGCACCTAAAACCATTATAAAACGAATTTGGCAAAAAATGGAGATGTTGAGTTTTGTCAAAATGTTCCTCAATTAATTTCTGCATATCTTATGGAGAGATTTTCTTTGGGTCATTCTGCCTGTGATATTTCAACTTATTGTAAGTTATTAATCTGACTGCCAGTGTGGTCTTGTGGTTAGCATTGCTGACTACAGATCCGTCGGCCTGGGCTCGATCCCCTGTACCTCCTTGGATTTTTCCGAGGTATGGGAGGTCTGGAACAGGGTGCAATCAGCCTCCTGATTCTACTTGATAGAGAAGTAACGGCTCCGGTCACGGAAACCACCATTAACCACTGTGTTTGTCGGCATGCTGGCCACATGCCCCCCATTCCTGCCATCTGTCTATGGTACATGACGCAGCGGTTGGGTGGTAGGCCATGTCCCTTCTGGAATGAGTGCCACATAGTTTTAGTAGGCTATTAGTCTAAGTTCTAATGTTGTATTGCTCCATTCGTGTAGCACCCTTAATAAGGGAAGATTTCTGTAAATTTGTAAATAATAAATAGCCATCTGCCTTTTCCAAATAGAATCACATTGCTAATCCCATTCTATAAAATAATAAATCTGTTAAATGGCATACAGTCATCAATCATTTGCTATAATCGATCATAAACAGGTCTATCTGTAATTTCTCAGCAGTCATAAGGCCAGCTTGAAAGGTGAACAGGCTACTGAGAGAATAAAACAGAACTTAAATCATTAAAAATTATAATCACATTTCTCAATACAGTATATGTGAATTTTGCGCAATCCAATAAATGTTCTAATATTTCATGGATAAATGTACTTAAAATAAAATCAGATAAACTGATATAAGAAAGTGCCAGAATGCTTTTGTTTAATCAGTGATCATTGCAAGTATGATATGTAGAAAATAAGTTATTTTTTAATCGTTTTTCGAGTTAAGCTCGAGATTGATTCATTAAGCAGGGCTTACGGAAGAACAAAATATAAAGTTTGATAAGCATATGTGAAGGAATATGTGGGTAGTGTTATTTGTCAAAGCTAAATGTAATAAACACTGTAAAACAATATGTTGCCATGAGAACTGATTTGCATTTGATAAATTCTTTCTATTATATTACCCTAAAATAGACACTACAATGGGCATTACTCTGGAACCAGTTGACCAATTTGATTAGGCTTCGTCCCATGGATGTTATAAATGCACACACCAAGTTTCGTGAAAATCCAATAAAGCATCTTTGAGTTATCACGCATACAGACAGACATTTCCCGTCCACCACACAATCTCATAAAGTACTTAATAATGTGATATTTGAAATACCCATCAAGCTAAATATAGCTAAGAAAAACAGTTTTGTAAAGTTTCACACTTATCGCTGTTATATGTTTAAGAACAATAAACAAACTTTGAACTTTACTGATTGTCTCTTACGAGGCATATTTCTAACAGAGCTAAAGTCTGCTATAATAATTCCTCTTTACAAAACAGAAATTAACATGGGCGTCGGCATGGGGGGGCAACTGCCCCCCTCTGGATTGCCTTATGGATTCATTTATTTATGGTAGGCCTACTCTTTGCCAACCTGCAGTTTGTTGCATGGATAATAAAAAAGAATATAATTACTTTATAATGAGTTTAGCAAGTATTAACCAACTATAATTATAATATGTATTTATAATAATATGTCACAAAGGCCGTTGCTCAAAAGAGCGTATTCTGTTAACTTAAAAAAAAAAAACTTTGTAGCCTCGTCGAATTCAGCTGGGGTTCAAAATAACGATCCGGTTAACTAAGTGAATATTAATGTGTTTAGCCTAATCATTTAAAATTGAGGTCCGAAATTGATTTTCGGGCAATCATAATAAAATATCATTTGTATCATTTCAATGTTGATTAAATTAAATCAGGAATTAGTTCACAGTACACTTTTTTAAATTATTGTAGTAATACTACTATTTGTTCATTACAGCATCCTGGTGAAAATGGAACGGCTTTTATTATGCATATAACTGCATGTTTAGGAAATTTTCAACAATTGTAGCATATTTAGTATGAATATGCATACTTAGGTCATATTTTTTGCATATTTGTGTGCATATTAAAGAAATTTTGAAGTTTCACTTCATATTTTGTAAATTTTGCATTATAATGATACTTTTTGAGAATTTACAGATATTTTAAATAATTAACACTATATTTTAATAAAATGTATTGTAATGAAACTTTAAAAAATATACACAATGTGTAAGGGGTAAATTCATATTTTAAGTTTTATTGGTCATATTTTAATGTTTTTTAGGTCATAAATGCATGCATATATCCTATTTTTTAGGTCATAGAAATCTGCCTCCTAATTATTATTATTATAGAGTAATTTCAGGCATAGATGGTGTTTTCAACGAATATCTGAAAATGGGAGGAGAAGACCTAGCGCAGAACATCACGAAACTATTCAATGAAATAATCGAAACGGAGGAAATCCCGAAAGAATGGAAGGAGAGTACAATAATCCTTCTCCACAAAAAGGGAACAAGAGATGACATCAATAATTACAGGCCAATCAGCCTGCTGCCAAACATGCTCAAGTTGTTTACAAAGATCCTAACCAAGAGACTGACAAAAAACCTAGATGAAAACCAGCCGGTTGAACAGGCAGGGTTCAGATCAGGGTTTAATACACTGGACCATCTCCAAACAATGCACCAACTTATGGAAAAGGTGCAAGAATTCAACCTAAAACTGTTTATTGCATTTGTGGATTACAGCAAGGCATTCGATTCCGTGGAACACACATTCGTGTTACAAGCCCTTCAAAATCAAGGAATCCACAACAAATATGTAAGACTACTAGCTAAACTCTACGAGGGAAGCCAAGCAAGCATAAGGACAGAGAGGGAGGGAACAAAATTTGTAATAGAGAGAGGAGTGAAACAAGGTGATCCCTTGTCACCTAAACTATTCACATGCTTGCTGGAAAACCAATTCAGGAAACTAAAATGGGACAAAAACTACGGCATCAACATAGACGGACGGAGACTAACCCACCTAAGGTTTGCAGACGACATTGTTCTACTAGCCAACTCGGCACCTACTCTAGAAAAAATGCTAACAGAACTGGACGAAGTCAGCCGGACGACGGGACTGACCATGAACTCAGGAAAAACTAAGCTCATGACAAACACAATAGAAGTACCTGTCCACCTAAACGGTAGACCTCTAGAATATGTGCAGGATTACACATACCTAGGACAGAACCTCTCCTTTCACAACAACATGGAAAAAGAAATAAAGAGACGCATAGGACTAGCATGGAAGAAATTTTGGTCTCTAAAATTTATCTTAACAGACAAATTCCAGAAACTAACACTAAAGAGAGAAGTTTTGGAGACATGTGTGATGCCAGTACTCCTATATGGCTGCCAAACGTGGTCATTATCCTCGAAGCAAAGACAAAAGATTCAGACGTGCCAACGCAGAATGGAGCGTAAAATACTTCAGGTCTCCCTGAAAGACAGAATAAGGAATGAAGAGCTACGAAATAGGACAGGCATGACAGACACCCTCATCACGGCCAACAGACTCAAATGGAAATGGGGAGGCCACGTGGCAAGACTGGACCATAAGAGATGGACGCACGCGCTAACGATGTGGGACCCCAGAATTGGCAAGAGGAACGTGGGACGGCAAAAGATCCGTTGGGCAGAAGGTTTCAAGAAGACGGCGGGGGCGCAGTGGAGCAGAAGCGCAAGAGACAGACAATTGTGGAAGGATATGGAAAAACTGTATATATAGTGTATAATTTGAGAGTAGTGAACTAGGTTAAGTACATGAACAAACTCCTTACTCTTTAGGACTAGCCCACCTAGGGAGTCAAACTAGAGGGCTTTTCCCTGCAACAGCAGGAGGCCATGGCCCTTAAGGGATTCTGAAGGCTAAAATTCATTCATTCATTCATTCAATGTATAATTTAGCCAAATAAATAAGGATCAATGTGTTAGGAATTATGTTGAGTTTGCCTCCCCTTAATAAAATTCTTGGCGACGCTACTGGAAATTAATTAAATAGCTTAATTATAGGCCCACGTTGGTTTTTTGCAAAATTATTTGAAAAGTGTATGAAAAAGAGATTGGTAAGTTACTTAGGAGAATATAACGTATTATCCAATTGTCAATACAGCTTCTGAAACAAATGGAACACCGAAGACGCAATTATGTTCGTAACATTATAAATAATTATAACTTTCAATGATCAACAAACATCTTGGTATTATCTTGGATTTTTAAAAATATATAATATTGGGAATAAGAATAAATTAAAGCACAGTATCTGTAATTTGAAACAACAAAAGATATTGGTTAACAATGTGTTACACGTTATTTTGTATTTTGTGTTCTGCAGTTAAATAAAACATGTATTCCCCCTTTAACAAACCAGCCTTCTAAAAGATCAATTTATTGTGGAATCACATTCACATTGATTAATCTATATTAATAAAAGGAAGTGTCTGTCCTCCGTCTGTCTGTCCGCGATGCCCAGCGAAATCTACTCAACGCAGAGATCTGAAAGTTTATACATAGGCGGAGTGAAGGGTCGGAAAATGCACCTCAAAGCCGGAATTTTAATTTTCGCTTTCGTTCGTGAGTTATGAGTGAAAAATGAGCAAAAATCGTGAATTTTTTGCGTTTTCGAAGCATCAGTTTCAGTAATAAATTTCAATATCAAATCACTTACAGTTGGCTTTGGCTATTTTTGTCATCATACCTCATACCTTGGAAATAAAAGCAACGCGATCGCTTGATTTTGTTAGTCTATCCTAGACGATTCATTTGTTTAGAGTGTGAAGGCCCACAGACATATGACATTTTCAACCTACACGGAAGAAGGATAATGAACCCTAAATATGGTCAAACATTGTTCTATTTGAACGAAACTCACTATACAGGGGTTTTCTGGGCCAAGGAACTCGAATCTGAGGTCGCTTTTACCAGGGGACGCTACCTAATCGTGGAATGCACTCCACGTGATTTAGGTGTTAATAAATATAATGATTTAACTATTATGCTCTTAATTTTTAGTTTTTAATTTTTGAAATAATTATCGCGGGGGAAGCCGCGGGCACATGCTATCTTATAATAATAAAAGGACGTGTTTGTCTGTCTGTGATGCCCATCGAAATCTACTGAACGCAGAGATCTGAAATTTTAAAGATAGATGAACTGAAAGGTGGGCGAATGCACCTGGAAGCCGAATTTTTAATTTTAGCTTTCGTTCGCGAGTTATGAGTGAAAAACTGGCAGAAAACGTGATTTTAGCGCTGTCGAAGCATCAGATTTCAGTAATACATTTCAATGTCAAATCAATTGCAGTTGGCTTTGGCTATTTTTGTCATACCGTGGAAATAAAAGCATCGCGATCGCTTGAATGTTGTAAGCCCACGCTGGTCGATTCATTTGTTTAGAATGTCAAGGCCCGTAGACATATGAAATTTTCAACCTACACGGATGAGGGATAATCAACATAGACCTAAATATGGTTAAACATCGTTCGATTTGGATGAAACTCACTATACAGGGATTTTCTGGGTCAAGGAACTCGAATCTGAGATCGCTTTTACCAGGCGACGCTATCTAATGGTCGTGATTTAGGTGTTAATAAATATAATGATTTAACTATTATGCTCTTAATTTTTAATTTTTGAAATAATTATTGCGGGCGATCGCTTGATTTTGTAAGTCCATCCTGGACGATTCATTTGTTTAGAATATCAAGGCCCGAAGACATATGACATTTTCAACCTACACGGAAGAGGGATAATCAATATAGGCCTAAATATGGTCAAACATTGTTCGATTTGGACGAAACTCACTGTACAGGGGTATTCTGGGCCAAGGAACTCGATTCTGAGGTCGCTTTTACCAGGCGACGCTATCTAATCGTGGTTTGTAGTCCACGTGATTTAGGTGTTAATATAAATATAATGATTTAACTATTATGCTCTTAATTTTTAATTTTTGAAATAATTATCGCGGGCACATGCTAGTACTAAAATAATTTGACAATTTTGCTTTGAAAAAATATGTTTGCCATTCATCTTTTTTCTTTTCATCGTTTTAAAACTCATTACACATTATTTTGGATTTAATTTATTTTAAATATAACTATTTAGGCCTACAACTAGATGAGGTGCCTGCAGACTCATATGAGGTGAAGTATTCAAATCCAGTTGTTATAGCCAGTCCGAGTGTGAGATTTTCAGGGGGTTTATCCACTCAAAATAAATAAATAAATAAAAAATAAAAAAAATAATAATAATAAAAATAAAATAAAATATGAGTGTCAGATTAGAATTTACTTAACCCTTGCCAGAATGTTCCATATCCCCTGTTACAGATGTCTGTGTTCTTTAGAAGGAGGCCCTGCATTATGTTGATTACATACCACGTAGGCCTACTGTCTCAGTATAAGTGATCCATAGCTTTCTTTGTTCCTTAGATTATATGCTTGGTATTGAGGTAAAGCAGAAAAATAAATGTAATTATTACCGGTAGGCCTATGCCTACAGTTTCAATAGTTATTATCCTACCGGTAATAATTTTGGAGGGCAAGCTGTTGAATTAATACGTGTTTCGGGGTTAGAGAGTTTTAGTGTTTCCATGGGGTGGATAAAAATTAAATACCACAGATCTAAAGCTATCCAATAAAATTAGACGGTTGGACCGGCCTCCGGGCCGAACACTTCATTACATTAGGCCTACATTTATTTGAGAATGTTAGTAAACTTAAACGAGCCGCTGCTGTGTTGCTCTATGCTGCGGGATGATCATCAGGATTAGAATTTTAATTTTCCATTATATAAAGAACCAGTGTTAGTAAAACACGTTAAAGCAAAAAATAAGCTGCCTAAACCATTCTGGTTTCTCTTTAGCCTGTACCGAAAATCTGAAACTAAACGATAAACATCTACTAAAGTTCTAATTATGAGCATTCTATTGAGGCAAAAGTGTTGTAATCTCTTTCTTCTCATTGATCTCTTTGCAAGATGGCAATCATGTACGTTTTGTTAGTTTGTTTTTAGACATATGGTATAATTTTATATTGAAATAAATTAATACATGCAGCAGTTATGTGGTGAAAAAGATGATGGGCTGGCCCTACATTTGTCATGGTAAGGACAATAATTCGGTGATGTTTTTAATGCATACTAATGAAGGTGGTCTGTCAGGCATGGAAAGAGGTTATCTTGTCTTCTGACGTTTTGACACACTTGGAAAGAGAACATTTATCCTATTGCATATAACAGTTACTGTAAATCGTTTAAAAACTAGAACAGTGTGTGTTTATATATTGAAGAAATCACGAACGCAGGTAGTGACCAATTTTTTAAATATTACATTCAGAAGCTGGTGTACGTGATACTTGAATGAAGGGGGTGTAATTTAAATTACATATGTCATATAGAGGTCATGGTTATGTTTACATATCAAGATTATCGTAATAAGAAGAAATGTCATGTTTACGGGAACTGTAAATTTAAATAATAGCAGAATGCATGTTAGAATAGTTTAGTTATTGGTTAATTTATAAGCGTTAACACATACCAAACTAGGAGGCAATGTAAAATTTCATACTCTTCTTGCTTGTTTTTACTTTCAGTGTTACTCTGTGTATTCTGTTGACAGTGGTACTTATCTTGGATTGCCACTTAGTGTTTTATTTGTATTCTAGTCTTATTTCAAATGGAATGTCCGATTTTCATCCTTTCCAATTTCTCTGTTTTATTTTCAGATTTAGAAATGTTAATTTAAAATAATTGTGATTGTTGTGATTGATGAGATTAAATACAATCATGTCAGACAACAATACATGTGTTAGTGAAGTGACATCAGCCATCAGTAGGATAAGAATGCAATCGAGCATGATCAACTCGACATTGTCTTCCAGTGATGAATTACCATCAGCCCCCCAGTCGCCCATCTCACCCATCAGGGATTCTCCTGATGGTCCAACGACTAATAGTTTTAAGTAAGTTAAATATAATACTATTATACATAATGTAGAGATGGGGGTATTACCAGTAGGGTTTTGATGTTTATGACATGTCATGTTTTATCCTGGTCTCCATTCTCACGACCGTTTTTATTTTGCATATAACGTTTTTTTTTTTGTCTTGGTCATATTTGTAATTTAATTTCTAATGTCATATTTCAGTTACAAATTCAGTAAAGGATCATAAGTTATATAGAATATGCCCTAAACGGTCGAGACTGTCGTTAAATATGACATTATTTATTATTATTTATGCTCATTACCAGTAACTTAATTTTAAAATTAATGCAGTTTTCATATTATATAAAGACATGCATGGCCTACAAAAGATTAGTTGAAGCCGATGAAGCAAACAGGAGGAAATTCTTTAAAATTAGAAGTTCATTACAAGTAAAACTGTAAATCATCTACGGTATAACATCTTTAAAAAGTGATTATCTAATTGAATTCATGTGATGTAGGCCTAATAATTTAGCGTCATTAAAAGTTTTAAATTAAAACATTTATTTTAGAAAACACATTCTTTTATTAGGTCATATTTAGGACTTTTGAGTAATATGTAGGACTGCCGGCATGGTCTTCTGGTTAGCATCGCTGATTACATATCCGTCGACCCAGGTTCGATCCTCGGTACCTCCTCAGATTTTTCTGAGGTAGGGAGATCTGGTAGGGATGCATTCAGCCTCGTGATTCAAATTGAGGAGCTACTTGATAGAGAAGTAGCGGCTTCGGTCATGGAAACCAGTAACGGCTGTGGGTGTCGGCATGCTGATCACATGCCCCCAATCCTGCCATCTATAGAGACGCAGCAGTCGGATGGTAGACCTTTTCCCTTCAGGGATGTAGGGCCACGGAGTTTAGTTTAGTTTAGGGTAATATGTAGTCATTTTTAAGGACATCTTGCAGTCTTATTTTCCACTTTTTTAGGTCATAAACATCCGAACCCTAGTTATCAGATAGCCTATGCTCTAGCTGAAATGTTTCTTTAGGCCTAACTGTACGATGCTAAAATTGACTTCTTTTATATGGCTAAATTGGATTGATCATGTAACTGAGTTTTTTTGTTGACTGTTTAATTATTATTAGATTACTCTTTATATCATTACTAGATTTCGAACTCTTAGGTCACTAAAAATGCTGTTTTAGGTACTGGTATCTAAAATAGGCTCCAAATATTGGAAAATAGGTTCTAAAAATCGTAAAACAGTATCTTATAAAATCGTTAAGTTGCCAATTTTCTGAAATATCTCAATTGCAATGCAGAATATTATATTTATTGAAGTCACCATTAATCAATAATCATGATAAAACACAGATATAGGCCTGTGGTACACATAATTATATAGACCTTAAGTTAATTTATCTTGTGATAGGCCTATGTGATATTGTCTTTAAGTTCTTCTAACAGTAAGTTATGTGAATGTTATTTATGGGGAAACTTGAAAAATAAAGTGTATAGGTCAATTTCCCATATATTAGAAGAACTTAAAGACAATATCACAAGAGAAATCAACTCTATCTCGGATGCTGAACTTATGCGCGTGAAAGAAAATTTCCTAAAAAGGTGCCAGTATTGTGTGGATGCAAGAGGAGAACATTTCCAACATCTCTTGTGATGAGGTAGGCTATTTCATTGTAATTTTAACTGTAAATGTGAAAACCTGAATCATTACACCGATCGCGGCTTTCTTTGCGTAGATATTTCACCCGATTGCTCGGGAGTTAGAGCTGTGCCCACCGCGATGCAGAAACCCAAGTCATTGGCCAACTCTTGCGTGAGACTCACTGTATAAGGACGTAGAGTTTCAAAATCCAAAATCCTCCATAAGTTAATTTCAAATTACAAAATACAAAACCTGGGCGAAGCCAGGCCTTTTAAGCTAGTTTTTAATAATAACAGATAAGAATGGAAAGATGCAATATAATAATGGCAGCTTAGGCCTCCATTGATAATGAGAAACTGGATCTAATTTATGTGGTCGTAAGTGGGATGAAGATAGTGAAATTTTAAAACAATGAGAAAGGAGTGCAGAATTCAAAGTCTATTATATATTTCAAATTTTATTTTCTGGATTGTTATATATGTTGTTTGTTACGTTTTAGGTTGAGAGATATAGTTTCTCCCTTATCGTTGTCAACAAGTACCTCAAACTTCAAGATTCCTATAATTGGATATGAGATAATGGAGGAAAGAGCTCGATTTACAGTAAGTCAGTTGAGGGATTGCAAAAGAATAATACCAGAGAGATAATTTATCCAGGAATTACCATCATTGGCTGATACCTGACATATTCTGAAAAATTACCTACCATATTTGTATATATAATACGTTCATAGCAGAAGTGTTGTTTGTTTTACCAATTATAGAATATTTCTTCAACAGGTTTATAAGCTTCGAATTGAAAATAATTCGTCTGGGGACTGCTGGTTCGTTTTCAGAAGATACACAGATTTCGTCAGGCTTTATTCCAAGGTAACATTCAAATTATTCTCTTCTTTTCTTTGGTTCATTTCTGCTCAAATTAGATTTCATGTACTTATTCATTGGTTTTTAAGGGAAAAACTCAGGCCTAATGTATATAAAAAATACAAATTCTTGCACTTATGTTCAAATGGGAATTCGCAAATTTCAATGTTTAAAGAGTTTTTAAAAACACTTATTTACAGCTTGAACACTCAGATTATAAACTCCTTGTTTGTATTATTTTGAGAGTTGTAATACAAGTGCCCTGTGTATTTGAGATATTTTTCTATCAGAAAGTATTTCCTTCTCATAGTGCCATATTCAACAATAGGAAGCTCACCAAGATTTGCCTCTAAGGCAGTGTTTCCCAGCTTTTATTTTGTATACCACCACAGTATAAGTATTAATACAGTAAAGAAACTGTGTGTTAAAAGTCCTATGACAACATGTTGACTGGACGACACTAGCGCTCCATGCGGAGATTGAGTAAAGCTACATTCTCATCATATGAAATGGCTTGGGAAAATACATAAACACATCGCAAAATATGTTATGTTAAAAGAGGAAAATACAGAATATTTTTATTTAATGCAAATCTAATTTTAAATTTAAGAAATAATAAAACAGATAATGTATTATATTCTAGTTAAGAAGAGGTAAACAGTACCTAAATAGGCTACTGTTAAGGACTGTACCTAGGCCTAATATTTTTCCTTTAAAATCATTGCCCTTTAATATAATTTATAATTCAAATTATGATAATAAATAGCCTACATATTAATTACGTAAATTATATTATAGGTCTGTCACGTTGTTCATCCTGCACGTCATTGTTGACAGTGTATTTTGATTCTTTGCCTTATATGGCAATATACGACTTCAATTTATTGTAGGTCTATTATTACTGAAATTTACAACAGAATAATAAGGTCCTTTCGAATATAGCGTGTTCTGATAAATACAACACTCCTATTTATTTACATACTTCCCGGAGTAGTTTCTGTAGTCTTACATAATGGCCGCTACGATCGCTAGTAAATGCGCGCGCATGCTCGGCTGGCAGAAAAACGGGCTGTGTTTCTGTACTGTATTAATACTTATACTGTGATACCACTTTTCGTCCTGTATCTATAACTTACTATGCTACCTGGGAAAGTAATTTTTAAAGAAAGAATATACTGTGTGCATACATGTACAGAGTGAATCTTCTCATCCTGCAAAGTTATGCGATAATGGCATTTTACATCATATGCTGTAAATGCTGTCCACTGCTTTGTGCTGCATAAATTTTGGTTTGACTTGATTTGAAGCCCAGATGTTCAATGATACGATCCAGCATGGTAAACAATTTTGCTACCAGGGGATATTAACAGAGAACATTATAAGCACTTGTGTAAAATGCAAGTTTGCCTAGTTACCTATTTGCAGGATGAGAAGATTCACTCTTTATAATAATTATTAATTAAGCTACATGCATGGAAATCTCAGAATTTGAGTCAAATGAAGCAACAAGAGTATTGCATCAGTACTTGCATTAGTGAAGTCAATTTGTTTATATCAGGCTGAGTTGTGCTCAAGGGCAGCAAGAAAATGTTTACCTTCCTGGTGAGATCAGGGTAGTTGCATCATGCTTGAATCCGAGAGTCAGAAAGAAGTTATTTTGAAAATTAAGTCCAGTATCAGATGAAAGTTTAATTGCTTGTTCTTTTTTCTCAATCTGATAACACTGTTAGCAAAGAGTCAGCATATTCAAGATATTTATTAAAAAGGAAACCCATTCTCATAAATAATTTATAAACATGTAACACCTGTTGTCCTCCCTTTTACCCTTATTATTCTTCAGAATATTTTGTAGTTTCATTAGGAACATTTAATGTAACGTGTTACTGGTAGTGTGAACATATAGAATAAGAAAATAATAAGCCCCTTCTTAGAATACATCAGTAGGAAACAGAGGAATAAAAGCAAAATTTAAAAAATGCAGAGTTTGTTTTGATTTTCATAATTTTGTATTGTAGCTGAAGAATGACTTCCCATCTATAAAACTGACATTGCCAAGAAAGCGATGGTTTGGAGACAATTTTGACCCAAATTTCCTAGAAGAAAGGATACATGGTCTGCAATCTTTTGTTAATTCAATACTTGAACATCAAGATCTCTACAGAGCTCCTTCAGTTCAAGATTTCTTCTGCCTCACTGAACCTCCGTCTTACACAGAAAGCATGGAAGAATCAAGGGTAAACATTTATGAGTTCGTTATTTCTCATTTATGAATGCTTATATGAAAATTTATGTTAGGTTTCAGTGTAAACACATTTTGAGTTCCCCTAAATCTAAAAATATAGTTTTCAGAAACATGTCCACATGTGTGTGTGTGCACATACCTGTCTGTGAACGGCATAGCTCAAGAAGGAGAAGTTATAGAAAAACAACATTTTGTATTTGGTTAGATATTTTCTGAAAATGCGCTTTGAAGATGACTACAGAACATTATGATTTTTCTTTTTGTTGTGATATTCTTGAAAATGGTTCTAATGATTTTGTTTATATTTTGGGCATTAGTTGCTTAAATAGAGAGATTATTTTTGCTATGCACAGTTTGCATGGTGGCCTGGAAGCAAGTGCTTGAATTGAGGGGTTATGTACAGGTAGGGAAAATAAAAGCGGACCTACTAAAATATCTAAGTTGCCGATATGTTCTTGCGTAGCGGGTTCTAGGCATGCGCAGTGGCTCATATCAGCAACTTAGATATTTTAGTAGGTCCGCTTTTATTTTCCCTACCTGTACATGAGACTTTACCAGCTGTCGACTTGCTTCCAGGCTGCCGCAGAGACCATGACTTGTGTTCTCAGCATATTGTAAAAATAATGTCTCTGTCCTATGGGCTAAAACTTTTCTTTAAACATTTTTTCTTAAACATTCTCTGGAGGATAGATGTAACCAACAATCTTTTGTACAAATTCATGCTTTAAGTCTTGCATGGCGAACAGTCCATATTTGCATGAGGCTGAAATAAATTAATTCACACTCTCTGCTATATGACCTCTTATTCTACATCAGAATGTGAAGTGAGGAAATTGTATTGCCCAAGCTTAGTGTAGAGAAAGTTATGTGAGTGCACCATATCAGATATAATTTTCTGTGTGTTCCATTTGTGTCAGTCACACATTTAAAAAAATTATGTTAGTGAAATGGAACCGATCTTGAATAGTTCCATTGTGACAGCACATTTTTAGAGTAATAGCACAAGTAATTTCAGTTTATTTTAATCAAATGGAAAGGAACAAAATACAGAACTTACTAGTTACTTTACATAATTTAAAATTCCAGTAACTATTAACAATTTCCCTTAATTATTTTAAAGTAAAGTTAAACTGAGATTATATTTTGCACCACTTAAAATCACAACCAGAATATGATGTCCTAATAATCAGGAAGTTTACACAGTGAAGTATTTATTAATTAGAATTAATAATGAGATGGAAAGTACACTGACTTCACTAAAATTTTAGTGAAGTCAGTGTACTTTCCATCTCATTATTAATTCTAAAGAATATGCTGTTTAATTCTAATATACAGCTAATATTTTTGACTGAAATGATTTTAGTAAAATATGGGGTTTATTAATCTAACTGGAGTTTATGGGGTTTACTAATCTAACTAAAGTATAGTATTTATTTATATTGAAGAACTAAAAATATCAGGCTTTACTTCATTACACTGTACATTCATACGTGGTGATGATGATGTGATGTGCCCAAAGGCAGGTCCAGATCCGGGACGAAGCCGTGGGGTGATGACCATGACTCGTCCGAGGTGATTCAGGCTAGGGTGATACGTGGAGATTTTTGCCATTGCCTCTCGCAGGATGGGAATGAAAGGACACACAACACCCAGTCCCGAACCCAGGAAGGGAATTTTCCCCCACTGAAAAATCCCCAACCCGGCTGGGAATCGAACCCAGGCCGCCAGGGTGAAAGGTAGTCATGCTACCAACTCACCCATGGCGGTGAACACATTCATACGTATGAGATGTACAAATTCACCTAAATGCTGCCATATTAAATGGCAGACTTTATTATACCAGCCTTTAAATTAAAGCTTTTCTTTAATCTGCAGGCAATATTTGAAACCCTAGAAGAGACAATATATCATCTCAGATGTCAGCTCAAAGAGAAAGATCTTGAGTTGAACAAAATAAAAACCTACTTTGCAGCAGAAGCAAAGAAGAAAGAAAAACTATCACAACTTGTTAAGTAAGTACCAACTTATATGTGCCGTGGAGCTCAAGCCATCCAATAATTTGCTATTTATTATTATTATCATAATAATTATTAACATATTGCTATTACAAAAAGTCTTGTTTTGTTATTAAGTCACTGTTCAGCGAAAATCAGGTTATTGTTAACATGCATAGTGCTGTATCCTCTTATTTTAATTCCCTCATAAAGGTTAGAAATCGTTCCTCAATTCATTAAATTTTATGTCTTACTCTATCATACATTTTTCGCAGTCACCGCCAAAAACTCTTTTTACACTTTCAAAAGAATAAAGACATTATTTTAGCATTCAGAGAAAACTTAATCACTTTGTTGTTTAAATGTACATTAGCAGAGCGTGGAGAAGTTAGATTTAGAATTTATATGATGCTTGTGATTAAGAAAAACCACAGGAAAGACACTATTGGCCAAGGCAAGGAATTGTGATATAAGACAAGAGTGTGGAGTACAAGCCATCATTGACTGGTTAAAAGAAGAAAGTCTTAGTGAAAAGAACTTTTACAAAGATTGGTTACATCAGCAAGGGACAAACCAGAGGGAAGAGGTTCCTCGGGTAGTCCATGAAAAAGATGGTCTGATTAGGGAGAACAGGCTACTGGTATAAGGAAAGAAGAAGAAGTTGATCATAATGTTTGTGACGAGTTTATTGGGCAAAATCCAAACAGGAGAAACATATGTTGCAATACACCGTGCTACATGGTTTTTTTTTTTTTTTTTTTTTCATGTCGTTTCCTAAACCCACAATTAAAAAAAGTATGTGATATTACAAACTTTAAAGAATTTCCCTTACTCTGCTACACAACACTTTCCTGGCAGTTTAATTACAAATTGTGATGTTAATACGAGCAATAAAATTATTCCTTGTACAGTTCTATATTTATCTGTAGTCATATCAATACTATGTAAGTGCATTTCTTGAACCAAATAAGGGGTGGGAGTACGAAATTTTAAAAAATCTTTGAGCCCACCCAATGTTTTAAGTTGGCGCCACTGATTACAGACATCGAATTAGATTGAAATTAGGTTTTCAATACATAAACAAACACCATGAATGTTTACTTGAGAAATGCAAAACCAAAACTTGTAGCTGATTTTGATGTTGAATATCGCACTAAAAATAATTAAATTACAAAACAGTTATCTAAAGATGCAAAAGTAATTTTGATGACTGAGATTTTCAATGTTGTCTTCTTCTGTTTTAGGGACTCTCCAAAAAGCTGTCCGCACTGTGGTAAAGATATAGTCAATATAAATTCACCTAATTCTGATTCTTCCTGCACACTGAAAGAGTTAATAGGAGAAGCAAACAATGGATATAGTCTAGATGTAAAGAAGGGAAGTATAAAATCTGCTAAAGCTCAACTTTTAGAATAGTGGCTTCCATTTTGTAAGTACCTTTCTTAAAAAGTCTGATGGAAAGGTGGAATTTTCTTTTTGAGTCATCACATACATTGCTATAGTTAAGTTTCTTATAATGAGATTATTGAAATATTCAATAAAAAGTGCCTGATGAATTACATAGACACTTTCTTCCAAAGAGACGTTTATATTTAATATATAGTTAAAATGGCTGTGATGAGAAAATATGACAATACTGTTAACTTGTAATGCTCTAAGAAATGTGTAATATGATATTCTTGTGTTAACTGCCTACGTAATTGCTTGGAAATGATATGTAAGGAGTATTTGTGAAGGCCTGTGCACGAAAGTTCAGTTATTCAGCCTTTATTCATCCATACATATGAGAGAAAAATCAAGGAACTATACATATAATGTAAAACCATAATTAAAGTAGTTTTGTAAGATCTGATCAGTATCAGTAATTCAGCTAAGGAAATGTAATTTCATGGTGACCAGCAAATAGAGCAAGTAATGACACTGAGAATATTGAGGGTGGAATATCTATGCCTCATTCCTCACTGTGTAGCACTATTCAGCTCTCCTCTCTGTCTCATAATAATGAGACACCTGTCCGAATTTAATCTAGACTATCCTTGCAAGCGGCTGATGAAATGGGTAGTAGGGGCATAGTAGGGGAATAGGCTATCAGAATGCAGTAAACATTGCATTTGTATCATTCCGCCCATAACATTATTTGATTGGTCATGTGTTACATCAGTCTTCTCTTTCCATACATTATCCACGTATGTTAATGACAGCTGATACCAAATACACTAAAAACAAAGACTTCATTATTTCCTTGATCAATATTAAATTATTACTACACAATTAAAATAATCTTACAGTGTAAAGAATACATATTATCGTGTTCTTTACTTTAATCAGAGTTCTCTGTACCCATATCACATTTTCCGAATACTTTTGGTACTTGTATACTAATGGATTTTATGTCAATTTTGTAATTTCCTCAATTACAAGTGTGGGGCATTTTTTTAAATACACAAATTATTTCTTTTTGTTCATTTTTAAAGGTTGATAACTGGATAATGCTCTTGGTCATTTCTATATGCTTTTTAAGCTTATTTAGTTTAATTGAACAACATCTACTAAGAGGCAGAATATGATTGCATATTTTTCAAGCTTATAATTTTTAAAAAATAAGCAAATTACACATTTTCTCAGGAACTGTTTAAGAGATATTGACTTTTAGGATAGTAAGGATAGTTTTATATTTTCAATAATATTCACATAAAATTAATGCCAAAAGATATACTGTATAGGTAGATTTTCCAACTGATAGCTTACGTAATTAAATAAAGATGGGAGAATAAATTCATAAATATTACTTAAATGGCCTTCCATGCTGTAATTAAAAAAAAAGGGCACATAATTTTAGCAAATTACCAACATTAGCACAATATAATTCCCCACCACTGGCTGATCTCGGATTTTTAAAAACCTGACAGTGTTCGGATGTAATTATTATTATCTTTG
This sequence comes from Ectobius pallidus, assembly GCA_964059195.1. Lineage (NCBI taxonomy): Eukaryota > Metazoa > Arthropoda > Insecta > Blattodea > Ectobiidae > Ectobius > Ectobius pallidus. The sequence continues at coordinate 100,813,591 of CAXKWD010000002.1, read as the reverse complement.
AAAAAGATCTTATGCAAGTAATTTGATTTTTCTACAATATATGGTTGAATATTTTGGAAATAAAGCTGATTAGTGTATGTAATAATTTAGAATAATCATACTTAATATTGACAGCCATTTTTAAGGGCATTAAAATGCATACTTCGCAAACACTTCACACGTGTTATTATAGGTCTTTTCAAACAAGGAGAAAGGTGGTTGGGTCATGGATTCTGTTTGTATTTATGGTACATGAAGTCCTTCAAAAACAGAATTCTTAAAATCAGATATTTCCAGACATGTAATAAAATTAAAATAAAAAATTTAAAAAAACTGGTAGGCCTAGAATTAAATGGCAGGCACCGAATTTTAGCTTAGGCAAATGGCGTTTGCTTTTTAGGAGATGACATAAACACAATCGAGAGAAATGCAGAAAGTATTTTTGATGCCTGCAGAAATGTTGGATTGGAAATTAACACCGAAAAAACTATGTATATGGTCATGGAACGTCAAAATAATGCTCTACAAAATAATAGAATAGCCGGTTCGAACAAGTGGAGAAATTCAAATATCTGGAAACAGTAATTACAGACACTAATAATATTAAGGCAGAAGTTAAGTGTAGGCTCAAATCAGGAAATGCTTGTTTTTATGCAGGTCAGAAACTCTTATCTTCTCGTCTCCTGTCCAGAAATCTAAAAATTAAAATTTATAAGACTCATATCCTGCCGGTTGTATTATATGGATGTGAGACATGGCCGCAGGAAGAACATAGCCTGAGAGTGTTTGAAAACAGGGTGCTTAGAAAAATATTTGGGCCTAAGAGAAATGAAAATGGGGACTGAAGAAATCTGCATAACAACGAGCTTCATGACCTGTACTCTTCACTGGATATAGTAAGGGTAATTAAATCACGGAGGATGAAATGGACTGGACATGTTGCGTGCATGGGCGAGGAAAGACATATCTCAAAAGTATTGACTGGGAGACTCGAAGGGAAAAGACCACGTGGAAGACCCAGACGTAGGTGGGAGGACAATATTAGGATAGATTTAAGGGAAGTAGGATTTGCAAGGGATGATTGGATAGACTTAGCACAGAATAGGGTTGAATGGCGGGCTCAGGTAAGTGCGACAATGAACCTTCGGGTTCCATAAAATATATATTCCTTTAGCTTGCTGAGGAATCGTCTATTGCCATTGATTAAGTACTGTATTCCAAAGCCGAGAATTTCTCTGTGAGGAATGTGAGGAATGTGACCGTTACGTTACGAGTCGGAACCGTGCCATGCTATTATTAAAATTACAGTACACTACACTAGCTGTTACAAAAACATTCTCCTTGCCCCTTTTTATTTATGCCAGACATTACTAACTTGTGGGCTGAAACACATGCATACTCTAATCAAAGGAACATCACGTAATTATACACACTTGAAATAAGTAACAAAATATTTAAATAAAACTACACTTAAGGAATGATAAGCAACTGAAGTACGTGCCAGATATTTTTTACTTTGTTAATAGAGATTCTCGCCACGTGCGGTGGCAACAATCACGTGCCAGCAGCCAATAAGCAATCGCCTAGCCACCTGTGATGGCAGTCCTCACCTCCTCCTCGACTACCACCTCCTCTTGCCCCTTCTCAAAATAGGTTTAGTTGTTAGATCATAGGCACACCAGTTTGATAGAATTTGGTTGGGTAATCCAAGCCGCTTTGAACTGTTGAAAGTTTTCAAAATTACATTTTTTAAGGCTACTAGGTAATTGGCTAATGACTTTGAGAACTTGATATTTGAGTGTTAACGTTTCATACTGAAAACATAACATGATCCCACTACCTGATCTCTCCTTGAAAGTCATAATATTTTAATTTATTATTGATTCATATTATAAAAATGTGTTGATGTGTTTACTGTGGTTAGTGCATAATGTATTTATACTTAGGACATAAAATATATGAGTCAAAGTACATACCTTGGCCTATATTGTTACTTAATTTATTTAAAAAATATTTCAGAACTCTTTTTATATTCTCCTAAGCACTATATGGCACAAAATGATTGTACAACGAGTTAACTTTCCAATTATACATTTTAAGTTATAAACAGCTGAGGTATTAGAGTAGAGTAAAACTTATGAGTGTGCATCATTCAGCCACAGACAAACAAAGGGTAGTGAAGCATTATTTATTGTAGAATAAATATAGTTTCTGTTATGGTGTATGTATTTCTATTTTTTCCTACGTATGAATCTGCTTATATTGTAGTACGAGAGTACTGTGTCCAGTTTCCTTATTGGTATTTCTTTTTAGTGCAAGAGTTAGGTTGTGGATGCAAGTATTTTTTTCCGCCTGGATGGTTTAGTATAGCTGATATTATTCATGGAACAAGTATTCAAACAGTTCCAAATTAAACACATTTTTTAATATTCTATATTCTTTCATAATAGTCTTCCTGTACTTTGATATAAGCAGTACATAAGATTATGATTCTGTCAAAATACTCTACCTATGAAGATATAGGTAACAGCAATATTGTCTGGCACATTTCTTTTAAACAATTAATACAGGATAGTTTAGTGATTTTTGTTAATGAACACCTGAATGGAAATATACTAAGTATATAAGTAATTTCACCATGCTTTTCCATCTTTCTGACTTTTTTGTATATAGCTATTCTTTATTTGTTAAAAATATAATTTATTGCACATTATTATAAAATGAAAAATTATTGGAACATAGGATTGCCAAAGAATTCAAGTGCATTACCTTGAAATTACTGTGTGAGAGGTGAGAGGAAAGCATTATCTATGGAATGGTTATCAGGAAAGGAAACATGATGTAGTTGAAATATGCTACAATGTCTGTTTTTTTTTCTTTTTCATGGTTGCTAACTTTTGAAATGACAGTAACAACAAACATTACTGTACAGTTATTGTAAATTCATATTACTATCCATGCAGGAATATGCGCTTCTTCTGATGGTCCTGTTACACTCTCTGCTATCCTATTTCTAAATTGTATGTTACCGGTATTTTGAACCATAAACGTTGTTTAACAGAGAGTTGTATATGAACTCCCATTTTATGAGCTGAGCCCATTATGATAAGTATAATTGAGGCTTTTCCCTTTCTTACAAACAAAAATGCACTTACTTAATTTTATCCACTGCAGAAACTAATTAGTCCGACTACTAATATTATTACCATGTTTGAAAATGATGCGAGTTGACTACACACTATTTTCTCCACTTACCAAATTTTGACAAGTAGTTGAGGATGCATATGAACATATGCGAAACATGTTCTACCAAAAAAATTTGGTAAGTGGAGAAAATAGTGTGTAGTCAACTCGCATCATTTTCAAATGTTGTTACACTCCACTGTGAACGTTCCGACCAGAGTTTTTTGAGTTATTACCATGTATTTATTAATTATTTTGTGATTCAAAATAACATAACTGTTTTTGATAATCCACAAAGGTAAACCAATACAGCTGTTTCATTTAAAACATTACTTACAAGATTAATCCTCTCCAGAAATGTTTTGAACTGTTATCATACAGTGTTTAGCTTTCAACAAATTGTTACCAAACACAAAGGTCAGAATTCCGATACATTCCTCTACAGTATGAAATACTAAAAAAGTTTTCAATTACTATTCTGATCACAAGTGAAATGAAATTATTTTCGTCTTAAAATGTATGATTAAAAATAACATAGAATGTCATACAACGCTTGACCATTATAAAGGACTCAACATACACGATTAATAAAACTCACTAGCGCTTGTTTTGTTAACTTTCATGCTCACATGTTTAGTTCTACATAATGGTCTGACATCATAAATAACTATAATATATATGAAGCCTGATTAAAATAGAATATTTTCACTTCTTTAATGTCACTCTTAGCTAAATTGTTGATTCTGTTTTGGGAGTGACATTATTGTCAGTTTTCATTCTGCTTGTGTTAACATTAAATTATTGTACTCATTGTTTCGACAACTAAACTACTTAATTCCGTGGTGCTACATCCCTGAAGGGACAAGGCCTACCACCCGACCGCTGCGTCATCTACCATAGGCAGATGGCAGGATTGGGGGGCATGTGGTCAGCATGCTGTCACCCACGGCCGGTGGTTTCCATGACCGGAGCCGCTACTGCTCTATCAAGTAGCTCAGTTTGAATCACAAGGCTGAGTGCACCCCTACCAGACCGGTGGTGGTGGTTTCCATGACCGGAGCCACTACTGCTCTATCAAGTAGCTCCTCAGTTTGAATCACAAGGCTGAGTGCACCCCTACCAGACCTCCCTACCTCAGAAAAATCCAAGGAGTTACCGGGGATCGAACCCGGGCCAATGCTAACCACAAGACCATGCCGGCTTTCTCATTGTTTCGACAGTACCATGATATTTTTCTCTCAGTCTTCTGAATTTGTTATGACTTTACCAGTAGGATTCCGAAGCTTTTTAAAACCTGCATGGATAGTATTTTGACTTTTTCATCTTTGGTATATTTATTTTATCACAGTAAAATAACTGGAGATATTGTGAGTATAAAACACAAATCCCATAATAATTTATATCAAGTGAATAATGTAGTTTTATATTTTCATACTTCATTTTCTGAAGGTTCTAACAAAAACAAAATCAATCAATATAAGAATAAACTTATTTATTCATTACTAACATAGCTGCTTTCAGATATGACATGCAATATGTTTCTTTGAAATAATTTAGGCCTAAGTTAATTGTGTGTGTCAGGAACCTGACGTTTTGGGGAAAAAATACTTAAATACAGCTTTCTTCAAGGAATATGTTTCCATTTGGGCCTAATTTTTGTTTATTGCAATTTTATTTTATTCCTGCTGATATTTAGAACATGTATATCCCATTAATATGATTAAGTTTACAAGGTACTATAAAGAAGTCAAATAATCTAATATATTATTATGTATACCCTTGTCCCAAGGAGGCAGAGTTTCTCAGTTTTGTTTGAGAGAGATTCTCATAAAAAAAAAAAAAGTTTAATCTTATAAATGAAAATTGTGTCAGGAAACTAGATGTGGTAGCCTTATCTGATGAAAATATTAATGCCAATATTCTTTCCTCATCTTAGTACATTGCATTTATATCATCCAGTAGCCATATGATCTCTTGTCAAATGTTATTATTTTATTGTGATCTTTGTATCAAAATTCACATTTTATAAACTGCTGACACATGCTAAAAAACTTTTTTTACTGTTATTTAAGTTTTCTAGCTCATTTATAGCTAATGCACGGTAACATTAGTGACTTAAATTCACAATTCCAGTATACAGATGATGCAGTTTCATTATATTTGGGAATTAATGGTGAAAAGCTTGATTTGGTCATTTCTTTGTCATCCAACTTCTGAAGTTCAGTATATTCACAAAATTCGGTTTTACAGTGTTCTGGTTACTAGGTGTGAATTAATATTAGTGCTTCAAAGTGTGTATGTGGTGGGAAATTTATAATAGGTGCTGGAATTGAATATGGAAATATAAAATTTTTGTTTATTTATTGTGAAAGTTTTAACTGTGTTATGTAACAGTTACTGCTCAGGAATAAAAACAATTTAATAATAAATTTTTCATTCCAAAGTTCTCAGTTATATTATTTCATTGGATATATATATATATATATATTAAATTTCTTATCGTTAAGTATTATGATAGACATAATCAGTGAGGGAAGCAAGAGTGGTTTCAAAGGCCCAGCATTGGTTTCAATGATCAAATAGCATACCACCACTGAAAGTCAGTGGATGTTTAAAAAATAATTTATATTCTTTAATTAAAATACTGAATGTTGATGCATTATTGAGCGTATAAAACAATTTCCTCCATATCACATAATACGTTGTAAGGGAATGATTTTTCCAATTGAGGTATGGCAGGAAAAAGTTTTGGGATAGCATACCACCTCTGGTTTTTCCTCACTTCCTTCATTAGATGTAATACCTTATAACTTCTCGAGCATGAATATAGTCATCTCGATGTCATTGTCCCAGCGGTGCTGCTTTTGAAATGTTGTTTGTTTAATGCAAGAAGGACACACTCATTAATAGCCGAGTGTTGAAGTGTCTCAGACGGAAATGAGAATCAAAGAAACGCCAAATTTTTTTATTATTAAACTAGCAGGTGCCCGTGGCTTCGCCCACAATAATTAATTGAAAAATTAAAAATTAAGAGTATAATAATTATTAAAGCATTATATTTATTAACACTTGCACGCGAACCATTCATAAACTAAACCATTAATAATTAATGAAACAAATAAAATTCCGGCTTTAGAGTACATTCCACGATTAGAAAGCGCCGCCTGGGAAAACAATCTCAGATTCGATTATGCAGTTCCAAAGCTAACTGTGAACATTGATAATACCACTGCCTTCTAGACTGTATTACTCGTGTGTAATTTTCAAGACGGTAGTGGATAGGCCTAATACGTATCGTTTCTTAACTGTTTGTTGACAGATGAATATGATGTGAATTTTATTTGATAAATTCAGTGTAATTTTCAGAAATTATATAATCTTTTCAAGGGAAGGAGTGGTTTGATTGGATTTTTATTGTCCGCGTTATTTCCAGGGTTAAACTATCAGTATATTATAGGTGGTGCCCATGTTTTCGCCCGCCATTAGTAATTGACTCCAGGATTTTTAAGAAATTTACTCTGGCAGTTTATTAAAAATGTTTGTGGTTCAGAGCTATGAAAATTGTAAGTAAAAATCAATTAGAATATTTGTTCATTGTGTTCATTTCACTTAGGTCTTATATAATAAAGAAACGGTTTTCCTAATTTTGTACTCTTCGTGAAAGTTTAGACTGTGAGAGACGATCATTGCCGAGTATACCCGATGTCTCACGAAGTGAGGGAGGGAGTGAGCAAGCTATTTAGGGCCGTTGAATTGTATAAGAGTAGATTCTGATAGTATATTATTTATTTATTATAAATAAAGGATGTCCTTCTCTTCCTACATTCTGCAATACAGAAATTAGGATCTACAGGTTTCAAATTGATAAAGCAAAATTACGAACGGCTTTCTATGATTTCACAGTTCGTCTTCAACTTGATCCACAAACGGTAATTGAAATTGTAGAAATATTCCTGAAACACCGCTACAGTCAGGAGGTAACCAAAACCCACTCTTCACAATTTTACCTGACGAATATTCCACCAAAAACTTACCTTAGCTATCGCCATACAAAATCTGAACCCATTGGATATTTCTTAACTTGGTTATTTTATGTTATAGGTGTACATAGAAATGATGGTTTGACATAACTGAAAAAAAATATTTTTTCTTAATTATAACGAAAAAGATTAAACATAGTAAAATATGCTTGGTGCCTATCTTTGAACCGCCAGATTTCAGGATTCGTTCTAAATATTAAGAGGAGTAAATCCTCGAATTTAAAACTAAAATACTGGCACATAAAATCCTAAATTTGCTGGGCTATTAATAGACTTCTCCATAAGTGTCATTTTGTCACTCATCTCTTCTTAAGCTTCTTTTTTGAGCACCTGGGCTTCTTCTTTCGGCAATTGAATTTAGACCTTCGGGAGCTAGAACTCTCGATACGGCAGCAGGATTTAAGCATCCCAAGCTAGGCCCTTTACTTTGACAGCTGGATTCATGCCTTCCAGAGTTAGGTCTCTTTCCTCTACAGCTCGACATACAATTTCCAGAGCTAGACCTCTTCATTCAATAGGTGGATTTACGCCTTCGATGCCTTTGGCAGCAGAATTTACGCATCCCAAGCTACGCTTTTTCCTTCGAAAGCTGGATTCACGCCTTCTAGAGTTAGGTCACTTCCTCCTACAGCTCGACATATGATTTCCAGAGCTAGACCTCTTCGTTCAATAAGTGGATTTACGCCTTCGATGCCTTTGGTAGCAGGATTTACGCATCCCAAGCTAGGCCTTTTCCTTCGACAGCTGGATTAACACCTTCCAGAGTTAGGTCTCTTCCTTCTACAGCTGGTCATACGATTTCCAGAGCTAGACCTCTTTGTGCAATAGGTGGATTTACGCCTTGAATGCCTTTGGCAGAAGGATTTACGCATCCCAAGCTAGGCATTTTCCTTCGACAGCTGGATCCACGCCTTCCAGAGTTAGGTCTCTTCCTTCTACAGCTGGTCATACGATTTCCAGAGCTAGACCTCTTCGGTCAATAGGTGGATTTACGCCTTCGATGCCTTTGGCAGCAGGATTTACGCATCCCAAGCTAGGCATTTTCCTTCGACAGCTGGATTCACACCTTTCAGAGTTAGGTCTCTTCCTTCTACAGCTGGTCATACGATTTCCAGAGCTAGACCTCTTTGTTCAATAGGTAGATTTATGCCTTCGATGCCTTTGGCAGCAGGATTTATGAATCCCAAGCTAGGGCTTTTCCTTCGACAGCTGGATTCACGCCTTCCAGAGTTAGGTCTTTTCCTTCGACAGCTGGACATTAGATTTCCAGAGCTGTTGATTTACGCCTTCGAAGCCTTTGGCAGCAGTATTTACACATCCCAAGCTAGGACTTTCCTTCGACAGCTGGATTCACGCCTTCCAGAGTTACGTCTCTTCCTTCTACAGCTGGTCATACGATTTCCAGAGCTAGACCTATTAGTTCATTAGGTGGATTTATGCCTTCGATGCCTTTGGCAGCCGGACTTACAAATACCAAGCTAGACCTTTTCCATCGACAGCTGGATTCACACCATCCAGAGTTAGGTCTCTTCCTTCTGCAGCTGGACATACAATTTCCAGAGCTAGACCATTTCGTCAAAATAGGTGGATTAACGCCCTCGATGCCTTTGGCAGCAGGATTTATGCATCCCAAGCTATGGTTTTTCCTTCGACAGCTGGATTCACGCCTTCCAGAGTTAGGTCTCTTCCTTCAACAGCTGGACATGAGATTTCTAGAGCTGTTGATTTACGCCTTCGATACCTATGGCAGCAGGATTTAGGCACCCCAAGCAAGGTCTTTTCCTTCGACAGCTGGATTCATGCCTTCCAGAGTTAGGTCTCTTCCTTCTACAGCTGGTCATACGATTTCCAGAATTAGACCTCTTCGTTCAATAGGTGGATTTATGCCTTCGATGCCTTTGGCAGCAGTATTTACAGATCCCAAACTAGGCCTTTTCCTTCGACAGCTGGATTCACGCCTTCCAGAGTTATGTCTCTACATTCTACAGCTGGTCATACAATTTCCAGAGCTAGACCTCTTCGTTCAATAGGTGGATTTATGTCTTCGATGCCTTTGGCAGCCGGACTTACGCATCCCAAGCTAGACCTTTTCCTTCGACAGCTGGATTCACACCATCCAGAGCTAGGTCTCCTCCTTCTCCAGCTGGTCATAAGATTTCAAGAGCTATACCATTTCGTTCAATAGGTGGATTTACGCCTTCGATGAGTTCGGCAGCAGGATTTACGCATCCCAAGCTAGGCCTTATCCTTCGACAGCTGGATTCACGCCTTCCAGAGTTAGGTCTCTTCCTACTACAGCTGGTCATACGATTTCCAGAGCTAGACCTCTTCGTTCAATAGGTGGATTTACGCCTTCGATGCCCTTGGCAGCAGGATTTACGCATCCCAAGCTAAGCATTTTCCTTCGACAGCTGGATCCACGCCTTCCAGAGTTAGGTCTCTTCCTTCTACAGCTGGACATATTTCCAGAGCTGTTGATTTTCGCCTTCGATGCCTTTGGCAGCAGTATTTACTCATCCAAGCTTGGCCTTTTCCTTCGACAGCTGGATTCACGCCTCCCAGAGTTAGGTCTCTTCCTTCTACAGCTGGTCATACGATTTCCAGAGCTAGACCTCTTCGTTCAATAAGTGGATTTACGCCTTCGATGCCTTTGGCAGCAGGATTGGCACATCCCAAGTTAGGCCTTTTCCTTCGACAGCTGGATTCACGCCTTTCAGAGTTAGATCTGTTCCTTCTACAGCTGGTCATACGATTTCCAGAGCTAGAGCTCTTCGTTCAATAGGTAGATTTACACTTTCGATGCCTTTGGCAGCAGGATTTATGCATCCCAAGCTAGGGCTTTTCCTTCGACAGCTGGATTCACGCCTTCCAGAGTTAGGTCTTTTCCTTCGACAGCTGGACATGATATTTCCAGACCTGTTGATTTACGCCTTCGATGCCTTTGGCAGCAGTATTTACTCATCCAAGCTTGGCCTTTTCCTTCGACAGCTGGATTCACGCCTCCCAGATTTAGGTCTCTTCCTTCTACAGCTGGGCATACGATTTCCAGAGCTAGACCTCTTCGTTCAATAGGTGGATTTATGCCTTCGATGCCTATGGCTCCGGACTTATGCATCCCAAGCTAGACCTTTTCCTTCGACAGCTGGATTCACACCATCCAGAGTTAGGTCTCTTCCTTCTGCAGCTGGTCATACGATTTCCAGAGCTATACCATTTCGTTCAATAGGTGGATTTACGCCTTCAATGCGTTCGGCAGCAGGATCTACGCATCCCAAGCTAGGCCTTATCCTTCGACAGCTGGATTCACGCCTTCCAGAGTTAGGTCTCTTCCTACTACAGCTGGTCATCCGATTTCCAGAGCTAGACCTCTTCGTTCAATAGGTGGATTTACGCCTTCGATGCCTTTGGCAGCAGGATTTACACATCCCAAGATAGGCATTTTCCTTCGACAGCTGGATCCACGCCTTCCAGAGTTAGGTCTCTTCCTTCTACAGCTGGACATATTTCCAGACCTGTTGATTTTCGCCTTCGATGCCTTTGGCAGCAGTATTTACTCATCCAAGCTTGGCCTTTTCCTTCGACAGCTGGATTCACGCCTCCCAGAGTTAGGTCTCTTCTTTCTACAGCTGGTCATACGATTTCCAGAGCTAGACCTCTTCGTTCAATGGGTGGATTTACGCCTTCGATGCCTTTGGCAGCAGGATTGGCACATCCCAAGCTAGGCCTTTTCCTTCGACAGCTGGATTCACGCCTTTCAGAGTTAGATCTGTCCCTTCTACAGCTGGTCATACGATTTCCAGAGCTAGACCTCATCGTTCAATAGGTGGATTTATGCCTTCGATGCCTATGGCTCCGGACTTATGCATCCCAAGCTAGACCTTTTCCTTCGACAGCTGGATTCACACCATCCAGAGTTAGGTCTCTTCCTTCTGCAGCTGGTCATACGATTTCCAGAGCTAGACCATTTCGTTAAATAGGTGGATTTACGCCCTCGATGCCTTTGACAGCAGGATTTATGCATCCCAAGCTAGGGTTTTTCCTTCGACAGCTGGATTCACGCCTTCCAGAGTTATGTCTGTTCCTTCGAAAGCTGGACATGAGTTTCTAGAGCTGTTGATTTATGCCTTCGATACCTTTGGCAGCAGGATTTAGGCATCCCAAGCTAGGCCTTTTCCTTCGACAGCTGGATTCATGCCTTCCAGAGTTAGGTCTCTTCCTTCTACAGCTGGTCATACGATTTCCAGAGCTAGACCTCTTCATTCAATAGGTGGATTTATGCCTTCGATGCCTTTGGCAGTCGGACTTACGCTTCCCAAGCTAGACCTTTTCCTTCGATAGCTGGATTCACACAATCTAGAGCTAGGTCTCTTCCTTCTCCAGCTGGTCATACGATTTCCAGAGCTAGACCATTTCGTTCAATAGTTGGATTTACGCCTTCTATGCCTTTGGCAGCAGGATTTACGCATCCCAAGCTAGGCATTTTCCTTCGACAGCTGGATCCACGCCTTCCGCAGTTAGGTCTCTTCCTTCTACAGCTGGTCATACGATTTCCAGAGCTAGACCTCTTCGTTCAATAGGTGGATTTACGCCTTCCATGCCTTTGGCAGCAGGATTTAGGCATCCCAAGCGAGGCCTCTCGCTTCGACAGCTGGATTCACGCCTTCCAGAGTTAGGTCTCTTTCATCTACAGCTGGTCATACGATTTCCAGAGCTAGACCTCTTCGTTCAATAGGTGAATTTACGCCTTCGATGCCTTTGGCAGCCGGACTTACGCATCCCAAGCTAGACCTTTTCCTTCGACAGCTGGATTCACACCATCCAGAGTTAGGTCTCTTTCTTCTGCAGCTGCTCATACGATTTCCAGAGCTAGACCATTTCGTTTAATAGGTGGATTTACGCCTTCAATGCCATCGGCAGCAGGATTTACGCATCCCAAGCTAGGCCTTTTCCTTCGACAGCTGGATTCACGCCTTCCGGAGTTAGGTCTCTTCCTTCTGCAGCTGGTCATACGACTTCCAGAACTAGACCATTTCGTTTAATAGGTGGATTTACGCCTTCGGCAGCAGGATTTACGCATCCCAAGCTAGGCCTTTTCCTTCGACAGCTGGATTCACGCCTTCCAGAGTTAGGTCTCTTCCTCCGACAGCTTCCAGAGCTAGACCTCTTCGTTCAATAGGTGAATTTACGCCATCGATGCCTTTGGCACCAGGATTTACGTATCCCAAGCTAGGCCTTTTCCTTCTACAGCTGGATTCACGCCTTCCAGAGTTATGTCTCTTCCTTCTACAGCTCGTCATACGATTTCAAGAGCTAGACCTCTTCGTTCAATAGGTGGATTTACGCCTTCGATGCCTTTGGCAGCAGGATTTACGCATCCCAAGCTAGGCATTTTCCTTCGACAGCTGGATCCACGCCTTCCAGAGTTAGGTCTCTTTCTTCTACAGCTGGTCATACGATTTCCAGAGGTAGACCTCTTCGTTCAATAGGTAGATTTACGCCTTCGATGCCTTTGGCAGCAGCATTTACGCATCCCAAGCTTGATAGGCCATTCCCTTCGACAGCTGGATTCACGCCTTCCAGAGTTAGGTCTCTTTCATCTACAGCTGATCATACGATTTCCAGAGCTAGACCTCTTCGTTCAATAGGTGAATTTACGCCTTCGGCAGCAGGATTTACACATCCCAAGCTAGGCCTTTTCCTTCGATAGCTTGAATCACGCCTTGCAGAGTCTAAGTCTCTTCCTCTGACAGCTTGCAGAGCTAGACCTCTTCGTTCAATAGGTGGATTTACGCCGTCGATGCCTTTGGCAGCAGGATTTACGCATCCCAAGATTGGCCTTTTCCTTCGACAGCTGGATTCACGCCTTTAGAGTTAGATCTCTACCTCCGACAGCTTCCAGAGCTAGACCTCTTCGTTCAATAGGTGAATTTAAGCCTTCGATGCCTTTGGCAGCATTATTTACGCATCCCAAGATAGGCATTTTCTTTCGACAGCTGGATTCACGCCTTCCAGAGTTAGGTCTCTTCCTCCGACAGCTTCCAGAGCTAGACCTCTTCGTTCAATAGGTGAATTTACGCCTTCGATGCCTTTGGCAGCAGGATTTACGCATCTCAAGATAGGCCTTTTCCTTCGACTGCTGGATTCACGCCTTCCAGATTTAGGTCTCTTTCATCTACAGCTGGTCATACGATTTCCAGAGCTAGACCTCTTCGTTCAATAGGTGAATTTACGCCTTCGGCAGCAGGATTTACGCATCCCAAGCTAGGCCTTTTCCTTCGACAGCTGGAATCACGCCTTGCAGAGTTAAGTCTCTTCCTCTGACAGCTTCCAGAGCTAGATCCCTTCGTTCAATAGGTGGATTTACGCCTTCGATGCCTTTGGCAGCAGGATTTACGCATCCCAAGATTGGCCTTTTCCTTCGACAGCTGGATTCACGCATTTAGAGTTAGATCTCTTCCTCCGACAGCTTCCAGAGCTAGACCTCTTCGTTCACTAGGTGAATTTACGCCTTCGATGCCTTTGGCAGCATTATTTACGCATCACAAGATAGGCCTTTTCCTTCGACAGCTGGATTCACGCCTTCCAGAGTTAGGTCTCTTCCTCCGACAGCTTCCAGAACTAGACCTCTTCGTTCAATAGGTGGATTTACGCCTTCGATGCCTTTGGCAGCAGGATTTATGCATCCCAAGCTAGGGCTTTTCCTTCGACAGCTGGATTCACGCCTTCCAGAGTTAGGTCTTTTCCTTCGACAGCTGGACATGATATTCCTAGACCTGTTGATTTACGCCTTCGATGCCTTTGGCAGCAGTATATACTCATCCAAGCTTGGCCTTTTCCTTCGACAGCTGGATTCACGCCTCCCAGAGTTGGGTCTCTTCCTTCTACAGCTGGTCATACGATTTCCAGAGCTAGACCTCTTCGTTCAATAGGTGGATTTATGCCTTCGATGCCTACGGCTCCGGACTTATGCATCCCAAGCTAGATCTTTTCCTTCGACAGCTGGATTCACACCATCCAGAGTTAGGTCTCTTCCTTCTGCAGCTGGTCATACGATTTCCAGAGCTAGACCATTTCGTTAAATATGTGGATTTACGCCCTCGATGCCTTTGGCAGCAGGATTTATGCATCCCAAACTAGGGTTTATCCTTCGACAGCTGGATTCACGCCATCCAGAGTTATGTCTGTTCCTTCGAAAGCTGGACATGAGTTTCTAGAGCTGTTGATTTATGCCTTCGATACCTTTGGCAGCAGGATTTAGGCATCCCAAGCTAGGCCTTTTCCTTCGACAGCTGGATTCATGCCTTCCAGGGTTAGGTCTCTTCCTTCTACACCTGGTCATACGATTTCCAGAGTTAGACCTCTTCGTTCAATAGGTGGATTTATGCCTTCGATGCCTTTGGCAGCAGGATTTACGCATCCCAAGCTAGGCATTTTCCTTCGACAGCTGGATCCGCGCCTTCCGGAGTTAGGTCTCTTCCTTCTACATCTGGTCATACGATTTCCAGAGCTAGACCTCTTCGTTCAATAGGTGGATATACGCCTTCCATGCCTTTGGCAGCAGGATTTAGGCATCCCAAGCTAGGCCTCTCGCTTCGACAGCTGGATTCGCGCCTTCCAGAGTTAGGTCTCTTTCATCTACAGCTGGTCATACGATTTCCAGAGCTAGACCTCTTCGTTCAATAGGTGAATTTACGCCTTCGATGCCTTTGGCAGACGGACTTACGCATCCCAAGCTAGACTTTTTCCTTCGACAGCTGGATTCACACCATCCAGAGTTAGGTCTCTTCCTTCTGCAGCTGGTCATACGATTTCCAGAGCTAGACCATTTCGTTTAATAGGTGGAATTACGCCTTCAATGCCTTCGGCAGCAGGATTTACGCATCCCAAGCTAGGCCTTTTCCTTCGACAGCTGGATTCACGCCTTTCAGAGTTAGGTCTCTTCCTCCGACAGCTTCCAGAGGTAGACCTCTTCGTTCAATAGGTGAATTTTCGCCTTCGATGCCTTTGGCAGCAGGATTTACGTATCCCAAGCTAGGCCTTTTCCTTCGACAGCTGGATTCACGCCTTCCGGAGTTAGGTCTCTTCCTTCTACAGCTGGTCATACGATTTCCAGAGCTAGACCTCTTCGTACAATAGGTGAATTTACGCCTTCGATGCCTTTGGCAGCCAGACTTACGCATCCCAAGCTAGACCTTTTCCTTCGACAGTTGGATTCACACCACCCAGAGTTAGGTCTCTTCCTTCTGCAGCTGGTCATACGATTTCCAGAACTAGACCATTTCGTTTAATAGGTGGATTTACGCCTTCGGCAGCAGGATTTACGCATCCCAAGCTAGGCCTTTTCCTTCGACAGCTGGATTCACGCCTTCCAGAGTTAGGTCTCTTCCTCCGACAGCTTCCAGAGCTAGACCTCTTCGTTCAATAGGTGAATTTACGCCTTCGATGCCATTGGTACCAGGATTTACGTATCCCAAGCTAGGCCTTTTCCTTCTACAGCTGGATTCACGCCTTCCAGAGTTATGTCTCTTCCTTCTACAGCTCGTCATACGATTTCCAGAGCTAGACCTCTTCGTTCAATAGGTGGATTTACGCCTTCGATGCCTTTGGCAGCAGGATTTACGCATTCCAAGCTAGGCATTTTCCTTCGACAGCTGTATCCACGCCTTCCAGAGTTAGGTCTCTTTCTTCTACAGCAGGTCATACGATTTCCAGAGGTAGACCTCTTCGTTCAATAGGTGAATTTACGCCTTCGGCAGCAGGATTTACGCATCCCAAGCTAATCCTTTTCCTTCGACAGCTGGAATCACGCCTTGCAGAGTTAAGTCTCTTCCTCTGCCAGCTTCCAGAGCTAGACCTCTTCGTTCAATAGGTGGATTTACGCCTTTGATGCCTTTGGCAGCAGGATTTACGCATCCCAAATTGGCCTTTTCCTTCGACAGCTGGATTCACGCCTTTAGAGGTAGATCTCTTCCTCCGACAGCTTCCAGAGCTAGACCTCTTCGTTCAATAGGTGAATTTACGCCTTCGATGCCTTTGGCAGCATTATTTACGCATCCCAAGCTAGGGCTTTTCCTTCGACAGCTGGATTCACGCCTTCCAGAGTTAGGTCTTTTCCTTCGACAGCTGGACATGATATTCCTAGACCTGTTGATTTACGCCTTCGATGCCTTTGGCAGCAGTATATACTCATCCAAGCTTGGCCTTTTCCTTCGACAGCTGGATTCACGCCTCCCAGAGTTGGGTCTCTTCCTTCTACAGCTGGTCATACGATTTCCAGAGCTAGACCTCTTCGTTCAATAGGTGGATTTATGCCTTCGATGCCTACGGCTCCGGACTTATGCATCCCAAGCTAGATCTTTTCCTTCGACAGCTGGATTCACACCATCCAGAGTTAGGTCTCTTCCTTCTGCAGCTGGTCATACGATTTCCAGAGCTAGACCATTTCGTTAAATATGTGGATTTACGCCCTCGATGCCTTTGGCAGCAGGATTTTTGCATCCCAAACTAGGGTTTATCCTTCGACAGCTGGATTCACGCCATCCAGAGTTATGTCTGTTCCTTCGAAAGCTGGACATGAGTTTCTAGAGCTGTTGATTTATGCCTTCGATACCTTTGGCAGCAGGATTTAGGCATCCCAAGCTAGGCCTTTTCCTTCGACAGCTGGATTCATGCCTTCCAGAGTTAGGTCTCTTCCTTCTACACCTGGTCATACGATTTCCAGAGTTAGACCTCTTCGTTCAATAGGTGGATTTACGCCTTCGATGCCTTTGGCAGCAGTATTTACACATCCCAAACTTGGCCTTTTCCTTCGACGGCTGGATTCACGCCTTCCAGAGTTACGTCTCTTCCTTCTACAGCTGGTCATACGATTTCCAGAGCAAGACCTCTTCGTTCAATAGGTGGATTTATGCCTTCGATGCCATTGGCAGTCGGACTTACGCATCCCAAGCTAGACCTTTTCCTTCGATAGCTGGATTCACACCATCTAGAGCTAGGTCTCTTCCTTCTCCAGCTGGTCATACGATTTCCAGAGCTAGACCATTTCGTTCAATAGTTGGATTTACGCCTTCGATGCCTTTGGCAGCAGGATTTACGCATCCCAAGCTAGGCATTTTCCTTCGACAGCTGGATCCACGCCTTCCGGAGTTAGGTCTCTTCCTTCTACATCTGGTCATACGATTTCCAGAGCTAGACCTCTTCGTTCAATAGGTGGATATACGCCTTCCATGCCTTTGGCAGCAGGATTTAGGCATCCCAAGCTAGGCCTCTCGCTTCGACAGCTGGATTCGCGCCTTCCAGAGTTAGGTCTCTTTCATCTACAGCTGGTCATACGATTTCCAGAGCTAGACCTCTTCGTTCAATAGGTGAATTTACGCCTTCGATGCCTTTGGCAGCCGGACTTACGCATCCCAAGCTATACCTTTTCCTTCGACAGCTGGATTCACACCATCCAGAGTTAGGTCTCTTCCTTCTGCAGCTGGTCATACGATTTCCAGAGCTAGACCATTTCGTTTAATAGGTGGAATTACGCCTTCAATGCCTTCGGCAGCAGGATTTACGCATCCCAAGCTAGGCCTTTTCCTTCGACAGCTGGATTCTCGCCTTTCAGAGTTAGGTCTCTTCCTCCGACAGCTTCCAGAGGTAGACCTCTTCGTTCAATAGGTGAATTTTCGCCTTCGATGCCTTTGGCAGCAAGATTTACGTATCCCAAGCTAGGCCTTTTCCTTCGACAGCTGGATTCACGCCTTCCGGAGTTAGGTCTCTTCCTTCTACAGCTGGTCATACGATTTCCAGAGCTAGACCTCTTCGTACAATAGGTGAATTTACGCCTTCGATGCCTTTGGCAGCCAGACTTACGCATCCCAAGCTAGACCTTTTCCTTCGACAGTTGGATTCACACCATCCAGAGTTAGGTCTCTTCCTTCTGCAGCTGGTCATACGATTTCCAGAACTAGACCATTTCGTTTAATAGGTGGATTTACGCCTTCGGCAGCAGGATTTACGCATCCCAAGCTAGGCCTTTTCCGTCGACAGCTGGATTCACGCCTTCCAGAGTTAGGTCTCTTCCTCCGACAGCTTCCAGAGCTAGACCTCTTCGTTCAATAGGTGAATTTACGCCTTCGATGCCTTTGGTACCAGGATTTACGTATCCCAAGCTAGGCCTTTTCCTTCTACAGCTGGATTCACGCCTTCCAGAGTTATGTCTCTTCCTTCTACAGCTCGTCATACGATTTCCAGAGCTAGACCTCTTCGTTCAATAGGTGGATTTACGCCTTCGATGCCTTTGGCAGCAGGATTTACTCATTCCAAGCTAGGCATTTTCCTTCGACAGCTGGATCCACGCCTTCCAGAGTTAGGTCTCTTTCTTCTACAGCAGGTCATACGATTTCCAGAGGTAGACCTCTTCGTTCAATAGGTGGATTTACGCCTTCGATGCCTTTGGCAGCAGCATTTACGCATCCCAAGCTTGATAGGCCATTCCCTTCGACAACTGGATTCAAGCCTTCCAGAGTTAGGTCTCTTTCATCTACAGCTGGTCATACGATTTCCAGAGCTAGACCTCTTCGTTCAATAGGTGAATTTACGCCTTCGGCAGCAGGATTTACGCATCCCAAGCTAATCCTTTTCCTTCGACAGCTGGAATCACGCCTTGCAGAGTTAAGTCTCTTCCTCTGCCAGCTTCCAGAGCTAGACCTCTTCGTTCAATAGGTGGATTTACGCCTTTGATGCCTTTGGCAGCAGGATTTACGCATCCCAAGATTGGCCTTTTCCTTCGACAGCTGGATTCACGCCTTTAGAGGTAGATCTCTTCCTCCGACAGCTTCCAGAGCTAGACCTCTTCGTTCAATAGGTGAATTTACGCCTTCGATGCCTTTGGCAGCATTATTTACGCATCCCAAGATAGGCCTTTTCCTTCGACAGCTGGATTCACCCCTTCCAGAGCTAGGTCTCTTTTCCGACAGCTTCCAGAGCTAGACCTCTTCGTTCAATAGGTGAATTTACGCCTTCGATGCCTTTGGCAGCAGGATTTACGCATCTCAAGATAGGCCTTTTCCTTCGACTGCTGGATTCACGCCTTCCAGATTTAGGTCTCTTCCTCCGACAGCTTCCAGAGCTAGACCTCTTCGTTCAATAGGTGAATTTATGCCTTCGATGCCTTTGGCAGCAGATTTACGCATCCCAAGCTAGGCCTTTTCCTTCGACAGCTGGATTCACGCGTTCAGAGTTAGGTCTCTTCCTCAGACAGCTAGACATGTGATTTCCTGAGCTAGACCTCTTCGTTCAATAGGTGGATTTACGCCTTTGATGCCTTCAGCACCAGGATTTACGCATCCCAAGCTAGGCTTTTTCCGTCGACGGTTGGATTCACGCCTTCTAGAGTTCGGTCTCTTCCTCCGACAGGTAGATATACGATTTTCAGAGCTAGTTCTCTTGTTTACCAGGTGGATTTACGCCTTCGGGTGCCCAGCCATTTCCTTCGACAGCTGAATGCACGCCTTCGAGAGCTAGGTATCTCCCTTTCGAGAATTGGGGTTTCTAATTTTGCATCTCCTCTTTCTTGAATTCGATCGCTTGCCTATTTTCTTCGTGCAGTCTTTTAGAATCTTTTCCCTGGTGCTGATGGGGATTTTATCTCGACTGGTGAGCCAACCATCTTTTACACCCGCCATAAGAGCTTTTTATATCTTAGAGATTAGGCTGCCTCGATGATGTTCCATATTCTCAGCGAGATAGGATTCAAGTAGCCCACGATAGGCCCCAGTGTATATCCCTTTGACTGTTTAAAGAAGGTAGGAGCTTAGATGATGGATTTCGTTAGCTCCATGTTGTTTATATGGCCTGACGATGCCATAGTGAGACCAATAGGTGTTCAAACTAGTGAAGTTTGAACTATTTTACATTGGTAATTTTGTTTACTTTCGAAAACGAGGTTCAACGAAATCGATCCCGAATCCTAGCAACGGACAATAGACGTTAGTCCTTAATATTTCCTTAACGTAATGAAGTCAGAGTAATATTATTTAAATACACAGATTAAGGAAGGTAGCACAACAGTTTCTGGTCTTCAATCTGTCCGATTGGAGGAGCTTAACAATATAAAAAAATTGCTTCTTCTTAGGTACATTTTTTTTACGTAAGACTCCAAGTTGTAATTTTTTTTTAAATATCGCACAATTATGTTTCCTTTAACTCATAAGAAGTTGTAAGTGAAATGCTTTTGAAAGATTAAGGTTATATTTTGGAGAGCAATTCAGGCTATATAGAAGTTTTCGTACACTTGCAGTCATGGAAAGATCGCTAATGACTAAACATAGAATCTCTAAGTTTTTTCCTATTGTTTTCCATAAGACCATGTCCCCTTATCGTTGAAAATTATACTGTACTAGCTTAAAAGACCCGGCATCGCCCGGGTTTTGTATTTTGTAATATGAAATTAACTTATGGAGGACTTTCGATGTTGAAACTCTAGGTCCTTAAATAATATGTATGTAGAATTATAAATGAGGAAGAACGACATATTACACTCAGACTATTCCCTCAGAAAACGCTAGATATAGCTTTTTATGGCTCATAGAGGATGTCGAATGTTGCATTCCATTGCTTCTACACACCATGCCTGGGAGGAGTGCAAATAAGAAGAGAAGAAATTCCGGTTACATAAGATTGTATTGTCTTGACAGAAAATTGTATTTCTCACTCTCATATTACTATACAACCGTTTCGGGGCTGAAGTAAAAAAGAAATTCAATATCACTTTCATACTTTCCTTCCCAAAAACCTGGGACATAATATACTGCGCGCGTAGGGCTGAAAATGTTCCATCCCATTTTGTCTTCTTTTAGATGTTTAGAGCCTCTGATAAACATCCCTAGGCCTATTTCTCAACTAATACAAAGCCTACAGCTATGAGTGACGTATCAGTGGATAGGATTGGTTACCGACTTCCGATATACTCGTAGCATACTCACTGGCACACACTTAAGTTGCCCCTACATCAAAATGTGAAGTGAGAAAATATTTTCCATGTCGAGGGTGGAGAAAGTTATGTGACTGCTTTATTTTCGTGGATTTTATTCTTCAAGAATTATTTTCACAAATGTATTAATTACATCGATAGTATCAGAATTTGTTAAAGCCCAGTATTATAATATAGTTTCCAAAGCCCTATGTGAACACCGTAAACAATACTTCGTAATGTAAACAATTGACAGCATAAAACTCTAACTGTGCCTCATTTCACATTTTCGACTTTTCCCGTGGATTTAAAAAAAAAAATTATTTCATACAAACCTTGTCCTGACAATTACGAAAAAAAAAAAATCAGCCAAATCGGTCGAGCCGTTCTCAAGTGATGCTCCGTCATACATTTTGGAAATTCATTTTTATTAATATAGATTACTACTATTATTATATTGACTTTGCTCAGAGTCTGCCACCTTCTTGGATTTGAGAGTGCAAACTACTGTTTACCATCAATAAACAATAATAAATCCGGCAGACTGCAAAAGGAAATGCCGATGTTTGACTCGCCTAGTGGGGATGAAGAAAACAAGAGCACTGTACACAAGAGAGATTATCTGAGAATGAAGATCAGCAAATAGTTCTAGTTTTTAAGAAATCTGTACCACAAATAAGTTGAAAATTAGTAAAACATGCAACATGGTTTAGAGCAAAGTTCTCAGTCTGTGGTATGCAAATTCCTGGGGTGTGTCTAGAAATTTCGTGGTATCATTTCACAGAATGTTCATTCAGACATTCAAATTATTCCAGTCTTATTTTAAAATTATTATAGTACAGTCTTGTTCAATATTGCAGTCCATTAAAACTAATCAGTTACATCAAGTAAAGAATTGCACATTAAAAAGAAATATATAATTTTGTATCGAAGGTTGAGAATAAAGTTAGTAATATTGATACGTCAGTAAGTAAAGTAAGACCAGTAAAAGGCACTTTCGAATTGGAAAGTGATGACAACTCTTATGTAAATAGTAATTTTAATAAAGTTGATGAGGCTAAATAATTACAGACATAAGTACTGTAAATAGTGAAAATTTCAATCGTGAACCATATACAGAAAGTTTGCGAGAAATTACAATAACCCCTTTTTGTAATAATTTTTTTCCTGACTTCATCATGGGTCAAAATACTTTTTCAAAATAATGAATGGAAAGTAGAAACTATTGCCTATTATTCAGTAATAATAAAATTTGCACATCTTAACAATGAGGCAAATATTTTTAATATTGGGTCCACACAATACCATACACCATCTACATTTCTGTCCAAGGATGAGTGACTAAAAACCTTAAAGAAATTAAACTCAGGGCAAGACTCCAAGTAATATCAATTGCTGTTCAAAATGATAAGTAAATAGGATTTTCTTTTTGAAATAATGGAGGACTCGTGTCATGGAAGTCAAAGACTAGTTGCAATATACATTAGCTGTCGAACAATTTCAACTGGACAGCATCACCTATAGGACCATAAGTTACAAAAACCCTCAAATATGGAATAGAAAAGCTTCTATGGCTTGCGTCATGTTATTATTCTCAAAATAGGTTTAGTTGCTAGATCATAGGCCCACCAGTTTGATAGAACACCCCAATCCTCACCTAAACCTTAAAATTAGAAAATTTTGTGTGAACCAGTCATCTTAATACATTAAAGAAAACTACGAAAAAATCGCTCACCATAATCGAATCGCAGGTCGACCCCATACTTCTCGAATGCCAGTCATTCATGGTCCACCTTGCATCAGCTTGCATCCTGAAAATAAGGCCTAATATTATGTACAGTGATATAATACCCAGGAAGTGGGTGTTTGTATTCACTCATGAATAGAGTAAGTCCTATACATAAATAAGATTTTGTTGAAAAGGTACAGTGGGAATTTATTTCACGCATTTTGTTGACATTTCAAACCTTGTTAAGAGTAATGACACAAACAAAGCAATTTTTACTTTCTCACGTAGTCTATGTGTCTTATAGAAAAAGTAAACATGTTTCAAATGGGAACATAGGAAAACATGTTTCAAATCTAGAAGCCAAAATAAGGCTTGTTTCTGAAATGACTGTCTGTTGGTGAAGGTTCTTTGTGAGTAATGCTATTTTTTGTTTGTTTATGATTGCATAATTAGAAAGTTTTGATTAATTGTTGTTGTGAAATGTATTATATCCGTTTCATAATGTACAGAATGACACCAGTCTGAACATGGTGGCAGAGGCAAGAGGTTTCATGTTGAAACCAAGTGGCTGACCAATTTGACAGATTTCTTAGCATTTGCAGAAGTATATATGTTTGCTTTATATTCTCCCGAACAAATCTGAATGCTGACTATGTAAGACCATAAAAACATGCCCGCTTAAAAACTGTAGTTAAAGAAAGGGGTTGCATTTTAGGCGCCTAAAAAAGGCATCTAAAAAGGAAAAATAGGTCGGCATTGAAAATATATTGCGCAAAAAATTTGTTTGTGCAAAATAACTTTCGTAACACAATTGCACTTAAAAACTTACTTTATAATTACAGGTAAATTAACCACAGTTTTTGTTTCGTTTAGAAGTCTGCAATTTAAATAATAAAGTAATATCATGAAGACAATTGGATGGAAAAAAAGCAACAGTTAAAAACTTAAGTTTTATGAAAAATACCTTAAAATTTTTTAAATTATTATTTTTGTAAAAAAAATTATTGTTATTGGGATTTTGAATCTTGTAGAATGTTTGGCTGATTAATATGAAATAATATTTATTTTGAAATTGGGTCCATCTTGTCATTTTTTATAAAAAAAAGGAAGATTTAATAAGAACTGAAATTTCTGAGTGCAGAAAATAATGTGGTTGCATATCATACTAAATTAAATTAGGGAATAGCCTATTATAAAAGAAACTTCAATGCCAATCCCTAGTTTCGAATTAAGAAGTTTTTCAGTTCTGTTAAGAGAATATTCTAAATATTTTTAAAAAGGAGTAAAAGTACATAAAAAAACAGAAAAGGCACAAATGCCAAAAAAGGGGGGGAAGGGCAAGATAAAGCTTCACCAGAAGGCCTTATTTATCATAATTCGGGCACATATATTACCAGCCTTTAATATACACAATTTAACAAAATAAGCATTTTCCTAAACTTTCGGTGTCTGATTATAACTTCCGTAACAACTTATAGCCGACGTAAAAAGTTAATAATTTGTTGGTTTCAATACAGGTATACCCTGCACAAAATATAAACATTTTAAAGAAACTTTCGTGAAAAGTAGAAACTTTCTCGCATGCAGGCCTACATAGCATAGAGAAAGTACAATGATCGTCACAAAAATTGAAATGGAGATAACACTTTTAAAAAAATATTTTAAAACATGTTTTACGATGCTCAGAAATCGAAAAAAGTGTTTTCAAATGTTGCCTGTCTGTTTGTGCAGGCCCGTTGCGGATAACAATTCATTGTATTTAATTAGGCCTATAATAATTTCGGGTTACGGACTTGACTGAACTCTTATTGCCACCTGTACAATTTGGATTTTATTTCTAAACTATTAAGGATAGTTTTATCGAAACTTTTCTCCAAATTTTTATTTAAAAAAATATTTATAACGATTTTGATATAAATTCTCAATTTTAAACTTCAAACTTTGTAAAAACCAGCCATTCAAGCACAACCTCACTGACAGCGAGAACGACGAGCATTCTCTGGCCATGAGGTCACAAATCACAACGTAATATTAAAAATCTGATGTGAAAGTCACATAACTTCCTCTGCCCAAATAAAAGTTTGCAGCATTTACGCTAATTATGCTATAAATATCTTATAGCCCCTTCTTTGAATGTTGCAACAAAAAACGCAGGCTATGGGGAAAAAAACAAGTGACTGCAAACGTTTATTGAACTTTCTACTGTTAAGAATAATTTCCGAAATTTATCAAATATTCCCCTCAGACATTTATTTACTGTAAGCAGGGCCAACAGTACATTTTCTCTCTTCACGTGCTTATATAGAATAAAATGCCTTAAATGTCCGCGTATTAAGTTGTTCACCAGGCAAGTTGGTAGGTTACAACCACCCTTCAGAGAATGTTTTTGAAATGGTATAAGCAATCCATGTACAACATTTAAAGGGAATTTTAGAGCCGTTTATGAGAAAATAGCAAAAAACAAAATATTCTTCATGTAAAGTCCCCTTAAATATAAGAAAAGGTTGTAGCCAATCTTCACAGCCTCAGAAGGTACCTAACCCAAATACAAAATTTTGTTTTCATACGATTTACAAGAAGCCGTATTGCAAAAATCACGTATTCACAGTGGGTTGCTTATAACTACCCTTCAGAGAATTTGTTCGAAAAAATGTTTCAAATAAAAGTTTTAGCTCTTGCTACAAGCAATCCATGCGCACAATTTAAAGAAAATCGTTAGAGCCGTTTTCGAGAAAATCGCGAAAAACGAAAATTTCTTCATGTAAAGTCCCCTTAAAAATAAGGGAAATTTGTCGCCAATCTTCGAATCACATCTTCAGAAGGTACCTGACCCAAATACGAAATTTTGTTTTCATACGATTCTCCGTTTCGGAGCTAGCCTGTTCACAAACTTCCACACAGACAGACAGACACACACACAGACATGTTTCCAAAAATAGTATTTTTGGATTCAGGGGGCCTTGAAACGTGTATATATGCTAAAAACTCAACTTTGAATGTTAGGGTCGAAAACAATACTTCCTCTACCTATAGTACCTATGGTACGGGCAGAGGAAGTAAAAACATGACACAGTTACTCAATGGTGTATCTGATTCTGACTGTTTTTCTATAAACCTTCTCACCGATTATCCTTAAAATCTATGAATAATCTGGTCGAGGTAGGTTATTCAGTTCAAACGTTATGGCGTTTCGAATCATTTACATTTTTGGGGGCTGAATCGAGTATCGCTTCAATTAAAAAATAACTATTTGCGGTATTGCACGGTCGAACTATGAGCCACTTTGGATCACAATATATGAACTACTAATTCCGTTACGAGTCCCACGAGTTTGAGGTCCTCACTATGATCGAACCCCGGTTCGTTTACCCGTACGCGGGGATGTTGATATTGGAATGCTGGTATTGTCTGCTTGGATGAATAATTTGTGCTTCGCTTCAATTAAAAAAAAAAAAAAAGAAGAAGGAAAAAAAAAACTATCGCGAAGTACGACCGAATCGAGAGCCACGAACAACAATCCAAAAACCTTCGACAGCACGAGTCATGAAATATGAACCACTAGTTCCATCACGAGTCACATTCATGTTGGAAGTCACAAGATCGAACCCCGGATAGCTTCCCCGTATGGAGGAAAGCTAGGGTTGTTTTTCTTGGGACCATGTATGTCTAACACAGTAAAATTATAATTTTAAAATCTTTGTCATGAGGTCTCCTCGATATCATGATGGTACGAGCCCTTGAGATAGAGGCGCTGATAACCTCACATAGAACTATCGTGGTGCAGAGCAATGCCCTGTCATCTTTTAGTAGCAATTCGTCTGGTGACATCTTAACTTACAATTTCGTCATGCTGGACCTGAACCGTGATTAAAGCAGTAAGTACACAACTTTATACGGGATACGCTTAACCTTAACAGAATTACGTTTTACACAAAACTAGCCCCAATTAGTGGCAAACTCGATGCTGCAAGAAAATGCATTAGCTTAGTTTGAAGAGCAATTATTGGAATGTGCAAATAATATTTAATATTAAGATTATTATTAATCAATTTCAATAATTGTTTATACAAGACAGTAAATAACTAGGCCTGCTAGTAATATCGGCGTGATTTTTCCCTACAGATTTAGTTATACCCTGCTGTAATAAATCAAAATAATGGAGATTATCTTAAGATATTTTCTTTCTTTGCAATAGAAGAAAGTTTCCATTTCATTTTACCTGGGAAGTTGCAAGAAGCAAAATTCCCTGGAAATTATGTTCGCGGAGTGTGGGGGGGGAGAGATAAATTGGGTTAATCCATTAACTAAACTTCACGTAAAACAAAGTACCAATTGGGCAAGTAATAAGAAACAAAGACAGAGGTTTTCAGGTAGACAGCATTCTGTGTGATAATAAAATTGAGTAATCTGGATCTGGAGGCAGCTAGGTTTACCCGGTGCCGGTATGTGATCAGTCTCGTATGTAGTAGGTACATGAATTTTCATATTATATTTTGGATATTCATTCAGCTAAAGATTGTAGATTCCCTCACGTTTGGGCTGCACCAACTCACTAAAGAGAGGTCTCTAGCGTACACTGATGTGGGTATATGATTATTAGTGAAGTTCTGATAGAAAGAGTAATTCTGTAAATAGATAATAAAATAAAGTGAAACTGCAAATTAAAAAAAAAAAGTCACTGACATTGTGGAATAAATATGTAGTTGAATGCCCCGTGTATCAAATGTATCTGGTGTATCTATTATGCAAGATATAAAAAAATCATTTAGGTATTAAATCGACTATTTAATGTTTTTTATATGAACACAGTTTTTCAGTTACTGAATTAAAATTTAAATAATACATACATTTGATTCGCCCCGTATTTCATATAAACCGGATCAGAAAACTACTAAAAGCTCGCCCAAATTATATGAATATCTCACCCAAATGATAAGAAAATCTCGCCCAAATGATACAATGTATTTTTTAGACCTCATCAAGATGTAAAAAATAAAATAAAATAAAATAAAATAAAATAAAATAAATATGGCAAAAGATAGATTTATGCTGCACCCCAGCCAAGCTCCGCCGTTTTGTTAGGTTAGAAACGCTTATGTTAGTTTAGGAGCAATATAGGCCTACTGAATAGCACGAGGTTTATTATGTCTCACATTGAATTTCTTCTGTGACGAAACCCTAAACCCCACCTTCCCAGGCGGGCCTCATTAGAGAGGAGCCTAGGGTGCAGCATAAAACTATTTTTCCCAAAAATATATATAAAAAAAACTGGAAAGATAATCTAGTGTATGAAAATTCAAAATTTACTTAGATGGAAGATCTATTCAACCGAGGGGTTCCTATAGTACTTGCCATGACCTCTGGGGCGAGAACTCGAAACCAGTTACTAATGTCTGTCAAGTTTTTTTTATTTGATATTTGTACTAAATCTCCACATATACATTACGGCTTGATTTCAACACTAGTTCTGCAACAAAACAAAACCAAACTATAAAATTAAGTTAGTTTTTGTTCCTCTATGTAACAAGTTTCTCCTTTACAGAACTCTTATTCTTTTCACGTGATATTTAATAAACTTTTCTCCTACATTTCCCCTTATTTTGCTGACCACGTCCATATTTCATTAGTCATTACTTTATAGTTTATACATATATTTCCCCTATACCTTGAATTTTTCTACATTATTTTCTTCATTATTTCCTTTAAACCAATTTTATTTCAATATCTTATTCTTCATTGATCCGTGCTTGGACAGTCAAATAATAATATATGCTTAACATTTTCTCTATTCCCACAGGTAGGACATTCCCCTGATCCATGTTTCTTCTGAGTCCTTTCAGTCTCCATAACCTTAACCTTAACCATAGTATCATATAAAGTATAATTAAACTTACATCGAACAAAACTTCTTAATTTATCCTGGAATATTTGGGTTACTTTGTAGAGATTAATGGGATGATCTGTGATATTTCTTTTTACTATAATAAATTTACATTGTGGATTTTTGCTTCGTTGAAGTTGAATGTACTACGCTTATTAAAATGATTCCAACAACCTTATTGTCACTACCACCACCACCACCACCACCACCACCACTAAAATAGCCTCTGCAGCCGATATTATTAAGTGCCAGAATGGTAATTTATGATATTGTGAGGTGGACGGGAAAATGTCCGTATGTCTGAACGCTCAATAACTCAAATACGCTTTATCCGATTTTCATGAAACTTGGTTTACTGAACGGATATATGTAAGTATTCATGAACCACAGATTATTGTCTCTGCTGGACGTTATATGAGAATATTATAGGAGAAAAATTCCTCCGACACTGGGGCTTAAACCCAGGACCTTTGGCTATTCGCGCCAATGCTCTACCAACTGAGCTAAGCCGGAGTTCAATTCATAGCTCCAGATGGAACCTTCTTCCTATGGTATACTAATTTCTAACGTCCATAGGAAGAAGCCTATTGATATTGGACCAAATCGGTTGACCGGTACCGGAGTAATGCCCAATTTAGTGCCTATTTTATGATAAGAATTTAATGCTAATCGGTTCTCATGACAGCATATTGTTTTACAGTGTTCATATATGGCTTTGGAAGTTGCAATACAGTTAGCTTTGATAAGTAACACTACCCACATATCCCTTTACATATGTTTATCAAACTAGATCATTGTTCTTCCGTAAGCCCTGCTTAATGAATCGATCTGGACCTTAACTCGGAAATCGATAACAAAAATAACTTATTTTCTGTAGGCCTATAGGCCTATTTGCAATGATCACTAATTAAACGAAAACATTCTGGTACTTTGTTACATCAGTTTTATTACCATTATTATGATTATTATGATTTTATTACCATACAAATTCATTCGTTAATTAGTGTTACCAATGAAATATTTAAAAAAAAAATGCTTTTCAATGGAAAGAACGGTATTGTTTATAGCCTAACTAATATTTTAAAAAATGTGTAGTTCTATATAAACACAAGAAATGAAAGTCAGTAACCAAAACGATTTTAACACATTCCTTGAAAAAAGGTAAAATATTTTAGGCCTAAGTGTATTAACGAAGCTTGAAGTGCTCGACGGAAAATACAATAAGAAGTGTAGGCTATTTCAAACTCTATTTTGTCAATTGAGGTAATCAGTAGACTTCGGATTTTAGGTAATAACCAACTTCAATCCTTAAGTGATTATGGACGAAAACTTGTATATGCATGTTTCAGAAGTGACTATGCCTAAAACTGATACTTTTATAGGACCTAAAACAGCCTATTTTTACGTTAGAGCCTAATATTGCCTTTTTTGCTTGTTTTTCCTCTATAGTTCAAAATAAGTTATATTCTAGCATTTATTTTCAGTTCATACTAAATTTTTAGCTCGGAATGTGCAGTACGGAATGTGCAGTACATGACACATTTGTGACCTGGTTAAATAGTAAGGAATGTTTCGTCTTCAGTAGAAAAATTCCTTGGAATTCCCAAGAAATTGTAGTGTTTTTCTCCCGACTCCCACGTCCAGTAACACCACAAAAAAAATAATTCTTTGAATCACTGAGGGATACAAGGGGTTGAATATGCTATGCGTGCGTAGCTTCTGGGCGCAGGGATTAGGTTTTCACTGTTAGGGTAGTAATACAGGCCCTAGTAATAGGTCTATATAATTCTGTGTACCATATGCCTATATCTGTGTTTTATCATGATTATTGATTAATGGTGACTTCAGTAAATATAATATTCTGCATTGAATTTGAGATATTTCAGAAAATTGGCAACTTGACGATTTTACGATTTTTAGAACGTATTTTTCAATTTTTAGAGCCTATTTTAGGTACCTAAAACAGCATTTTTAGCGACCTAAAAGTCCGAAGTCTAGTAATCAGTCACAATAAATAATTACGACTGCACAAAAAAAAAAAAAAAAAAAAACTTACACAGGCCTACACCTATAGCAAATCTAAGAAAATTCAATGTACTTGGAACTAAGCAACTGAATATAAGCTTATCTTAAATCAATAGGGATTTGTAATTGTAATATATTGTAAATTTATTATATATTGAATAAAACATAGAGAAAATCCACTTATGACGTATTGGTACAAGGACATCATATTTTCTATAAGATGACGTTTGACTGACGTATTGCTTCCTTTGACCCAATCAGACCCCACAGCGTCTAGAACTTGCCGGCTTCTTTCGCAGACAGTTGAATTAGCAGTGCGTAGGATCTTATGACCTATGGGTCAAGAACGTAACCTACAATCATTTATATTAGGTTAATGTCACCAACAGCTGATGTGTTCATTTCAGCCTGGAACTCTCAAAGAAACTTGAATAAAGCATCCGGAGAGTGACGAAGACGTTTGCCTAAGGTCATCGATTCAAACTTAAATTAGAATGAAGTACGTTACTCCAACTGCAATTGAAGAGTCCACTGCAAAAGGGGGGAATGTCAACATTTTGTGAAAACTGAGATAAATGTGTATTATGATAGACCAAATGGAGTAGAATAACATATCCTTAAATGCATTACAAAAAAGATGATAGTCTCTCACAGAGAGAGGTTTAAAGTTTGTGACTCCTACACAAGAAGGGGGAATGTCATAGGAAAACAGAGCAAGAAAGGGGAATGTCATGTGTTTGCTGCATTGCATAGATCATTAATGTTGGCATCACTGCAGTAATTGACCATTCATTGTTGTGGCTTCAATGATTAATGTCGACTTTTTCTTTGTCATAATATATTAATTAATAACATGGCACTCATTAACCAAAGATATCCAGCTGAATTGCCAGAACATTGGATAGCAGTATTTGCGAGTGCTCGCATGAAGCCATCTCCTTACCATGTCATACATGTAGATGAAGCTATGCTAAGGAACTGGACATTGTACTTGACTCCGATGTTCAGCAAGATCTGTCCGATGGCAACAAGACCTATTACTGAAATTGTCTTTTCATTCAGCCATCCTCGTCTGGTGGAGCACAGATCTTCATGGAATGGACTATGGGAAACTTCAGTCATGGTTCCCATTAACAGCCCACTAACACAACAGAAGAATATTCAACTACAGAATGGAGAGTTTCTGCTGCACTTAAATTTTTGTGCTTCCATGAACAGTTCATAAGCAAAAATAACATTACTTACAGTATTTTGATTCAGATTCATTACAAATTTCGTGGGAAAAGTTCATTGATTTGCAACAACTCAAGCAGTTCTGTAGTCCTGAAGCAAGAGAATATTACAATGCACTACCTCATAGGAAGAAGCCTGAAAAATGAACACGCTGTAGAAGTTCAGTTACCTGACATTCCCCCTTTTTGTAATTTATTTTTGTACATCAGTTAACAAAGAAATTATTTTGATAATGAAGACGGAGTATGAAGTGCTTCATTTTGTTAAGAATCAATAAAGAAATGTGTGTTCAGTTATGTGAAAAAAAATAAACCACTTCTATTTGCTTAGTATAGTGTGGTATGGTTTTAAAGTTTAAAATTCATTTTACGCAAAATGAAAAAAAAGTGACATTCCCCCCTTTTGCAGTGGACTCTTCAATTGTTTAATCTTATACCTTTTTGAATTTCCAGTATACATAATGCAACAGCATGTGATTGGAAAATCACGATTCCCTTTATGAAGTTGATTTGCAGATCCATTTAGACATTTGCATTCTATATAATAACAGTAAAGGTGAGTTAACTTGTGCATTTAACTTCCTACTACGTCCAGTTACCAAACAGAGTTACCGGTAAGTAAACCATACTGAAACTTAAACGATAATAATCCAATTTATCTTTCTAACACGAAAATATTTTTCACATATGAAATTCTCTATTGATCCGAATAAAATGAAGTCATATTTCAGCGCGCTGAGCAAACTTTAAGCATTATACGAATAGTAAAAAGTAAAGTGTTCCCTATTACAGGCCATGGAGGCCCACAGGGTTCCAGGAGGTTGAGGATCCCAGATTTTTAGACATTCGGGACATGAAGGTGGTAAGGTTGTCAGCCTTATGCACCGGCCGCCTTTACCCCCAGGATTGCTCCTGGTACTCATTTCTGTTAGAGGCTGAGTCGACCCCAGGGCCATAGATACTTATGAAAATATTTTCAGAAGTGTAAAAATTAAACTGTTCATTCATGTATTTATTATCCATTTTCTTTTCCCATTCCCTGTTCGAAGATAATTTTTTACATCCATTTAATACTGCTACGTACACACACACACACACACACACACACACAGAGTGAAAATGTTGATAATACCGATTACATTATTTTATCCCAAGTGAGTACTTTTTATTCGTATTTTGTCCCTAAACTTTAACTGTGCTTTACTATGTGTTAACCGCACTGTTCTGCTTTTTTTCGTATCAGCAGAGGAAAGAATAAGGGGAAAATATCCTTTTTAATATAGTTGGCAGTTTTTCGTGCAAATTAAATACAAAATGATCACGTGGACCACAAAACTTGTGACATAAGGCAACGTCACAGCGAGAGTATTTTACGCGAATACACGTAGTGTGTTCGTTTTTGTACGCGTGACATAGGTCATTGACACCCGGCAAAACCTATCTGACAGTGCGCTGTTGCCATTTTACGGAATTTTCAAACTAATTACTATCTCATATACAATAAACGTAGTCACAAAACGCAAAAATACATTTTATATTTATTGTAATGTTATCTACTGCCCGTTTGAATCTGCACAGCTATCTCTCTTCCACCCTACACACACACACACACACATATAAATATATAGAACAATATTATGTATAGCCTAGAAAATGGGGTGCTAATACAAAAATGTACTGTCTTTTGATCACACTTTAGAAAGTATAATCAAAATATGTTTAAGAAATCCAATTTCTTATCCAACTAATTGAGTATTTGAGGAGTTTAAAGTTTTTGAAATCCCAAACAATTAGTTTGTCAATATTCTGATTTGAATTTGTATAGCATGGTCAGTATAGCCTGTCCTCGGTCAAATGTTTTCACAAAACAAAACATAAGCCTAACAGAATTGCATGTATGCTAGACTATTTTAATAAACCTATTTTATTTGCTCATCCTTCATTAATAGTTAAGAGAGGGTAGCGGGTGTGTGTGTGTGTGTATATATAAATATATATATATATATATACACACACACACACCCGCTACCCTCTCTTAACTAATAATGAAGGATGAGCAAATAAAATAGGTTTATTAAAATAGTCTAGCATACATGCAATTCTGTTAAGCTTATGTTTTGTTTTGTGAAAACATTTGACCGAGGACAGGCTATACTGACCATGCTATACAAATTCAAATCAGAATATTGACAAACTAATTGTTTGGGATTTCAAAAACTTTAAACTCCTCAAATACTCAATTAGTTGGATAAGAAATTGGATTTCTTAAACATATTTTGATTATACTTTCTAAAGTGTGATCAAAAGACAGTACATATATATATTTATATTTATATATATATATATATATATATAGGCTATAATGTGAGGAAAATATAAAATGTATTTTAAAAAAACTAACTCAATCTAAGGTATAACCGATAGAAATGCGACAGAAAGTCCTAGGACCAAAATTTTAGATCTCTCAAAATCCGTCACTGCTGGTGCAGTCGGTTTTATGATGTGACTTAACATTTAGCTATTATAAGCCTCCGAGAAGGTCTACACCGACCATAAAGTAGTGTCCCCATTTTGAATGTTTTTGGGGGGTAAAAAATAAAATAGGATCGTTTTGGAATATTACAAGCTATAAACTATACATATGCCTAATTTCAAGTTTATGGCTCATCTGAAAGTGGCAAACTATTACAGTAGGCCTGTATCAGTGAGTGAGTTAGCCACGCGGCTTTGTAGTATAGTGCTGATTTATTATTTTTAAACTGTTAATAAGTTCATTCTTGTGTCCGACTTTAGCGCTGTGTAACAAATAGTTGAATAAAAACACTTTCTTCAACGCACTTTATTTAACTTAGTAAATTTCCACAGGCAGTCAAACCAAACCCCCATCACCTACCCCCACCTCCACTACACCCCCACCATAACAGACACCCTCACAAACACCTGCTCCAGAGACCTCAGTTGACACTCTGCTGATGATGCAGGAACACCACCTGCGAAACGGCCGTCCAGAAATTTACTAAGGTAAATAAAGTGCGTTGAAGAAAGTGTTTTTATTCAACTATTTGTTTATAAGTCCTTTACTCCGGTATCGGTCAAAATCAATAGCGTTCATCCTATGGACGTTATAAATGTATATACTGCGTTTCATGAAAATCTGATAAAGCGTACTCGAGTTATCGCACGTGCAGACGCACATAGGCCTACAGATAGAAAGACAGAGAGACAGACAGACAGATGGTCAGAAATGTTTCCGTTCACCATATAATCTTAGAAAGTACTATTCTGGCACTTAATAATTCATCATTCACTGTTTTTGTAGTTAAGTACTTAGTAATAAGCTAATCGAACCATGGAGGAATGTTACTTATAAGATTAGCAAAGAGTTGTTGGATCATTGCCCCTTAAACTCCTACGTGTAACACCCAGGATGTGGTTCATCACAAGAACTTCGGCATTGACGACTGCAGAATGAATGGAGCCGACAATTGCTCACAATTAGCATGGCAACAAACAGCTATTGTGCACAACGTATTGAGACTTTGTTCTTGAATGACATGTCCACTCCGAGGAGACCTTGCACATTTCATTATGAGCGATTCATTCATATTCATAAAAGGCCACTTCACATTCCGGAAAAAAAGTATATTTATTACTAGTACGATCAAGACCTGTATTTGTTTATTCCTACGGCATTCTGAAAATTCCGCCCCCCCCCAGCACGATGCCATTAGCCTGTTTTTAATTCGCCAATCATGTCAGTTTGCCGAAATGCTATAATTTTAAATAAATTAAACAGAGAAAATCTGTCCTGGACAGGAATTGATAATAATCCTGATAATACATCTCAAAATGCTGAAAACGTTTAATTTGTTAATATTTTCTGGGTTATCAATTCAAAAGAGGTTCACGTTTTGATTTTATAATTTTTAAATTATCCAGGGTAGTATTTTTTTTTTAAATCAACTTAGTTCCCGCTTCCCAACTTCATATATGATATCTCTTTATTTTGCTTTTTTTTCAGTCAGTCAATAGATATGCATTATTATTATTTTTGAGAAGTTCAAGTAAAATAGGATATAGTCTAATATCGTAAAAGATAATTCTTAGAATTCTTAAAAATATGTCCCAGTAGGACTCAATTGAAAACATTTCTTCGTTGAAGTTGAATATGAAACTTTGAATATGTATATGAAATATTATTGTAAACCTATAGGGCCTATATGCATACCAACATTAATTATTATAATCTTTGAAAATAAGTACATGGATACAACATTAGGAGAAATTCGTGCACTGAGATTCCAAAATGTAGAATAAGCAAAACAGTACATTCATATTTACATTTACGTCATATATGTTTTAACATTTTAACCGATTAAATCGTTACAAATGTCCACCGCTGTGGCTCAGGGGATGCGTCCAATCCTCTCACGCAGCGGGCCCGGGTTCGATTCCTGGTCGGGACAAGTTACCTAGGTGAGGTTTTTTCCGGGGTTTTCCCTCACCTATGAGACAAATTTCAGGTAACTTTAGGCCCTTGTGGTCCCCGGATATCATCTGGCCGTCATTATCATCTTCATCCTCATCCTCGCCTTGTTCTGAGTGAGTGTGTGTGTGAATGGTGTGTATCGTCCTATGTGTTCGTGTTGTCTCGGAGGTGGCCCCGGCATTGGGCTGATCACTCATCCGGGGAGGCCCTCCATGTCCTTGTCTGGTCAAAAAAGTATGTATGTGATCCAAAGGTAATCCCTCTCCCGACAGGTCGCGGCCCTGTAAGGCCCGGGCGGCTTGGGTCGCTTAAATCCTAAAAGGGAGAGAGAAAACTACGAAAAAAGAAAGAAAGAAATCGTTACAAATAAACAGAGGTTAATGAGAACGAAATCAACTCTGGTCAATTAAGTTTTTAAGTTACATTAATTTTCAGTTATTTTTCTTCATCAAAGTGCGGTACCCTATAATGTAAATCTCTTCAGTGTGATGTAACTAAAAATTTGCCAATTAGGTACTATACACAAGTAAAGCCTTAATACAATTCAATTGGTATCAATGTTGGATTCCTCATCGCTACATTGTAGATGTCAGTCTATAATGATATTACTGATATCAGAAAACATAGATACTTCAATTTCGATATCGAAACTCTGTTATAATATCATTTATAAATGTATCGATTATTTTCTGCTCCTTAAAGTACGGATGGACATCAGCCTGCAGAATGTGTAGTTATTAAACATCAAGCTATTTCAGTTAATTCCGTGAATTCGTTACATAACGCAGAAATTTAAATATTAAACATGCCCTACGGATTAGCATAAAGCATTAAATTTAGCCTGATGCCCACCCGCTGTTCAAAAGAACAGAGGAGATTACACTAGCGTGAATTCTCGACTAAAGAAGCTTATTATAGTACCCGGAAGCTTAGTTTGATTTGGAATCCGAATGACGGATTGCTTTACATGATTTCATCCTAGATGAAGAGGGATTTGATACTGTACCCCAAATCCTACACTGCGATTGATCAGATTAAAACCCTTGATCATAGAACAAGATCCCCTAGATCACGAAGACCCATGACCCTCTACACATTATCCACTAGACTAGTGGTATCCCAATTAAGTATAATTCATACATATTTTCAGTGTTACTCTTAGAAATAGTTAATATAAGTAATTTATAAATCAAACATTAAATTTTTGTAAAATGGGTTTGCAAAATGTTTCGCTGAAAATAATGAAGCAGCGAAACGAACTACTGCTTATGATTTGGCATAAGAGACAAATAAGGCGTTTATGAAATAGACTTTTACATATATCTTATACACGAAAAAAGTAAATAACTAGTCTGAAGATATTTTTTTCATGAGCTGATTCCATCTGTCTAACCAGAAACACTCCAAATTGTCTCTTCTGATGTGTCCCTAAAACATTTTGCTCAGACTCCTGAATTGGCGTCTGAGGCAGCATGATGATTTTCGAGCCACGTCTTCATACGTTTCTGAGATTTAAACTGATCAACTAGTGCCAGTTCAAATCAATGGCGGAATGGCTCAATAAATAAATAAATAAACTAACAAACAAATAAACAAATAAACAAATAAATACGTATACCCTTTACTGCACCAATCATAA
Organism: Ectobius pallidus; assembly: GCA_964059195.1. Classification (NCBI taxonomy): domain Eukaryota; kingdom Metazoa; phylum Arthropoda; class Insecta; order Blattodea; family Ectobiidae; genus Ectobius; species Ectobius pallidus. The sequence continues at coordinate 100,775,437 of CAXKWD010000002.1, read as the reverse complement.
TGAATAATTTTAGGCTATACCATAGTTAACTTAGAGACAAAACATAACAATGATACCTGACTCATGAGACGTGAAGATATGCATGCACCTGGGAGGAAAAACGAACGTGTACAGAATTAGTTTGCTCTCTTGTTCGTTACAGTCACACATTGAATGCCGATATAATCTTGGTAATGCCTGTTTTGCTTGACTGTTTAGCTCATGAATCAACGATCAATCAGGCCAGGGCGGTAACGAGGCGGTGGCGAAATCGGCCCCCACCAATTACAAAGGGTGATCGATATAACAAATTTGAAGAATCGCCGCATTGAAACGAATCAGAACTGCAACAGCCCAGCTAATATCAACGAATTGATAAATATAGTCTACAAAACGATTGTTTTTGCATCTATGTGCGATTATGATGTTTACCTGAAGTGCACGCATGTGTGTGGACTTAGAGTAGGATTACCTCCACAAAGTCTCTGGGTTTTTACGTATATACCTTAGGAGCGAGTCTCACCGTTCGTAGAGCTCCCTCCTAGGGGAGATAGCTGCACCCCGATTGGTTATCCCACTCCACGTGTTGTCTGTCTCTGTCTGTCTCTGCGGCATTATCCCTCCACTCAACTATTACAGCAGCATGATCTTTACTCTCTGCCCAGCAGTGGCTCACTGATCTTACGCGCAGCGAATCCGCGTAGCTTGATATCGAGACGTAACGAGAAGCTCGCTGGCTGGGTTAGTCTTCAAGGCCAGAGACGTTGTGGGAGTAATCCTACTCCTAATACCGACACACTTTCCTTAGACCACCGATAGACTAATGACTCTAACGATTCCTCCTCAACCCCTCAAGGCCTTAGTAATTCGCTGTTGGCTGATGGGGATCAGAAACATGCCGTATCGCATTCGTTGTGAATAAAATAAATAAATAAAAATAAATTAAAAAAAAAAACTTTTTGCCATCTCATATCATTTTTGGTACAATCACTTTTATTAAAAGGCATTTATTTACATCTCAAAATGATCTTCCTCTATACGTTTCCCTAATTCCAGGCATAGTGCGGCAAGTTAAATAACAATTGTATGAATATTCGGGCTGCGCATCGACTACGCCTTTGGCTCCCTCTACTCCAAGAAACAGATCGAACAACCGATCGACGAGCGAATATGCCCGACTGCGAGACTTCGTTGATGCCGTGGCCTAGTGAAAAAGAGGGTGCTGCGCCAACCTCCCTTCGGCTTGTGCTTCTGCGCAACTTTTTTCTTAACTTGTCTTGCTATAGTGACTTCTATTGTGCAACGAGCGACAACCAGAGGTTGAGGGTAATCAGACAGTCGTCAAACACTTTTTCACATTACTTTCAAGACTTTGACTCCTTAATAATAATAATAAAATATTTTAAATAATAATTAAATAATTAACTCCTTAAGAATAATAATTAAATTAATTAGAGAAACGGTTGAACGACGATAGAACAAAATCGGCGAAGATCCATAAACCTTTCACAAGCATCTGCCTTATCTGTCACTGATGTAATTAAATTAGGTTTTGATCTCAGACATTTTGAATGGCAAGCCTTGGCGCATACATTACGGAAGTATTATAGCCTTTGTTTTTACTCAGTATTTTCGTGCATGCCTGAAATTACAAATGACAAGAATACGCTAACGTTATTAACTGACTGAAGCTCGGTCTTGACTTGTCAATAAAATTAACGACGGACCTGTGCGATGAAGCGTTGCTGATTTTGCAGATCTTCCCAAACATGATACATATGAAGAGATAAATCATCAATATCAGTAAACAAGCCTTGATAAATCATAACCTTCACCAATGGCATTGCAATGTGCAGTGGACTTCAGTTGAGTGTCCGAAGGCTTTTCATTTTAACACTGGATGAAAATAAATATACATTTTTTTTATACAAATGAAGGCTAAATAATGCATTGCACTGGCCTCAGTAAAATTTGACAGTTACCGGTACAAGGAAAAATATAGTATTTTGTAATAAACAATAATTAAACTTATTTTATCTCTCTAACGTCAAGATAAATAAATAGTCTATACATTTTAATACAGATTTGGAAAATGCAATGAAACCAGTTAATATGGGAGCTTTCCATTTGCTGTTTAAAGCAGCACACTATTTATAGTAACAAATTGCAGACATGTTAAGTTAATTAACAAAACAACCCAAGTTTTAGGGAGGGAGTACATATGCCAGTCGTTTAATATAGGCATTTCTATACAACCTAAGCATATTATTTTCAAGTAAACATATTACAATGTTATTCTTATATTGTTTTTAGGGTATGATGTGATCTCTTGATGGAAATTTACAAGTTTTTAACTCTTCTGTCGGTTGTCGACCAAGAGCTAAGCTAAGTTAGTTTAGCTTAGATCACATACAGTGCGGGATTTCATATTTAGTTGTGCCGACAAAACTACATATGAAATCCGGCATAACTATATATGAAATCCTTCAATGTATGTGAGCGAAGCTAACTTAGCTTAGCTTAGCTTAGCTCTTGGTCGACAACGGGCTGAACAACTTGTATTCAGCACCCTTCCAAGTTCTGAAAGAATACTAGAATGCTAGTATTTAGAACATAACAGATCAGTGTACTAATCAAATGGGTACAATTTATATCTTCTCTTAAAAATAAATTACCCACCGCTTTGACGCAGAGATGCGTCCGAGCCTCTCACGCAGCGGCCCAGGTTCGATTCCTGATGGGGATAAGTTATCTAGGTTTTTTTTCCCCTCACCTGTGTGCCGAATGTCGGACAGCGTCAGGCCCTTGTGATCCCTGCATATCATCTGGACATCATTATCATCTTCAACCCATTCGCGCCTTGTTCAGAGTGAGTGTGTGTGCGACTGGTGTCTCTCGTCCTATGTGTTCGTGTTGTCTCGAGGTGGCCCCGGCATTGGGCTAATCGCCCATTCGGGGAGGCTCTTAATTTTGTCTGTTCAAAAAAAAAAAAAGTGTCTATGATCCAAAGATAATCCCTCTCATGATAGCTCGCGGTCCTGTAGGCCCGGAAGGCGTGGGCCGCATAAACTTTTCTAGAACGGGAGAGGTTGAACGAAGATAGAGAAGAAAAACAAATAAGTTAGAGGAGTAGGCTAAACCTTTACGGAATGGGATAGATGGTATCCTTATGATACTACCGACCACTGCTAAGATCGTGGTCTGTGATCTGTGTAACGACAGACAAGTCCCAATAAAATTATCGAAACAAGAAATACGTACAATTACACTAGATCGGGAATTCTCAAACTGTCATTTTCCTGTATTCCGATTTTAACAGGGAATACCTTAATACACATATAAATTCTGCTGGATGTTTATCCGAGCACACCTATTAGGCTAACTCTCCTGTGACCAGTATAGCTAACTGCTCGAGAGATATCCCTGAAAGACATGGAATGGTTTATCACTCTTAAAGCTTAACCTACAAGGCTAACTTCAGCCTATATGAGTGCCTCGTAGACCAACCATTCCATTATCATTGAGTATTATTCGACTTAGATTTTGTTTTTAGAAAATATACATAAATATTGAAAGCAAATTAAATAATTTTATCATATTGCTTGGTGGGCATAATATACACATTATCCACTCTCAGAGAACTCTCAGCTCAGATTCGTGTAGTGCGAGCTGCTCTTGAAGATTGATTGCAAAGACCTACTCAGAAACAACTTGAAGCACAACCAGCTGATAGAATCAATCAAAACTGAAATCATCGATCTGACAAAATCAGGATGGACATTGCATTTCGGCTGGGTGAAAGGACACTCAGGGATATATGGAAATGAAATAGTGGACAGACTAGCAAAGGAGGCTGCTGTGGAAGATAATGAAATAAGATATGATAAAACCAAAAGAAGTTATAATAACTAGAGAGAAAGAAGCTGGACTCGATGCATGGCAACAGCAATGGACAGCATCAAGGAGAGGAGCAATAACTAAAGAATTCTTCCCATCCGTGAGAAGCAGATTAAGATAGAAACTGCCTATTTGCCAAGAATTCACTACAATGATCACAGGACATGGCAACCTTAGATCATATCGCCACAGATTTGCTTTACTGGATAGCCCATTATGCAAGTGAGGATCAAACGGTAGATCACATAATATTCCGATGTAAAATTGTAAACCAACAAAGAAATGACATGATCAGGAAAATACAAAGTAGGGGATGCGCGTGGCCCGTAACCAAAGAGGAACTTATGAAAACTCATTTAAGAAACTTTGTTAATTTCGTGAAATCCATAAACTTCACAGATATAGAGTAACTATAGCATAAAATTTCAAATTATCTTACTAAACAACCTTACATCTTGTATTAAAATTAAGTATTGCAGATGTTTAGAACATTCTCACTGAACATACTATAATGTAAGTTATATATTTGCAAATTGTGTGTATTGAAGTTAAAGGCATGTACAGTGAGTCCCACGCAAGAGTTGGCCAATGACGCGGGTTTCTGCATCGCGGCGGGCACAGCTCCAACTCCCGGGCGATCGGGTGAAATATCTACGCTAATAAAGCCGCGGTCGGTGTAATGATTCAGGTTCTCACATTTACAGTTAAAATTACAATGAAAATAACCACTTACTTCATCACAAGAGATGATGGAAATGTTCTCCTCTTGCATCCAGACAATACTGGCACCTTTTTAGGAAATTTTATTTCTCGCGCGTAAGTTCAGCTTCCGAGACAGAGTTACTTTCTCTTGTGATAGGCCTATGTGACATTGTCATCAAATTCTTCTAACAGTATGTAAATATTATTTATGGGGAAACTTGAAAAATAAAGTGTATATGTCAATTTCCCATACACAAGAAGGACTTAAAGACAATATCACAAGAGAAATTAACTCTATCTCGGAAGCTGAACTTACGCGCGTGAAAGAAAATTCCCTAAAAAAGGTGTCAGTGTTGTGCTTATGCAAGAGAAGAACATTTCCAACATCTTTTGTGATGAGGTACGTGGTTATTTTCGTTGTAATTTTAACTGTAAATGTGAGAACCTGAATAATTACACCAACCGCGGCATTATTTGCGTAGATATTCGACCCGATCGCTCGGGAGTTGGAGCTGTGCCAGCCGCGACGCAGAAACCCGCGTCATTGGCCAACTCTTGCGAGGGACTCACTGTAGTATTCTATGGAATGGAGCATGCCAGTAATAATTTAATAAATAAATAAAAAAGGCGTGTCCATCTGCGAGTTGACTCTCTGATTGCCACTCTCCATTATCTCTCAGACAGTGCTCTCAGACGCGTGTCAGACCGAAATGCAACTCTCGAGAGTTTCTCGCACTCTCAGTTCTCATGTGGACACGAGCCTTTTGACACTGTATTAAAATACAAGCATTTCAAAACAAATCAATTACTGAGTATTGGTGATATTTGAAAAACTAATTCAAACTACTGACCGATAAACTAAATTCATTTCTTCTTCCGTTCTCCACCACATACGATTGTGAGTCCTGATCCTTGATATACTGTAAGTTGCCATCAAAACTACTGATCGGATCTGATAAAATTCCTGCAATTCACCACGATCCAACGAAACTGTGTCAAATTATGATGATTTAAGAAACAACATCGTTTTCATTATCAAGTTATTAGGCCTACTATTTTTTGCCTAATTTTAATTCTCTTGTTAATTTTTTAAAAGTTATAGATTTAAAGCTTTCACGGCGCGGATTATTTAGGATGGTTTCTCGGGTTATCGCCATCTTTTCATACATTCAGAAATATATTTATCCAATTAAGTTATTAAAACTGGTCGGCAACAGGTTTCAGTGTTAGGCAGTGGCGGACGCAGGGGGGGATTGGGGGGATTGGGGGGATATATCCCCCCCCCCGAAATTTGAAAAAAGCAATGTAAGTGGCCAGTTTTATAAACTAACTAGCTTAAGAGGTCCGGCGTCGCTCGGGTTTTGTATTTTGTTAATGCGAAAATAACTTATGAAGGACTTTCGATTTTCAAACTCTAGGTCTTTAAGGTCTTTATATAGGTATTAAGAATTTGAAATGGGGAAGAACGACTTATCACACACAAACTATTCCCTCAGAAAACGCTAGATAGGCTATAGCTTATTATAGTTTATAGCAGATCCCCACGGCTTCTCCCAAGATAATTAATTGAAAGATTAACAATTAAGAGCAAAATAATTAAAGTATTATATTTATTAACACTTTGCACGCGAAACATTCATAGGTGTAAACTAAACATTTGATAGGCCTAATTAATGAAACAGCTATAAATCCGGCTTTGAAGTGAATTTCACGATTAGAAAATAAATGGAAAAATGCAGTATTCGAAAGATTATGAGAATTGAAATCGATTAAACTCACGATAAAAAAAAGTGCGTAAATGTATTTGACAGACAGACATAGTACATTAGTTTTTATTTATATAAGTGAAGAATGGAATAAGCCTACTGAGGCCGTGATTTCTATATTCATTTGTCCAGACTTATAATTCCGTTACATTTCAGGCAGATTTAACGACCCTACATAAGATATTTTAATTACGATTACATATAAAAACGTTGTAGCCAGGACCCCGAACTAAGCAACTTCCCCGGAATTTTCTGTAAACTATATTCCATGTCAAATAAAATATGTTTAACATTACCTTATCGACATCTATAGCTTTTATAATAACCTGAGATATCCATTGCCTTCCATAGCGATCGCGACGATATTATTTCCAAGGTATGACAATAATAGACAAAGCCTTCTGCAATTGATTTGACAACTGAAATGAATAACTCAAAACCGATGCTTCGAAAGCGTAAAAAATGCACGTTTTCTTGCCGTTTTTCACTCATAACTCGCGAACGAAGGCTAAAATTAAAAATGTAGTATGACAGAAACCTTCCCGGGAATGTACCCAACAACTTCCCAAAGTTTCATGGCGATCGGATGAATGGTGTAGTAATGCATAAAGGACACACACACACACATACATTCATTTTTATATATATATATATATAGAATATAGATTATAAATGCAAGATAGTTAATTTTTTTAGTATACTTTCTACCTATTCAAATCCCTCCGAAATAAATTCCTGCGTCCGCCACCGGTGTTAGGTAAGTACCGTTTGCTTTGCGTGCTGGTTTTGGTCATACTGCTACAAACTATGCGATTTTAAGCTACTACTTATCAGGAGGAAAATATCAAGCGTGTGCGGTTTCTTCCTAATCCGAACCAAGTTCGGTAGGATATTCACCGAGAGAACCACTTTAACTACGATTAACTTAAACCGCACTTTCTCTTCATAGTCGAGTGTGGGGTCTTTTGCCCTGTTCACTGCGACGGTATATTTATCGAAGGCTTTGGTGAGCTCTGGCAAAATGGTACGAGATGTTTCCTTTAGTTCCATTCGGCAATTTGTGCATTTGATTCTATTTACTATCCCATTATACTGAATAAGCTCCACAAGTTCAGGACTTTATTTCAGTCTATGTCCTCGCTGTATAAGTAACAACTAACAAAGATACATCCGGTTTCGTAAAACCAGAGAGGAAACATAGTCTACTGACCGCGAACTGATACTGAAAAACAAACTCTATTGTAAAATTACCAATAACAAAAATATGTAATAATGGCCATCAATTGCGAAACAAGATCATTAATTTTAACTATCAAAATAATCCTCCTCTTTCTGTGGCATGACACACATATTCGATTAATCACCACATATGGATCTGTTAGAACGAATGTACCAGAAAACAAAGCTGGCAATCTGTTATCGTATGTGGAGGTTCCCAGATCACTGATAATCTCATCCGAGTGTCAAGAGTGCATGGCAAAGTTCCGCCCCAACCTAACAATGTACTCAGATTGCTTTCATCTACTCGCGAGTGTGGACATGATCTGCAATATACGCAGGCCCTTGCATCGAGGCAAGATTTCGCGACTTCGTCACAACAGCTGACAACATTTGCAACAAACATTACGAGCCAGCAAGATTTGGATCAGGAGGCAAAGGAAAGGGACCAAAAATTCCACCAAAATCGGAAATTCGATTAAAAAAACGTTAAATTCATAGCGTAATTTGTGAATATACTGTAATGGATAAACCAGCTCGCAGTACCAGGTTCCATCAGTAGAATAAAAAATAAGGAAGTGAAAATCAAGATACAAAATAAATCAATAGAAAAATCCATGAAAGAAACAGCAGTAACACTACACATCTCAGAACGAAAGAAATACATCCATTACTTATTCTCAGCATTAAATCTTCGATTTTAATGGTACTGGTACATAATTATTCAACAGATACGGCAGGTACAACAATAAATTAAAGATTTTATGTAGTTTTGCACAATTTTTAAGTGTTCGGCTTGAAGTAATTAACATGAAGAATGAAATGTACTTTACATGAAAAAATAAAATTTCATTTAAAAAATACTGTATATACGGCTATATTAAGCGTGGATGTGTGGAAAACAAGACCGCCATAGACATTTCAAGGATTCCAGCAATAAAAAATAAGGTAAAAACAAACACACATACAGGATTTATCAATAAAAATTTCTAAGCCAAACTTCTGGGAGCATCGTACATCAACAAAGGAATAGCAACAAACAACAATTGTTGTCTACTTCAAACACTTTCCGAAATTTAGTTTGGTACTACATTGTCGGCGTTTTTGCGCCAAACCTACAATCTCCTTCTCCATTTGCTAACAATCTTCACGAATGTTTCTATACTACGGATACTTCAGAAAACAATCAGTACAGAGAATACTTGAAAGCCGCCGGGAGGTCAATCCAAATGAGAAGGATCTGATGACAGGACCTTACTACCACAGGTGCGTCTGGAAGAGGAAGAAGTCTGAGACGAAGGAGGAGGCGACGGACGTTGTGGTGGGGTTGGAAGAGGAGAGAGATCATCTACGAGAAGTACTTGCGCATCATCCATTGACTGAAACCGCGAGGGATTACTATCATCGTACTGGACCCCTGAGGTGCTCCAGGCAGCCACGGTGAGTTTTGAACCACCGATTTCCGGAAAAAAAGAGGTGTGCTCTCTATTTCAATAAAATAAAATAAACAAGTGGTACACAACATTAGCTCAACTTTCTATTTTACAAACGCTTTTTTGGTTCACACCATCTTCAGGGCATTTTGCTTTGTAGACCTGTAGATGTATGAATTAAAATCAGTAGTGTTTTTTGACATTGTGGTAATGATTAAAATGCATTAACAACTTTAAAACGTTTTAATAAAACACTAACACAGCTGCAAATTTCGTTTTGTCCTTCCTGTGTTGTCTTCACCCCACACATGTTTATTTTATTTTATTGATCGAGCTCAACGGTAGCGTAGAACATGTATAGAAAATTCTGTCCACGTTTATTTTTGAAATGTCTTTTTTCCCTTTAATACGAAAAGTTAAAAAAAAAAAACTTCACATGTTTTGAGTTTTGTATAAAGGTGTTTAATTATATAAAGGTCATTGTATAAAGATGTCAAAATATCGTATCAATAATCTATGATTAGATTGCCACTTTAGTTTGGAATAAAAACCTAATTTAAACTTCTTCTGTTAGCCTCTGAAAACCGGAAAGAGTTTTTAAGCGTAACTTTCGTTAGTACGGCTATATATGAACAAAAACTGAAGAGCATAGGAAACATATTTTAAACTTTAATTAAACGTATCATTATTAGTAGTGTACCACAAATAAGCGTCTGGAGGTGGGGAATTCAGGTTTTTAAATTTTACTTTAAACTGAACACAACATTTTCTCCTACAATATTTTTATTTTGATCGAACTTTATTAATTTACTTGCAATCGTATCGTAAAAAATTTTATGAATGCTTCACTTGTTTTACTATCTCGAAATTCCCAACCCTCGGCGTGGTGTAGGGTACGTCACAAACGAACTGTACTACTTAAAATATAGACTCCTAAATTACATCCGACTAATTCGATTTGATTATGAATCAGATTTAATTTTGTAGACAGTCAGACAAACAAAAGCACAGACACAAAAGCTAAAAAACATCATAATAATGATCATCACCATAATAATAATAATAATAATAATAATAATAATAATAATAATAATAATAATAATAAATATACTACCACAAAATTTAATTTAATTTTTTTTTCCAAATATAAATTCGAAGCCATCCGAAATAGCAAACCTTGTACTCGGGGGCTATTCAGTTCAATACACTGAATTGCACTAAAATAACTATTTGCAGTAATACAAAGCATTGATTTACAAAGCTAGATGACAATGAGTTACCGGTAATTAATGATCACAGTAAGAACAGAACATGTTATAATTAAGAACATAACTGTAAGTGTTTATTACAGTAATTAGCTTTTTACAAAGTCTAATGCAAACGTTCGCACGAGTCCGCATGGACCGTACATGCTTACGCAAAACACAACAAAAAGAAATAGAACAAATAATATATACAGTAATACAAAATAACACAAACTAAGCCTATTCCTCACCCTCCACACCGGCTCTCCAATTTTCCGCTTTCTCCAAGTTGAGCTGTCTCGCCTTCATTAAAAACTTCCCAATACTTTTCTCAACGTTTTTGTCCTTCACACATTCCACATTCGTTGTTCCCTATTTGATTCCCTAAAAGATACTGGTAAATGTTTTCCTCTCCAATTTTCCAAACCTTGATAATTCGCCAAAATATGAAACCATGATTAAGTTATTCCCCTTCCGTTTTCATCTGTGATCTTAACCATTCCCCACGCACAATTCGCCATAACATTGGAAATGTACGACTTAATAATAAAATAATACAATAATAAGAGGCCTATATAAAATGTTAAATAAATTTTAAGGTAAAGCAATTATGTCTTCATTTTAATATTTAATATACAAAATATTACAATAATGACAGAAGTAAGAAAATAATCTCGGAAGTAGTTGTATTTAATTAGATAATATTAAAATATTATATTAATTCTGCAAAGGGACAGGTACAATCATAAACATACAATTTATTTGGTTAGATATCGAGAGAAACAAATGATAACAAGAAGTATGTTTTTAGAAACCCGAAAACACAATTATCATGAGAGATAAACGCCGTTTTTAGGTAAAATGTATTAATAAAACAGTGGTGAGCTTGATTTGTAAGTTATCCTATCTATAATGTCTCAAATAAAACATTATTTCACAAGCAAGGTCATGGATGTATGTTATAATCTTATCATCCTTCTTAAGTCAGAATTCATGCCATAAATCCCGTTTCAGACGGACTACAACCAAGCTACCTTATCTCAACTTATTTCAAGTTAAAAAGGAATTACATAATCAGATTTTTTAAATTCAGAGTAAGATTACAAAATAATTTTGCGAAGGAATCGCGATGGTTGTGAATATTGCAGTACGGTTGTGTAGGCCTAATAGGTACTCGCTTCGCTCGTTGGGGGCAAGCCCCCAAACCCCCACTGGGGTTCTCGGGTAAGGTTTTTTAAAAGATCTATGGGAGCTGGAGTGCGTGTATTCAGTCTGCTGTATTGGCTATTACCTTTTTTGCCACAATAAACCTGTAAAAATAATTGTGTGAAAACTTTGGGATTTTTTCGGAATTTTCCCGTCGGTTGCCAAATGATGAAATTTTGATAGAAGAACATTTTGTTAGTTCTGGACAAAAATATGTTAATAGGATTTAATTGAGACTTCAGAATGCGAGTCCAAGACCACCCCGTTAGGTTTACGGAAATAATTATTTCTAAACTTTCAGAGCCCTATGCGAACACTTTTTGTTAATACTGATGCCATGGAAACCGAGCCCTTTTTCGGGAGTTTTTAGGGCTAAAAATTAAAAAAAATAACTTTTTGGAATTCTCCTGTGGTTTACAGCCTAAAAGCTATATGTGTACCAAATTTCAAGTTTCTAGCTCATCTGGAAGTGGGCAAACATTAAAGTCAGTGAGTGAGTGAATGAGTGAGTGAGTCAGCCATATGACTTTATATTATAGAGATGTAAAAGTTCACTAACATTAAAAGTTCATACCTATTCATGATTTTAACCAACCCAGTTACATAGTTTGTTAGATATTCGGTTATTATTACCTTTACAACTATAATTAACCCATTAGAATCTAATTAATTTGTGTTAATGAAATGTAGATAAAGTTGTTTGACCACATTTTAAAGTGAACTGTATAAATCAATTATAGGTTAAATATTTATATAACTGATTTTACCTACACTACATGATCAGGTCGCCAGATAATTCACGAGAAAACTTATGTGCAAATTATAAGCGTAAGTCTAACAACGTTCTTGAAAACCAGAACTATTCGCTATATTATGGCCGGTCTGTTCTTATAGTTGTATATAAAACCACGCTTAAAAACAAGCCCATTTTAACAGTGATTGACAAACCAAACAAAGAAACCTATCTGGTAGAGATGGCAGTACCTAATGGGAACAATGAGCGAAAGACAATTCCCGAAAAAAATTATCAAATACACAGAATTGTCTGTGGAAGTTAAAAGCCGATAGAACATTGAACATGCTATAGGCTAGTGTTTTCGCTGGTTACATCCAGCACAGAAATCATACATAGTATCAGTAAAAACAGCATCACCACGTGCCAAATAGTCCTGATTTGAACTAGTATTTGCATATACAAACCATAAAAAACGAGGAATAATTACAAATAATAACACTGTTCTAGTGCCCAGTTTGAAAATACATAACTATATTTTAACATTGAAAATGGACAGCTTCGTGTGTTGGAGCACTCCAGTTCTGTATTTTGTACATTATTTTACTCCCGAGAATTAAATATACCAACCCCTGTTTTGAAAGGTTCTTGTTAAAAAAATCTGCGCTGTTTGCCTACATAACTTTAAAATTATTTAAAATAATATCAGGTAAACTGATATAACAAAGTGCCAGTATGTTTTTGTTGAATCAATTATAATTGCAATTATGATATGAAGGAAATAAGTTTTTCTAATCAGATTAAAATCGACCAGCGTCAGCAGAACTACAGATTTGTGATACCTTGACAATCGCGCACTCACATAAAAATAAAATTAAAAAATCCATGTCAAATCGGCCGGCTCCGGGATTTGATCCGGGGACCTCCAGAATACAAGTCCAAAGCGTTACCATTTGGCCAACTCAGTCAGTTTGACGGTGTCGTTTGATAAGCATAAGTGAAGGAATAGTGTTAACTGTCAAATTATACTGGTAGACAAAAATTTTAAAAATGTGACCTTTAATTAGTCGTTACTCTGGTACCGGTCAATGGATTAGGTCCAAAATTAATAGGCTTCTTGCCATGGACGTTATAAATGCGTACACCAAGTGTCATGAAAATCCGATAAAGCATATTTGAGTTATGGGGCCTTTTGCTATATACCATAAAAATGCACTAAATTGGGCATTATTCCGGTACCGACCAACCGATTTGGTCCAATATCAACAGACGTCTTCCCATGGATATTATAAATGTGTATACCAAGTTTCATAAAAATCCGATAAAGCATATTTGAGTTATGGCGCTTTTAAATACAAACACTAAATTGGGTTTGACGCCGGTACCGGTGAACCGATTTGGTTCAATAACAATATGGTTCTTCCCATGGACATTATAAATGGGTATACCAAGTTTCATGAAAATCCGATAAAGCGTATTTGAGTTATGGCGCGTACAGACACATGGACAGACAGACAGACAGACAGACGGACGGACAGACATTTTTCGTCCCCCACACACAATCTCATAAAGTACCATACTGGCACTTAATAATCACAGGTATTGTAACAGCAAGGCCTAACTGTACATTCTTGCTTCAAGCCTTATGTTTCAATTATATAGACTAATGGATATTTGAGATTATCTTCAAGACTAAGCACTTGCTGAAAATAAAAATCAAATCCTAGTTCTTTTCTGTTATCTAAAGAAATATAACAACTTTCAATTCAGTTATTAAGTGCCAGTATGGTACTTTATGAGATTGTGTGGGGGACGAAAAATGTCTGTCCGTCTGTCCGTCCGTCCGTGTGTCTGTACGTGCTCTAACTCAAATACGCTTTATCGAATTTTGATGAAACTTGGTATACGCGTTTATAATGTCAATGGGAAAAACCCTATTGAAATTGGACCAAATCGGTTCACCGGTACCGGAGTAAACCCCAATTTAGTGTATATTTTAAAGGTGCCATAACTCGTACACGCTTTATCGGATTTTCATGAAACTTGGTATACGCATTTTTAATGTCTATGGGAAGACGTCTGTTGATGGTGGACCAAATCGGTTGGCCGGTACCGGAATAATACCCAATTTAGTGCCTTTTTATGGTATCATATAAGAAAAGGCGCGGTAACTCAAATACGCTTTATGGATTTTCATGAAACTTCGTATACTCATTTATAACGATAATAGCAATAAGCCTATTGAATTTGGACCTAATCGGTTGAGCAGTAACGAAATAAAGAGTAATTAACAGTCACAATTATAATAATAATTTGTTCAATTCGAAGCATTTTGATTGACTCGCGGCCAACCAATCAGCACGCTCGTATAAAGCCTCTTTCAGTTGCCATGGACAGTTGACATCCACATGAAAAACAAATGTTCCCATATGTTCGATTATAGATGAAATGCTGTTGTATAATGACTAATTATTATGCTAAAATTGATTACAATTAAATTAAAGCATTGAATTTTACTTCAGCCTATGTCAGATTAATAATTCCTGACCTCTTAATAAATAAAAACATTAAGCTATGAGAATATGCTTACGTTGGTACCTTTGCTTCAGCTAGAGACATATCAGCATTTATCACAGGGATATCTAGAATATTATTTTACCTATGAATGAAATAATACAAATAATGTAACACAAGGAAACTAGCAGGCTTGAAACATAGCCTAATTTCGAAATACGGTGATTTTTCTTTTCTGTGAGCTACGACGCGATAGTATTCTCTGGGATTGGACACCCAACATTCGCAGTGTGGTTTGGTCTTGGGGTAAGATGCTTGTCTAATAACCAAGACATATCACGTTCGAGTCCACCCTAAAGAAATTTTTTTTATTATTATTATCAGTTGTGTTAAATTGAGCCTATTCCATTCTTGTGTTCTATTTTGTCAATGTGCTTAAATAAGTATTACATTTTTCTTTAAAAAAAAACTGGGAATTCATTGTCTTTCATTGACCTACATCATCATTCCTAAAGAATAACATAAGCCTATAAATGTTATTTCACGAACAGAAACTAGCTTTAAAGTTATTGCGTTGCGTTAAAATTGCATAAGCCTATACTCAGAACAAAACTGCATACCGCTAGGTGGAACTATTCTCTTCTTATTGGCTTACTGTACTATTTCATTGTCAATGCATTTTGTATAATGTTTACATATTTTAAGAATTAGTATATCAGTGTATACCAATATGAATTAAGGTTAAGAATCAAACTTTAGACCTTTGTTCTTCCGTAAGCCCTGCTTAATGAATCGATCTGGAGTTTAACTCTGAGATCTATTAAAAAAAAATATATATATTTTCTGTATATCATAACTGCAATTATAACTGATTAAAAAAGCATACTGGCACTTTGTTATATCAGTTTACCTGATTTTATTTAAGTAAATATTATGCCATGAATATAAACATTACATAGCAACTTTTTTATAGGCCTACTGATACCCAATGTTTTGCAAATAGCCGCTCAGACATTACCGTGAAGCATAAGTCATTTATTATTAACTAGCTTAAAAGACCCGGCGTCGCCCGGGTTTTTAATTTTGTAATTCGAAATTAACTTAAGAAGGACTTTCGGGACTTTCGATTTTCAAATTGTAGGTCCTTATATAGGTATTTAGAATTTGAAATAAGGAAGAACGACTTATCACACTCAAACTATTCCCTCAGAAAACGCTTGATATTAGCTTTGTATGACTCATAGAGGATGTAGAATTTTGCATCCCATCGCTTCTACACACCAAGCCTGGTAGGAGTTGAAATAAGAAGAAACAGAATTTCCGGTAACATAAAATTGTATTGTCTTTACGGGATATTTTATTTCTCTCTCTCATGTTACCATACAACCATTTCGGGGCTGAAATAAAAAAGAAAATCAATACCACTTTCATACTTTCTTCCTCAAAACCTGCGCGCATAGAACTAAAAATATTCCGTCCTACTGTCTCCTTTTACATGCTTTGGCCTATGATAAACATCCATATTTCTCAACTAAAAATACAAAACCTACAGCTATGAATAACGTATCAGTGGATATAATTTTTTACAGACTTCTGATATGGCATAACTGAGCCTAGTCGATGACACAAACTCAGACTGACAGCTGGATTAAGCTGTCCCCGCAATACGACCTCTTATTTTACATCAAAATGTGAAGTGAGAAAATGGTGTTCTTTACGTCCAGGGTAGAGAAAGTTATATGACTGCATCACATTGTGAATTATTTTCTTGGATTTCATTCTTCAATATTTATTTACACCGGTGAATTCTATCGATAGCTTCTCTAATTTGTCAAAGTCCCGTATTATTTATTTCCAAAGCTACCTGTGAACACTGCCAACAATACACTGTCGTCATGAGAACTGTACATGGAATTTGATTTGGATTTGATAATTCTGGGTAAAAAGGTATTAAGTATCCTCAAAAACATTTGACTTTGGCATTTAAAATCAATTTTTTTCAAAAATCCTTTCTTAGTGTGCATTTACAATATGAAACGAAGGTACTGTCGAAATCCCAAGTTTTCTACTTATTATAGTTTAGGCTTTACGTTGATTCTCTTTCAGTAAGTAAGTCAGTCAGTCAGTCATTCATTCATTAAGTCAGGACAAAGCCTCATATATATATAATCTCTCTATACACAAATTGTAGAACGTAATTAATGGCTCATTCTTACAACAGTTCCATTTTTAATAATAATTTTCGGGCTTGCACCAAGATCAATGCATTATGATGGCAGCAGAGTGGGTGAAATATCACTGATTCAGATGCAAACTATAGAATTAATTTATTATTAAATATTAATCCAGAGAATTTTGTGTTTTTGTTGATAGTTATATCTAAGAGTCAGATTTAATATTTTTTATTTACCGAGCATTAAGACAATAATGTGAAGGATTTACGAAATGTGTTTAAATATGAATCAAGTCTGTTTTTCACTGATTTTCTTGCTAAACTTGAACGATGGTATACAAATAAATTAAAATGTATGACCTTAATTAATATATTGCATCCATTTGTTTTTCTTTTATCTTTAGTAAGGTTAGTGAACTAGATGAAACGAACTATAGGCTAGAGTTTACCATTCAATGTGCTACAATATTTATTTCATTAATTTTATCTCAATAGCTCAAATTGTGTCTAGTCATCAATTATCCTTTACTGAGTTTCATACTATAGGAAGATGCACCGCTCGTATCTCAATTTTAAAAGTTATATTCGTATTTTTGTTCTCATATGAGTATGTGCCAGCGATTAGCGGAATAAAAACACGAGCGATTGATTGGAACGAACCACACTCTCAGATTAACAACCGATTGAAGAAAATAGCTTGTGTGCTAGGATTAGTGTAATTTAGACTGCATATTATCTGACAGCACATGGACTGAGTAGCTCACTGAACGGTCATATCCACTGCTAATATACATATACCAGTTGATACAGGGCCTATAACACAGACCAACAGCCATTTTGGTGCATTAGAATTTATACTTATCCTTGGGTATATTTAGGTCGCTGATGCCAAATGTGCCATTAGTTTTGCCCTACCAGCTTTAGTTTTGTGACATATGGTATTACCATTATGGATATTATCCCATTTTACGTTTGATATAAATAAAAAAAACAGTGCCTTTTTTAGCTTCTAAATCATGTGAAGAAAAAACAACTCACTAACATTACATTAACATTACAATAACAATATAACATGGGGTCTTTCGAAAAATTGATACTATCACATATTGTACGGTCGTTTATGACTTATGAGCTGTCAATTTGTGGGCCAAAAAATAATCCAGCTTTTAGTTTTTCTGTACTTCGTACAGTTTTTGTCCTTTGTGTCCAAAGTATGGTCAAGAACCTTCACTAGCTATAGTATCAAGCAAGATTTTGTTTCGCGAAAGAGGTTATAGGCCTAAGTTAATGGCACTCTATATAAAAGTAGAGCTGATAGAGAAAACCTGTTTAGGCCTACATATTTGGAATAAGCACACTAATTATAGCCAAAATCCAGTAAAACATATGAGACACCAAACAAAAAGTTATTTTTCTTGGGCTGTGTAATAAATTGTGCTTTCTTTCTACCGCGATAATTAAACAATACGGCCTCAGCTTCCAAAATTATTAGTAGTTTGCAGCGAACTAGAGGATCACAAGGAGGAATTATTGTACGCCATGCGACAGAGATAGATATTAGTAACACATGTGCAGTCGGAATTCTTTTGTGACGTTATGATCAGTAGTTCATTCTTCATCCGCTAATAAAGACTGCAAATGGTTATAAGTAGGCCTACGGCCCGGAAGTTTATGAAAAAAAAAAATTTTAATAAGGCGCTCCATTACATGCTAGTGTTAAAATGTGTACAACTCTGTGGCGCTACATCTGAAGGGACAAGACCTACCACCCGACCGTTGCGTCATCTACCATAGGCAGATGGCAGGATTGGGGGCATGTGGTCAGCATGCCGACACCCACGGCCGTTAATGGTGGTTTCCATGACCGGAGCCACAAGACCATGCCGGCGGTCAAAATGTGTACAAGACATGACAAAAATAACAGAAAAATTATATTTAATTTTGCATATTGGTACATATTTTGTTAGTTTTGCGACAAAGCATCACATTTGCTTGATATTGAAATATTTAGGCATATTTTTATTAATTTTTCACATTTTTGCACATTTCTGAGAGATTTCAAGTACTGTGCATATGTCTGTTAGCCTAATTCAAATATTTAAAGCATATTTGGGCCTTAGTTAAAAGTTTATTTTACCTTTAACTAGCCACCTAAGTAACACAATATATAAACGCCTCTCTCCCTTAGATAAATACGTTAGATGAATAATAATTATTTTACCACCACTTCTACATTGTTAGTCTTTCTAGTAAACTCCTGGCTTGGCAGAAGTTTAACCTTATTTCTCAGTTTTGACACCGATTAAGGACGGAGTACCTTAAAAAGTGGTGATTATGAATATATAATAGACAATAGTCATGGTAATCAAGGGAAGCTACCTACCAATCAAAGATAAAAATTTATCATGGCCAGAAGCTCTTGACTGGCAATCAAAAATTTTACCAGGAAAAGCTGATGAACACATTTTCCTTTGTAAAATAACTTATGGATTTTAAGCCTATTCTAAACACTTCAATACTTATTTACTGTATAGTCTATCTGAGATTCGGAGTTGTAGCTTAAGCTATATAAGCAATAGCTTATGAATGAATACAACTCATTCCTGTAATACAAGAATCAAAATATTTGTTATATTCCAAATTATATTAAAAATTACAAGTAATTTAATTCGCGAATATATTTCCCAGCGATATTTTCTACTCTCCAAAAGTATGTTTCTAGAATGTAATACATCGTTGATATGCATTTTTGTACTCTGGATGATTGACTATTAACTGACTTCTGCAAACTATGCACTTTGACAAGGAAATAAATTGCATAGTCCTGAACTGAAATAAAAATATCAGGTCGAAGGAAATACACATCTACTTATAATGATATGGAGCGTATGTTGTTTTGTCAGAGACTTAATTATCATGTGTTAGAGTTATGCTCATTAAGGATAAGCTGCATGATATGTGATATGCTTGGCACAATCAATGTTATTTTCTTACATATTGGTCATGTTCTATATTTATATTTTGTAGGCGAAGGCCTGTTTATGCTAACGTTATAAAAGTAAATACCTAGCCTGTATGTAATATAAGTTAAATGCATATAAGCCGGTATTGCAATTCGGAAATAAGTAATCACAGAGTTATCAAAACAGTTTAAACAGATGACTTGTTTGATCCCATAGAGGTCTTGAAGGGCAAAGTGTTTCGAAACATACAACAAGAAAGTGTTTAATTAATGAATAATCTCGTATGTCTACTGCTATGTGAATGCAACGATGAACTTCAAACTTCAATCTCGGAAAGGAAACTCAGAGAAATTTGTGCAAATGTAGATTGTGAAATTTGATAGGAAATGAATGAAAATAATTGATATTATTTGGATATTAGAGATAATCTTCTATCGTAATGTCTTCTGAAGTAAAATATTGGAGGATTCTGACTGTATTTTATTGCTTTGTTCTTTGCTTAGGCAATATGGAAGACACTCTTTAATGGCCGGGCTATTACGGTCTGTGGATTGAAGCCCAGCCATTACATTTGAAACGTATGGGGGTAAGCCATATTTATATCCTTGATAGGGCCATCTCCAATTCCTTTCGTATGTTTCATTCCACCAATTTCCTTTACTTTTTAACCCTACCGTAACGACATGCTACCATTATTACGGTCTTCGATGTTTTAAGCGGTAACTGCAATCAATTCTCACGACTGCACATTTAGTTCAATGCAGAAGAATAGATGTTAACAATTATTTTTAATCATCAATGACAATCTCAAATAGCAATAATGCTCATAACTAGGGACAGTATAGTGTAATACACAGATAACAATATATATTAGAAGTTAGGAAAAAATATAATTATTGAAAATAATATAATGAAACTTGGTGCATTACTAAGATTATCACAGAATTTAGGGGAGAGTTGCCGAAGTTGGACCGTTGCCTAAGTTGGACCTCCTTCATATTTCGCTATGTGTTAGTAGGCCTAACTTAAACCTTCAAGTTGGCTTTACTGGTGAGAAATACTGTCAAGGACGCGTGATCCAACGGTCAGTTGGCTGCAGCCTTTGAAGAAAGTATAACTGCAATTATTGTGTTCTCCTCGTTTGTGTAACAAGAGTCGCGCTACAAATTATAAGCTATTGTGCAGAGTAAGAGTCAGCAAAACAATTACCTACATTATATTCTACAACTGCCTTTCATTAGTTAATAACTAGATATCGTAAAACTAGTTTCAAATTTTGTGAGTCCTTGTAGAATCATATTTCTTTACATGGCGTCCAGTTGCCGATGTTGGACCACTGCGTGTTTCCTAATTCGGACCACCATAACTTCCATTCTTGATCTCAGCGTATAGGCAGATTTAGTATATTTGGTATATTTTACATTTTTTGTGCAATTTGTTTCCTAGGTTATTCTTTGTTTCTTATTTGAAGCACTTTATCAGTACGAAACAGTCTGCTTGTAAATTTACAAATTATAATAAATGGTTTTGTATAATATGCCCTAACTAACTTACTTTAAATGCCATGTGTGAATAATAAATTTGTTAAAATACAGGTTCTTTAAAATATTACAATTATTATTATTATTATTATTATTGTTGTTGTTTTTACTCACAGTTTTACCATCGGTCAAACTTAAGCAACCGGTTTTCTAATTCGGACCATTTACAGACTTCTAAATTTTAAATTGTAGGCCTTGAAGATATATATCTATTCAAAATATAATACTACCAGTGAAAGTGTATAAAATGTAGATTATTGTACAATATATTTTGTATGAATTAAATACATAATAAAATGTAACAAAATGTAAAATCGTTCCAACATAGGCAACCTTCCCCTATAAATGTAATAGCCAGTAAAAACATAAAACATAGGAACCAAGAAAGTAGCTGCGAACGGAAATAAAATTTGGGCTTTGAAGCTAAAGCTTTTATATTTCTAATGTCTTTAATCTCTTTTAGCAATTCGATATAATTCTTGCAAAGGGAATAATGAATACCTTTAATAAAACATTTGACGGAGGTATTTTCTCGTAGGTGTATAAAATTATAACTTCTAGTATAATAGTTGTGAATATGTCATTAAAGGTAAAGACATATTATGATGCGTAATATTTTTATAAACTTCTGCACAACAACACATGACTGGGATTTGAAAAATCATCTAATTGGAAGCATGCTCGAATGTCGATATAATTCTAATGATAGTGTACGTGGATGAAAATTTGTACAGACTTAATAATATACCATAAGTATATCATCAGATTGGTAATATATAAGTTAAGTGGGAGTAAATTAAGGCATGATATATGTTTTTAAGACAACGTTCCGGTTAAACTCATCTCAGCATACGTAACACACCTACAGAGGATAAAATTTATTTAATTGCATATTCTGCATGATTTGACTAATTAAGATGCTGGATTAAAATCAGCCTGACAAATTTACTGGCAATTAACCAGTTTAATATATTTATTATAAAAACTTAAAAAGTCATCCTGGTTTGCGGAATATAATACGAGGTATAAAAGTTTAATAGCTGCAACACATCTATAAAGTCAAAGTAAATTACAGGAAGGAGTTCAAATCACGGCTCTACGCGCCGTTTCTTTCATGCGCATAAGTTCAGCTTCCGAGATAGAGTTAATTTCTCTTGTGATATTGTCTTTAAGTTCTTCTAATGTTTGGGAAATTGACATATACGCTTTATTTTTCAAGTTTCCCCCTAAATAATAGTCCAGGGTGTCCACTGGTCGGGAAAATCCGGGAAAAGGCCGGGAATTTCGTATGGTCGGGAAAATCCGGGAAAAGTCAATAAATTCGTTAAAATATCTGGGAAAACTCGAAAAATTTGTGGCCCACATAAAACAGGTGAAAATGAATACAATTTTATCTTCTGCCAGTTTCCAAAAAATCTCAGCTGCTCTTGAAGATAAACTTCTCCTGCCAAAAATTGCTTTCTTATCTTTAGCAGAAGATTTACAACCATTTCTAAAAGAGTTTCAAGCTAACATTCCAATGGCCCCTTCCCTACATGGTGACCTGAAAATTGTAAAGAGGTATAATCCATGTCAATTCGGGCAGGGACTTACCTTCATAGTCTCAGATGTTAATATATTTAATATATGTTAAAATTCAGGACAAAGTAAGAAACCCATTTTCTTTGTTTTGCCGCAAAAAATTCCTGGGCCGAGATACAGGCCACCAAAGATGGCGTCTCAGATGCCATTTCTCAAGTGTGATTTTCGGAAAAAAAAACTTTAAAGTGCTCTGTTTCTGCAACGGTTCAAGATATTATGTTGTTTCTTTTTTATTTGAAAGATAATGTTCTGCTTCAAATGATATCCTAAGTTTGGAAATGCATGTATAGGGTGTTTTGTTTTAGCCTTCTGAATTTTTTGTGATATATATGATTTTTTATTTTTTTTTAACGCCAAACCCAAAAATTCTTATTTTTTTACTGTTGATCAGTACCAAACAGTACTACATCCCCTGAAAAGGAGATTTTCCACTTTACAGTTCAGCAGGTTTTATAAACAATTGAAAATTTTGCCATAAAGTAAGAAGTGTATGGAAAGAGTTGTGAAAGACGACATTCTAAAAAAGACTTGTCTTCAAGACATCGACCTCAACAAAATTGAAAATTTAAGAGCCCAAGATGTTGACCTTAGTTATGGCACAAGGTCTGCATTAAGAAAGTGTCATGGACTTAAGGATTTAATGTTTCGAAGGGAGAGCAGAGACTATCTGAAATGTGTTGTTGACAAACTGATGGAGAAGTCACCTTTGAAGTATCCCTTAACTCAGGGTTTGTCTTTGATGAGTCCAGACAAAATCGTCTTCACTCCAGAAGAGGCTGTTTCACAGATGGTATCGACAATGGATATTTTGATTCATTCGAGTTTGATTACTCCCTCTATTGCTCAGAATGCAGATCATGAGTAGGCCTATAGGGATCTTATTTCGAAGGAAACTCTAGCAGTTGAGTTCAAATCTTACTCTAAAAACACAAGGTTGGACAAATTTTGGATGAAAACGCTTGATAGTTATAAGACTCCTAGTTTAAGGAAAGTAGTTTGTTTATTACTTCCAATTTCACATCCGGAAATGCTTCAGTGGAACGTGGCTTCTCTGTGAACAGTGACATTTTGGTGGAAAATGTGAAAGAGGAATCCATAGTTGCTCAGCGCCTGGAATAAAATGCATGCTCAAGAAGGAGGTTCAGAGCATCTTTCCATCAATAAAGGTATAATTCTCTCTATGAGAAATGCCAATGCAAGATACAAAGAAGCACTTCAAGGTAATAAGTTGATACATACAGAAGAAGACAAGGTGAAAGCTGAAAAAAGGAAAGCAAATTTTCTAGCCAGAGAACTAGAAGAGAAGAAAAGAAAACTACTCTTCGAGTCCGAAAAAGCTGCAACTGCACTAGATGAAGAAATTAAGTTGCTGAAGTTAAAATAAGCGGGATCAAAAAGACTTCTAGACAATAATAGGCCTATATGAAGGTATATTTAATTTATTTTACTGTTCCTTACTTTCGTATCTGTTATAGCCTAAGTAATTATTATTATTTGCAATTACTTTTGTTACGAAAAGTTTTTTTCTTTTTTAAAGTATGTATAATCCTATAATTTTTCTTACACAGTTATTAGAAAGTGCTTCGTAATCATATTTTGGTCGGGAATTTCACAAATGATCATTGAAAATCAGGGAATAAGTCGGGAATTTCTTCAGCATTACTTGGTGGACACCCTGTAGTCACATACTGTTAGAAGAACTTAAAGACAATTTCACAAGAGAAATTAACTCTGTCTCGGAAGCTGAACTTATGCGCGCGAAAGAAAATTTCCTAAGAAGGTGCCAGTATTGTGTGGATGCAAGAGGAGAACATCTCCAACATCTCTTGTGATGAAGTACGTGGTTATTTTCATTGTAATTTTAACTGTAAATATAAGAACCTGAATCATTACACCGATCGCAGCATTATTAGTGTAGATATTTTACCCGATCGCTCGGGAGTTGGAGCTGTGCCCGCCGCGACGAGGAAACCCGCGTCATTGGCCAACTCTTGCGTGGGACTCACTGTGGATACATAGGCCTACATTAGTCGAGTGTTTACGGCATGGACAATAAAACGCCGGTACTGCATAACTTCTTAATCCACAGGATAAGAAGCTCCAGCCCTTGATATTTAAATGCACTCCAGCAAGACTAATAACGTCATAAACAATAAGTCGTCGTGACTGGAGTAGTTGGAAAGATACTTGCTTTCTGTTTCCAGCTTTGTTTAAAAAAGAACAAATGCGATTTCAGGATTTAATAGCAGTACACAAACATTGTTAAAAATCACAAAAGAAAACTGTAACTCGACCATGGCAAGTGGATCCCAGGGATAAACATGAATCCAATAAGTATGGGGATCTATTTGCTTTGGTTAATCTATTAAACATTGTGGCTTCACTGGTGTTCCTTAATTTTAAGCCAAGAACATCGTTGTTTACTAGTAAAATTTTATAGTTTTTCTTTAAATAGGTGCGCAAAAGGAACGTTGCTGGACTTCATCCTTTCGGTACAATGGCCACGTTAAATCGTCTTTAACTCCTTAATACTTGTATCGCAAATACGAATAAGTTAGCAGACAAATTTCTAACATATTTCGAATTTCTTCAGCAAATATTACTTTTAAAAAGATAATGTATTTACAGAAAATAACTACACTCTATATTTAAAGACTATCTCCCTCCTCTACATTTCATGGGAAATCTACTTTCTACAAAGCTTCAAAGAATATAAAAAAGTGGAAATTTTATTACTCACCATTAGAAGCATCCACTTGAATTTTCGACAAACCACCGACAGCTCTTTAGAAAAACGTCATCTGAAAGAAAATAATACAAATTATGTAGGATAAAGTAATAATTGGTTTAACTGTCAAACACCGCTAGGAAGAGACAATAGTTGCCCTGTGTAAATACTCAGATGTAAGTTTTCATTATCTGTGTCGATCTAATGGGCTAAAACCCTGAGTTCAAACTGGATAATCCCGATTTCAAATCTTCCCATAACACAAGATTCCACCCTTTACTTATACCGAGTATGTTTCCAACAGTTCAGATAATCCGAACCCATATTTTCTGCAAGAAATATGGTAGTGTTTTACTTCGTATTACAGCAGAGATACACAAATTCATCTTAATGTGGATTGAAGGGCTATGTCGCGTTTACGGACTTGGGGTGGATTGATGACATGTTGTAGGCCTAATCTTACTGCATCTTCCTTCATCAAGTAGGCTGCATTCTGTATTGCTATTTATTAAAAAAGCTGATACATTCTGCAGCATTTTAGTATGCCTAACATAATCACAAGGTATACAGCCTGCACGTTTAAGTGGTTAGCGTGCTGAAAGTCTGGGTTCCATCCCCAGTACTCCTCAGATTTTTCTGAGATAGCGGGGCCAGAAACGGGGTGCTCCCAGGCTCATGAGGATAATCGAGGGGCTACTTGAAAAAGACGCAGTGTATGTGATCACGTAAACCATCAATAATGACCATGGATAACGGAATGCTTAACCACATACCCACAATCCTGTCATTTTCCAAAAGTAGATGACGCAGCTGCCGATTGGAAGGCCTTTTAAACAAGGGAAGTAGCGCCATGGAGCTTCGTTTAGTGATCACAAGGTACAATGGCAATATGAGAAAAAGGTGCTTTTGCAGATGCTGAAATCTAATATAAAACTTAATTTCTGACCTTTTTTAGGCCTTAAGGACTTAAAAACAAATAAACTACTTCTAGCGAAAGCCCGATATTGAATACCAGTATCGTGTACAACAGTCTACTTCTTGCCACGGGTAGAGAATGCAAAAATAAAAATCAAAGATTAAGCGTGGTCTGGTAGCATATTAATAAAATAAAATAAATTGTGGTCTGGAAAGAAAATGCGAGACAAAAGTGTTAAGTAAACTTGCCTACATTCCAGAATTATTAATGTATATCATCAAAAAGATTAAATGCCACAGATATTAAGAGTTATTGAGGCCACAGAATAGGGCACTACTAGCGGTTATGCAATCCTTATTCTGCTTACAACAAAATTTTATTTACATTATCGACTAACAACGAGACAAAAGAAATTCTTTTCCTAAGACGGTATGAACTATTAGAGAAGTGTGTACATTTAAGTAAATGTGAATGTAGCAAGTTGCATTCTTCCTGCTGATATCCCTAAAAATATTTCTCTTAAAGTTTCACTGAACTACACTACTTCCCCAACCATCAGATCTGTGAAGACAAGTTGAAGTATGAAGTTCTTTTACTTCCGCCAAATTACAAGGAGATTCTTCTGAAAATGGTATAAGAAAGGCAATTTAAATAGTCATAAATTTAAATAGTCATATATTTGAATCCCGTTTAAATGTAAGTACATAAATATTCACATCACCTTATTTTATTTACCATTGTCCAGTGAAAGTAATACGATGGATATGTAGCCTATATAAATAGATACAGAAAAATCTCGAAAATTAATGCCTTGCCTTGCCTTTCCTTAGGTAAAGAGATACATAAAGCTCGCAGGGACTAGCTCTGCCTATGAGTTTGACGGAGCTAGCCCTACTGGAAGTTTGGAGGCCATTGTTACGGGGTTATTTATTTATTTATTTATTTATTGATACATTTGTGGTGTTGATGTTTTTGGACTTGTTTTAGGTAGACTTTCTAATAACAAGGTGAATTTTATTTACTTACATAATATGATATAAATTGGTTTTGGAAATGTTTGTATGAATATTTAGGCCTCCATTTAAATTAGCACCCTTTTTGACTAAATTAAAGCAATTTTTTACACATTTTATGTTAATATTTTTACCTAAAATCCCTAGTTTTAATGATAGCGATGGTGAGAAAGCTGTGGCCAATGGAAAAATTCCGAAAGTTTCTTTTTAGATGAGGAATCTGTTTAAAAGAATATAACAAGAATATCTCTACATAAAAGGCATGTCCGTATAGTTATGGTATAAGTTACTCAAAAGACAGCTCAAGATGCAGTTCTTGTGATAGATAGGAAGAACATTTTGATTTGTACTGTATTGTATATTGTTAATGAACCTGAGAAGCGATACTCTCTCTTGCTCCTGGCTGCATTAGGGCAACATAACTTAGGCCTAATACTTATTCAATGGCAATGGGCAATTCCTAAGCAAGTTAAAGAAATATTATCTATTTTATGGAACCCGGAGGTTCATTGCCGCGCTTACCTTAGCCCGCCATTCAACCCTATTCTGTGCTAATTCCATCCAACCATCCCTCTCAAATCCTGCTTCTCTTAAATCTATCCTAATACTCTTCTCCCACCTACGTCTAGGTCTTCCAAGTGGTATTTTCCCTTCGGGTCTCCCAGTCAATATTTTTTAGATATGTCTTTCCTCCCCCATGCGCGCAACATGTCCAGCCCATTTCTTCTCCGTGATTTAATTACCATTACTTTGTATTTAGATACTTCAGAATCCTCTTAACAAAAATGTGTATATATTATCAACAAAACAGAATGGAAAAGTTTTCAATGACAGTCACAAAGGGCAAGGAGGATAATGCTAATAATAAAACACATGTCAAGCCTTTTATTATGCACACTAAATAACTTCATCTAAGCTCATTCCTTTTTTTTCTCTCCTTGGTATAATATCATATATAAGGGAAAAATGCAACTGATAAACAAAATTATTTCTAACAATATTTTATAACAATTTGGGCATACTATTGGTATATAAACGCCCCAGTCAAAACTAATCCAGTATACAGATACAAATACGGTTCAGACATGTGCTGTTGTCTCTTAGCAGATGATTGAAGATTGAAATTGGTAATCATAAGTAGGGTTGCCAGACGTCAGTATTTAGTATGGACAGTCTGTATTTTGAGGTCTGTGTCCGTATCGTACAAACAAAAAATTAAATGTCTGTATTTTATTGAGTCGGATTCGAAAAGACAGAAATTTTGAAATGGAGGTTGTTTCAGTTTCTACATCCTTCGTACTGCATAATCTGCAAGGAAAATAGTTTCAAAAACAGAAAGATGTAAATATGTGGGTTGACGTTTTCAACAAGTTAAAAGAAAATGAAAACAGATGTAACAATTTTGAGAAAGTTTTGGAATTTGTGTACTGTCTCCCGGGAACTTCTGACTTGTGGAGAGAATGTTTTCTTTGATGAAAAGTGTTCAACCTGAAAGAGACTGGCTTGAAGTAAATAAGGTAAAATCAGTGCTTCAAATAAAAGTCAATTCTGAATTTTCATGTGTGAATTTCTATGATTTGAAAATGAAATTACATCTTTTATAAAGCAGGGTCATTAATCCCAGAAGTATGAATATGACTTTATATTTTATATGACCGATGAATGGCATTGGCTGATTTATTGATACTATAGCCTATGTTTAAATAGAAAGTTTGTCTGTTTGTAAGAATCAGGATATTAATAATTTTATGTGCTAACTTTATAAACTACAACGTAGTGGGTATCGTAGTGGGTAGCCTATATAGCTTTAAGTAATTCTCCCTACTTTTTGAGCAAAAAAGGTCGTATTTTTGTATGGCAACCCTAATCATAGGCCGCTCATAGTATACTACCTTTGTAAACGGAAGTTCAAACTAGCATTATTATTGAATTCGTTTACACTAACTTTGAACAGCTACATAGAACTTCAATTTTCTAACGCACAAGAGTCGGTCGGTCGGTAGAGTTAAATATGGTTAAAAACGGGAATATACTGCTGCGACCTAGGCATTTAACCGTTGCCAGTGTGTTCTCTTACGTGCCTGTTAATTCAGGCACACATAAATGCCATCGACCTGGGCCATAATCGAACCCTCAACCTTCAGCCAATGCATTACGACGCACTTAATGTTTGGGAATTTTACTAAATTTTAAGAAGCGAACATAAAACCCTAGTTTTAATAATTCCTTTATTGCAACCAATGGTCATAGTATGATAAATGGATCATGGAGCTCTCTGGCGGAATGATATACGGCAGATGAAATAGGAGCACCCTGAGAAAACCTGCCCCGACCCCATTTTGTCCACCACAAATTCCACAAGGATCCACCAAGATTCGCTCCGGGGTCCCAGCGGTGGAAGGCGAGCGGTCTAACCACTCAGCCATGGGGGCGGCCGTTAGCACAAATTTACCCTGAACTTCTCTAATACATCAGGTCAATGAAAGACATCTCCTCGACCTTGACTCAGTTATCGGATTATGGGCCAGTGACTTATAGACTTTCACCGTATATGCAGGTAACAGGTGTTAATCATCCATCAATAGATCGATCAGATACAAATATAGATTATACGTATAACTTTTGTTTCCTATTGAGGACAACTGCTTTACTACGTAGGTATAAATGCTAATTGCGTTTTATTAGAACATGTAGGTTCTGTTTTGACTTCCACTTTTTTAACCTTGCAGTTTCGATGAAAACTTAAAAAAACTCATACGTCTTTCTCATACCAGATAGCTAACGGTTCTGTAGTTTTTTCTTCGAGAGTTTTTGTTGTTGTTATTCTTTGTCTAATCGGATAATAATAATAATAATAATAATAATAATAAAATTTTATTGTCATTAAGCAAATAGCAATAGACAAAGTCAAAATCTTAAAATAACTAATATACACAATCTATCATAACAATAAAAAGAAAACATGATAAACCTATTAAGACAAGAATATAATAATATAATAATATAATAAACAGCGTCCAGCAAATTACAGAAATTACAGTACAAATTTCTTATTTGTTTTGATCAAAGAATTCTTGAAGGGAATAATAAGGGGAATTTACTAAGAAATTATATAGATTATTTTTAAACAAATTCACTGGTTGCTCTGCTATTTCTAAAGGAAGTTTATTATACATAACTAAACCTAAAACTCTGTAGCTATTGTGAGATTTCGATAACCTATTAAATGGAATGTCCATGTGTTTATTTCTCCTTGTATTGTAGTTGTGAATGTCTTGTCTGAGTTGATGTTCTGCTATGTTATTTTTTGTGTGGAGTAATACGTGATATATATAGAGATTTATTACTGTCAGGCATTTTTGTTTAATAAACAGAGGTTTACAGTGATCTAATTTTTGTGCATCCGATATTATTCTAATAGCTTTTTTTTGAAGGAGTAGTATATTATTAATGTAAGCACTATTTCCCCAAAGTAAAATACCATACGAAATTATACTTTGAAAAAAAGCAAAATATGCAGATCTCATATAAATACTTGGAACATGATTTTTTAAACTTCTAAGTAAAAATACAACTCTAGATAATTTGGTTGATATATATGCTATATGATGTTCCCATGTCAACTTCCTATCAATATAGACCCCTAAAAATTTGACATTATCTACACTGATGTGTTCAGGTAAGTTTCTTAAGCTGAGGTAAAGTTCCTGTGTCTTGTTTTCATTCATTAAAAAACCATTTACTTGAAACCATGTTGATGCCTCAGACAGAGTGACCTTTGTTAAATTTTGAAGCGTTTGAAAATCTGAACTATAGGCCTATCGTATGTAGTACTGTTGAACCTCGCTGCATAAAAATAATGCTCGTGTCCGTAATTCTGTCTTTTGTAGCTGATTCATAGGCGAAGTTGGAAAATTTAATTAGCAGGTCCTTAACCCCTCCGACCACATCTATTAAGACAAGAAATTATACTGGGACTACTAGCCTATAACCAAATAAGGAACAATTCACACACATTTTTTTTCCTTCTTACATCCAAAGAGTAAGAAAAACATTGTTTTCAGTAAACAATAGCACGATTGGTCTCTCCTACAGGCAAAACATATTATTTTTTCCACATAGAATACATTTGATTTTTAAATTCTTGATAATATCATATGAATACTTAAATATAATGAATTAAAAATAATTTTCTAGGTAAACTAAAAACACTATTAATAAAAGGAAGAAAAATATAGGCATTTATTAAGTTTATCAAACTTCTGATAAGTAGTTTGCTAGGCAATTACGTAAATAAAAAAGACGTATCTGGAAAGAAACCATATTTTTAAACTCGCGAATTAGGCCTAATTCAACCGCATTGACGGTTGACACAATTTCTTGTTATACACACTGATAGATCTCTATCTTTCCGATACACCATTAAAAGGTCGCTCCTTTATAAGTATATAAATATATAAAGCATTTAATACACATAGCGGAATATATAATTCTTTATTAAATATTATAAGAAAACGATTATGCTTGGAATTTTTTTGTTTAGATTTAGAAAATTTACACATTGCTATTTATGATTCCTGTGCTTGAAGGACTCGAACTCTCAATCAAAGTAGGAGGGCTAAAGGGCTGAGAAATAGACTTAGAGGATTATTGAACACGAATGAAAATGATGAAATGAAAACCAGGGTTGATATTTGTATTTAAGTAAGAAGTATGTTAGAATGACGAACCAATGCATATTACTTTTAGCGATTATGACGACACAACGTAAGTCTATTTCCAACAGAAATACTGTCCCACTACAGTAGCCAATCAGTAGACAGACAGCAAGGATTATGACTCTTATAGTAATTAAGCTTTTAATGTGTTACGTCTTCTTGGATGACGTGAACGAGAATGACACAGAAAAGCAAACAATATTTGAAAATATGTAGGGGCTCTATGCATGCGAGCCTTTGCAGTTGCCATTTGAAGATGACTTCGTGCAGACATCTATCTCAAGCAAGTATCTACCATTGAAGACTTAGCTGTAATTCTGTGCTTTCATTAGAATTATTATGATTGAAGTTAAGAAAAGAAGTTAGTGTGAGCGAAAGACATTTACGCTTTGATATGCCTACTACTAAATCTGTGTCACATCGGAATATCTTCATGAGCATGTTGTAGCATTCTGCAGTTTCAATTCACAAAGTTATCCAGCTAAAAATCCGAATTAAAAAAGAAAGAAAAACGTAAGTAGGTCCTTCACGTAGCTTATTCGATAAACTTGTGAGTAAAACGTATTCTTTGCTAAAGCCTCATTATAAACATCTACTGTGACAACTATAATCAGACAAATAGGATCCTTAGGTAATCTCTTGGTAAAAGAAGTAAAGAAGACATCATTCATGTCTTACATTATTTTCTTAATTTAAACCAAGGAATATAAATGAGGCGGCTAGAACTTAATAACGTATTTTCCTGAATTCCCTAATGCTTCCGGAAAAAATCTGTAGTTCCATATATGTGTCTTCTTGTAAAAGTGGAGTTACAGTTCAATCACGGCGCTTTGAAAGTTTGCGTGCACATCGGCATAGTATTTTTATCTTGCAATATCATCGTGCTCATCGCCACACACCCTTCGTAGGGGTGGACATAGAGACAAAGTTGGAATTACATTATCGTATTGAATGCAATGGAGTTCACAGTAACTGCTAGATAGACAGAAAGACAAACACTTCCTTTTATTATTATAGATACATACTGTGTACATTAATATTATAATTGATTTGTTTAGAAATCATTCATAAAGTATCTGCCTGCGATTGAATAAGACTTTGAATTAATCTAACCTAATCTAATCTAATCTAATCTAATCTAATCTAACCTAACCTAACCTAACCTGACAACCTATCTACGATATCAACGGCCGGTTTCCTTAGCCGCGGTAGCTAAGGGGTGCTGCCTTGGTACCGTGGTGAAGGAGGCTGTAGGTTTGAGTCTCTATGTCCACCCCTAGCCCCAACGGGTTGTGTGGCGATGACACGATAATATTACAAGATAAAAATACTATGCCGATGTGCACGAAAATGCGACTGTGCCGATGTGCACGACACCCTTTGAAAGGGATGTCCACTGTTAAAATAAATAAATAAACTCTGATAGGCTGCATCGGGGACACAACCCCAGGGTACGAGATTCGTCTTATGCACGCTGCCTAAACCTAGCGCTGATTTGGTTTCATATTTGCAATAAATAGACAAAGCAGTACTGAATGTATATTCAGTATTCAGTATATTCCTGTTAATGTATTCTATTTAGCAAATATTTTAAAATCAATATAGGGCTAGCTATAATTTAACATACCGTACCTTTCTTTCTGTTAAATTTGTAAAGGCAGAATGTATACTAGCTTACGTATGTACTCGTATAACATACAATTTACTTCACAGTTTATAAGTAGGCCTTAATATAGCTACATAAATTCCCTGTCAAATTTGCACATAATAAGTTACGTCATAGGTCATAATAAATATACAGGGTGTTAATGAATAACACCGAAATATTTTACCTGTGTATAGAGACAAGCAACTTCTATTAGGAGATTTTTGCTCTCAGACGTAAAATGTGTAAGCTACAGGGCACTAAAGTCATTACAATTTGGTTCTCATAGGTCAATAATGAAGGGCAATAGGGTTAAAATTTTTATTAAATTAACTTCATGCCTTCTTAGTGATCGATAAAAATCTGATTCTTAATCATTCATCAAAAGCTATATCATAATTTCGAGTTTTCATAATCTGCAAAATTTACAGACTAATCACATGACTGGTCGCCAATGCATTAGTTTTGTTATTCTTAACTACAGCGTTAACGAAGTTCCTTTGTTTTGCATTTTTTCAAATGTTAGAAGTCAGTGGCTGCCATGCTCTGAGAGATCTTCTGCTGTAACAGGAAAATTTTAACCCATAAACCAAAAATCTCTTAATAAAAGTTTCTTGTCTATGTCCCCTCTATACACACGTAAAATATTTCGGTGTTATTCATTAACACCCTGTATAAACATCTGACTGCATTTTTAGTTAAGGCCATCTCTATGCGCCATCAAGAATGGAATAAGCCACTGAGGCCGTGGTTTCTGCATTCATTTGTCCAAACTTGGCATATTTCCGTTACATCTACCTGTTTAATATGCAGTTTAATATGTGACACTCCCAAGTTCGATTTTTAAAACGTTTACACGTCATAACTGAGGCAATACACTTTGCCTACGCGATTTTCTGACTCCAAATATAAGCAATACGCTCTCTCGTTTCATATTCCGACGTAGAGAAAACAGTCGAACTAGGGAAGTGCACGCCGCTGGACGATAGGCCTACTGGCGTTTTCTCAATGTCGTATGAGTATTTTCATTTACTGATTACTTTTAGATGCACATTATTATTATTATTATAGAAAAAACAAAGTTTTTTTCATAAAACATAAATTAATTATAAAAATAGTAAATATTGAACATGTAACGTTGCAACACATTGAATTAAATGTCTTGTCCTTTTATGGTTATTTAAAGGGGGTGTACTGCAATTTAGGCCTGTGACCGTCTCCGGAATTTTATGCACACATAAGTGTCATGAGTCATATAGACTGCGCTGGAAGATGAATTATACTTCTTAATTAGAGTGTTTTAAATTTAGAATGGAAATGGAAATTACTTATTATAACTTTTAAAAAATATTTAGTTGTTTCAACCTCAGGCAAAAATGTGTTCAAGCCAGTGTGGAAGAGAGATTGCTCATTATTAGAGACAGGATTCCCATGCACCATCAAATCTTAAAATACGCATGCATTCATGCACTATCAAATGACCAAATATGAACAATGAAGTGAAAAAACACTACAAACATGTAGGCCTACTATCAAAATTAAAAATTACATTTTTTTTTTTTTTTAGTGGCACAATGTAGGCAGCCTTTCCAATTTACCAATAGCCAAGTTCATCTGCCAGAATGTTTTTGATCGCAGAAAATTATTTTTCTACGTCACAAGAAGTGACAAGTGCAAACTTAAATGATGATACTTGAGACAAACCTAGGCCAAATTCTTTGTCTAAAACATTTTTACAGGAAATTACTTTTTAAAGGAACACATAAATCCATAATAAGGATTTCTATTGATAACTTTATCCAGTTTATCTTTAGCTGCCCGTAGGCAGACCTCCATAAGCAGATCCTAGATGCACTATTATGTGATATAATATAATAATTATATGCACTCAATCTAGAAAAGTTTGTATGGAAATCATGTCTTTACTCATTACTAAGGGAACTTCTACGTACATAATGTTTCTAATAAAAGGTAGTCTGGTAGCTGATGAACAAATTATAGACTAAACCGTTGAAGCCATTTTCGAAGAAATCACAAATAAGTATACTTCGAAACTCAAATAAGTATACTTCGAAACTTCAGGCTATTTAGTGACCCCTTTCAGAGCTGAATTTATCAAATTCATCAAATGAAATCGACAGTGAATTATAAGTTTGAAATCAAGTTTAAAAATCTCAGTAAAATACTAGGTTTCCATGCATGACAACTATAAAAAATGAATTAAAATCCTGACATTTTAATTTAAGTCAGTATCATTTAGCTGCGTTTTTCTGCAATATTTTGCAGTGACGGGTTTATACGTCAGCAGCAGTGAAACGGTTAAATCAATTAGGCTACAATTCATTGCTGTTGTCTTTCTCATTAGTGGTAACTAAATGAATAGAATATATTTATATAACTTCCTTAACATAGAGGTAGGCTATCCAATACAACTCAGTACACCAAACAATTTTGATCACAAGTTATTTATTTAAAACCTAAGACGCAATTTCTTTTTGCCAAGTTGACAAGAGACAGATGTATAATTTTTTTAAAGTATGAAAAGTGATACATGTCACACAATGGGACACAATTTTCAGATGATAAGCTACGCTTTTTTTTATTTACTTAGACTACATTTGTTTAGAAAATATTGTAGGAGAAAAAATCCTCTGACACTGAGATTCAAACCCAGTACCTTCGACTATCCGTGCCGCTGCTCTACCAACTGAGCTAGAAAAAAAGTACAGTCAGTTCAGTTGCTAGGTTAGCGAGAATACAGTTCCAGTTAAGATAGTGTATAACTTTGCCTCCCTCTACCTTTTTCTCCCCTCTGTCCATCCTCTGCCATGTTCAAATTTATGTTGCATACGCTATGGACTCAGAGATATATGGTGGGGTGTGTAATGCAAGGAATTCCAATATAAAGGCTTGGGTTCAACTCCTGGTGTGGATCAACAAAATCGAGGTTTCCAGCGATTTTCAGATCTATTTTGGCAACTTCCATTCCCTATACCCTCATAGTATAATCAGGGCCGTGGAAAGAAAGTAAGGACCCCAGGGACAAATTTTCCCGGGCCCCGTCAAATATTAAATTCACTACCCAACTCGCCCTTTATAACGTAAGTTATGCAAAAAAAATTATGCAACGATATTACATAATTATTAAGTACCAGAATGATACCGGTACGTTATGAGAGTGTCTAGCAGACAGTACTGTCTGTCTGTTTGTCCGTGTGTCCGTAAGCCCGATAACTTAAATACCTTTTTATCGGATTATCATAAAACTTAATTTACCATTTATAACGCCCATGGGACGAAGCCTATTGATTTTGGACCAAATCGGTTAACTGATGCCGGGCACGAAACTGAAAAATACATTAAAATGTTCTAATTAGGAACAATTTTATCTGTATGTACCAGTTTAATCTTTTGAAAATTATGATTTTAAATGCCGAACGTTAGTGAGGCCTACTATTGAGTCCAAAAGGATTTCTGTTTTTACTTTTCAAAAATAGCAAGAATAATCCGTTTCAGATTAACTGATTAATTCTATGTCACCGTTATACGACAGGACAATGCAGATGAAATAAACACAACAAACATAACTTAAACTGTTTATTGGCTTATAACAAACTTTATTTTAGAGTAAATTTAGAAATTAAAAAATAAAACCAGGTCGGTCGGGCCCCCTTTTGGAGCCCGGGCCCCGGGTCTGCAGCTCCCTCTCGTCAGGCCAGAGTAGGCTATAATCTTACCATTTCAAACAAACATTCGTTACATATCTTTACGGTTGTTGGGAACACTGCTTTTTTTAAAAAGTTTTCTGACATTGTAGGCTTTAATAGTTAAGGGGCACTGCTTTTTGTAAAATAAGTGGACGGCGATGGATGTTCTATGAAAGGAAAAAAAAATCAGGTAAACTGGTGTAACAAAGTGCCAGAATGCTTTTTAGGTAGATTTCGAAGAAAAATCTACCTATTGCAATGGATACCATGTCATGATTTTCGAAAAATTCTTTCATATCTTTACGTTTCATGCTCCCCTAAGTTCGAAACCACCGCCCGTTCAAAAAAAATTATTGTGATATATATATATATATATATATATATCTTTACACGATAGCGGCCGTAATTTTGAAGATATTTGAACCAAATTTTATTATGTTATTTCTAGGCCCAATAGTTCGGACAAGTTCGTTAATGGGCAAAATTGGCCCAAGGGGGTGGTTGGGGGAGGGGGTTGAAATTTTAAAACATTTATATCTTGGCCCCTATGAAGTATAGAGGGAAACTTTGTTTGAATAAATTAGAGTACTCCCTATGGAGTTCACAGTGACACCAACGATTCGGGGGTTCGAGTGAGGGTGGGGGTGGGGGATGAAAATTCGAAACTTTTGAAACCACGTTTTGTGGGGATCGTTGAAAAGC
The DNA here is from genome assembly GCA_964059195.1 of Ectobius pallidus. Classification (NCBI taxonomy): domain Eukaryota; kingdom Metazoa; phylum Arthropoda; class Insecta; order Blattodea; family Ectobiidae; genus Ectobius; species Ectobius pallidus. Next base: position 100,737,058 of record CAXKWD010000002.1, on the reverse strand, counting down.
TCTTGATGAGTACTCTACAAATCAATAAATAGTTTCTTGATAGCTCTCATATGACGCGAGATTTTAATGTTTGAAAATAATAACACTTAAAAGAATTATTATAATATCATAATTTTGTCTTGTTTAGCGGCTTTGCTAATTTTATTCATTGCTAATCTTGCGCATGGCCTCCCAGAATATTATATCCTATTCTTGTTGTCAAAACAAATGATTGTAGGCTCTTCCTCTTTACCGAATTCAGTTCTTATTACTGCAGGTTTGCCATGCCAAGGCTAAAGAAGAAGAGTGCTATGCAGCGACAATAAATTAAACCAAAAGCACTTCGAAATCTACCTCCGCCTGTAGGCCTGCCTAAAGGGATTTTTTTAAATCAGTGATGATTGCAATTATGATAGGCCCATGCAGAAAAGAAATTACTTTTGTAACAGATCTCCGAGTTAAACTCCAGATCGATTCATCAAGCAGTTCTTGCGGAAGAACAAAGGTCTAAAGTTTCATTCTTAACCTTAATTCATATTCGTACGGTGTCGTGCACATCGGCGTAGTATTTAGGTAGATTTCGAAGAAAAATCTACCTATTGCAATGTTCAATCCATGTCATGATTTTCGAAAAATTCTTTCATATCTTTACGTTTCATGCTCCCCTAAGTACGAAACCACCACCCGTTCAAAAAAAAAATTGTGATATTTATATACCGTATATATTTATATATAGCCTATCTTTACACGCTAGCGGCCGTAATTTTGAAGATATTTGAACCAAATTTTATTATGTCATTTCTAGGCCCAATAGTTCGGACAAGTTCGTTAATGAGCAAATTTGGCCCAAGGGGGTGGTCGGGGGAGGGGGTTGAAATTTTTAAAAATGTATATCTCGGCCCCTATGAAGTATAGAGGGAAACTTTGTTTGAATAAATTAGAGTACTCCCTATGGAGTTCACAGTGACACCAACGATTCGGGGGTTCGAGTGAGGGTGGGGGATGAAAATTCGAAACTTTTGAAACCACGTCTTGTGGGGTATCGTTGAAAAGCTCTTGATGAGTACTCTACAAATCAATAAATAGTTTCTTGATAGCTCTCATATGAGAGATTTTAATGTTTGAAAATAATAACACTTAAAAGAATTATTATAATATCATAATTTTGTCTTGTTTAGTGGCTTTGCTAATTTTATTCATTGCTGATCTTGCGCACGGCCTCCCAGAATATTATATCCTATTCTTGTTGTTAAAACAAATGATTGTAGGCTCTTCCTCTTTACTGCAGGTTTGCCATGCCAAGGCTAAAAAAGAAGAGTGCTGCGCAGCGATAATAAATTAAACCAAAAGCACTTCGAAATCTACCTCAGCCTGTAGGCCTGCCTAAAGGGATTTTTTTTATCTTGAAATATTATCGTGCTCATCGCCACACAACCCGTTGATGCACTAAATTGGGCATTACTCCGGTACCGGTCAACCGATTTGGTCCAATATAAATAGGCTTCTTCCCATGAACGTTATATATGCGTATACCAAGTTTCATGAAAATTCGATAAAGCGTATTTGAGTTATCGCACGTACAGATATTTTCCCGTCCCCACACACAATCTCATAAAGTACCATACTGGCATTTAATAAAGCCTTGTTGCTTTAAGTTTTATTTAACCTTTTTCATTTTAGTGGAAGGCCAAATACTCAACAGAGATGTCTGCTCTGAGGAAGCATTTCTTATTAGTAAGGTTTCGACTTTGGCTGTTTGATGGAAATTTATCTGCATGGTATGAGGTCTTTAGCTAAGGGGTTTATCGAGACTTTGACTAGTAAGCTTTCTATTCCATGGGAGTCCATATAGTCTAGTATTGCTTAATGGTGAGCAAATTTTGATATCTGATAAGCTATGTCCATACTGAATTTACATAACCTTTGTAATATACACATATCTTAGTAATTAATATTCGTACTTTTACGGAGAAGCTTGTAAACAGATATTATGTAACTGATTTCAGGCGGAAACAAATTGAGCAACTGAACAGTTTTGTCCAGAATGTCAAGAGAGGAGGTGCTCTTAGTTTAAACTGTATCCATTACTACAAAAAAGGAGAAAAATTAATAATTAGCAGATTTGACAACTGCTACAAGAAAGAAAAAAATGTGTTAGAGTTACAATAATTAGAGACACATCCACATATTCAATACGATTTAAAACTTCACCTGGATAATGCTACAAAATTTTTAAGTTTTTTGTGTGCAGTTACCAAAAAAAGTCATGAAAGTATTTATTCTATGATAATGCAGATCAAGCAAGAAACTTTAAAATGATACATTACTAGCAGGTGCACGTGGCTTCCTTTGCATTTATTACTTCAACTGCTACATGTTTCATTTTAATCATTTATTTAACAGAAAAATAATTACAACACTATATTTATTGATACTGACATCAATTTTATATAAATTACATGAATTACTTATTTTTATTTTTAATTATATGGCAAGATGTAGTAAATAAATAATTAAAATGAGTAAAATGAATCTTGTCCTGCCATATGGTCAAACACATTCAAAATGAAACATTAAAACAAACCTCAGAGTCATGAATCTTACACGCAAATCATGCATTAACAATTCAAAAGACTGATAGTTAAAAAGCTAAAAATCTGACTTGGAAGTGCATTTCACACTTGGGGGAAAAAAAGACCTCAAATTTGAGTTCCCTAGCACAAAAAATCCCTTTAGGCAGGCCTACAGGCGGAGGTAGATTTCGAAGTGCTTTTGGTTTAATTTACTGTCGCTGCATAGCACTCTTCTTCTTTAGCCTTGGCATGGCAAACCTGCAGTAAAGAGGAAGAGCCTACAATCAATTGTTTTGACAACAATAATAGGATATAATATTCTGGGAGGCCGTGCGCAAGATCAGCAATGAATAAAATTAGCAAAGCCGCTAAACAAGACAAAATTATGATATTATAATAATTCTTTCAAGTGTTATTATTTTCAAACATTAAAATCTCGCGTCATATGAGAGCTATCAAGAAACTATTTATTGATTTGTAGAGTACTCATCAAGAGCTTTTCAACGATACCCCACAAGACGTGGTTTCAAAAGTTTCGAATTTTCATCCCCCACCCTCACTCGAACCCCCGAATCGTTGGTGTCACTGTGAACTCCATAGGGAGTACTCTAATTTATTCAAACAAAGTTTCCCTCTATACTCCATAGGGGCCGAGATATACATTTTTAAAAATTTCAACCCCCTCCCCCGACCACCCCCTTGGGCCAATTTTGCTCATTAACGAACTTGTCCGAACTATTGGGCCTAGAAATAACATATTAAAATTTGGTTCAAATATCTTCAAAATTACGACCGCTATCGTGTAAAGAGATATATATATATATATATATATATAAATATAAAAATATCACAAAATTTTTTTTTGAACGGGCGGTGGTTTCGTACTTAGGGGAGCATGAAACGTAAAGATATGAAAGAATTTTTCGAAAATCATAAAGTGGTATCCATTGCAATAGGTAGATTTTTCTTCGAAAATCTACCTAAAAACAGCTGCATAGTGAGTTTCATCCAAATTGTTCAATGTTTTCCCATTTAGGCGTTGCATTCATGATTCCTCTTCTGTCCACCTATGTAAAAAGAATTCAGATCCCTGCAAGTCATTATGTTTTAAAAAAATGAATCAAGCAGAGCAGGCTAACAATATTGAAGCGATCAACAAATTTAGGTGTTATATTGCAAGTGATGCTATTTCTTTCCCAGTTGATATGGCAGTAGAACAAGGCCTGCAATTAATGTTACAATATTGAAATGTATTAGCAGTGCTTCAATAGAATAAAAAAACATGTTTTCTGCCAATTTTTACTCATAACTTGCGAACAAAAATTAAAATTAAAAATCCGGCTTAGATGTGTATTCCGACACTTTCAGTCCACCTAACAATTTCAGATCTCTGCATGCCACAGATTTGGCTGGACATCGCACACAAACAGCCAGACAAAAGGACAGACAGAGAAACACTTCCTCTTATTATATAGATGGAGATCACAATATGTATAGGTACAAAAGTTTAATGTATGAATTTTGAACTAAACATACCGGTATCTTTATCAGCTTAAAGGAAATGACAAAATAAGAAATATCAGCCCTTTGTTATAAATGCATCTATTCCTTTAACAGGGTGTCCACACAAATTTTGATACAAATTTCCCTGACTTTTCTCTGACTTTCCATGACCAAAGTTACTAATTTCCCTGACTCACAAAAAGAACATTTGTCAGACCTCTGTTATAAAGATAAGTTTCTGTTAATATGATGAACATAAATGTGGACATCCAAAAAAGTGCATTTTGATGAATATAAATGCAGAGTAAATCAAAGTATAGTCGTCGTTCTGTCTTCCACAACACACCTACAAAGGAACTACAAGTTTTATAACACCAGTATTCAGTCTTTCAAAACACAACCATAAAGGAATTACAAGTTTCATAAATCATTTCATAACATCTTCTCAAGCACTGCCATCTTCTGTTGAATTTCTACATCTTCTTTTTCGCGCTCATAATTCATTTTTCTTTTTTTTTCTTCTAGCTCTCTAAGTTCTTGCTGAATTTTTTTTCTCTTCTCTTTTTGTCTTCCTCAGCATTTATCTGTCTTTTCTTTTCTAAGTAAACCTGATATCTTCTCCTGGAAGCTCTCACAGAAGTTAGCATACTTCTTGTAACAGTCACTTCTTTTGATCCACCCATACTCTTCACAGCATCATATACGATACGTTGAGCCACCAGAGATTCTTGTAACAAATTTTCAAGTAAGAGACATTTGTTTACAGAAAAGCCACTTTCAACTGAGGCATTACCGTGTGATAAAATTAAGCACAACTTTATGACAAACCATAAATCATCAAATCCCTTGTCATTTCCAATTAGTGTATAAAAAAACTCGTCAAGTGCAACTATGTCCTTGTCATCACATGCAAAATCAGTGAATTGCTTCTGCCATTTTTCAGACTGAGCTTTAACTATCAGTTGGGTATACTGTTTTTTTGCCCTCTCAGCCAACTCGTCGCTCACTCTCTTGTTACAATGCAATTCTTCTAGGACAGCATCTATTCTCTTCATCCCCAAACTTGACTGATAAAAAATGACTCTTGGAACAAAGCAGGTTAACCCTCGTGCAAGATGAGATTTCAACGGGCTTTTGGCTTTCAGCTTTTCAACCATGCTGATAAGAAGTTTTCGAAACTCATGCTTAAATACAGATTTGTCCTTGTTAGTACACTTAACTTTCCTTAACAACTTCTTGGCACCATATCCAATGTCCACTTTGTCTACTGGAATGAGGTTTTCACTGTCTGACAGATATAAAGTCATAAGTTTGTAAGCAGTACTTGCTTCAGCAATACTTTTTTGTTTCACAAACCTGGCCCTGAGGTTCCTTATAACTTCTTGAAGTGCTGTGTGAAGGAAAGGTACTAAAGGTTTTTGACTCTGAAACCTTCTTAAAAAGGGTTCACACTCTGCAATCACACTTTTAAAAGCAGCAAATTTTGCTTTCAGAAGTGGATCCTTCATAGACTCCTTGAGATATTCATGGTTCTTATTGCCTTGTATACATGCTCCCTTAACAAATTTCTCAACATGACCAAATATCTTCAATGCTTGATCAACACACGCACCATTTTCAAGCCATCTGACAAAGGTAAACTTTAAGGGAAAATGTGTACTGCCTGTAGTTTCAGTGTACTTTGCTCTGCGAGCTGGGCTGTCTTTGAATAGACCATACATGGCTCTTAAATTGTGATAAAGATCCCAATTGGCAGTCAGAAGGCCTGACTTCACGGCTCCATTCACTGTATGTAGACCACAGACACCAATGTCAAGAAGTGTCTTTCCATCTGGGTTATCAACTTTCAATTTGTTTTCAAGTTTCTTTATAAAACTAAGATTTACATTTGGCCCGTCCATTGAAACTTGTAGAATTTTGTCGAAGGGGAGAGAGAGGCCTTCAACAAATCCTTCCAACAGATGATCAACAGTCGACCGTCCTAAGAAAACACTGTTGAAATACCGAGTAGCAACTCTTGCTGGTTAACATCCCAACACCGCACCACTATGTCCATTTGCCCACGCTGCACAACCTTATTTAAGGATTCATCAAAACATACTAAATAATCATTGCAATTCTATAAGCCAGTTTCCAAACAATCTCTAAAATAAGGAGATAGTCCATGATTAATTATATATGACGCTTTAGTTTTTCCCATTGCGAAATTCTGCGCAATTTGGCTATCAGGAAACATCCTATTGAAAGCCGAAACACCTCCATCACATGAATTTAAGGACATCTTTCCTGTAACAACCTCCAGAGCCCACATGATTTCTGCTTATGTGACATCATCTTCATTCACAGAGAAAGTCTTGATATTTGTCTGCTGCAAAACTGGAACTGAAGTACAAACAGAGACTGCTATTGTTGTAGACGTTGAATCTTCTGTAGAAAGCACAACACACTGCTTGACAGATATAGTCATTTTAGCAAAATATGAAATGCTGGGCTGTAAAAATTTACTTGTCAAATTCTTCACATGTTTTGGCTCCTTAGCATGTGACACCACAGCTTTTCTTCCCATGTTACTAAGCCTAAAAGATTTAAAACATACTTTACAGTAAGCTGATGAAGAGTCCTTTGGCACTAAATCTAACCATCCAGCAAAATCAGGATTCAATTTATTGTCTAACCACTGTTTACTAAATATACACTGCTTGGCCATATTGTTCCTCAAACATTAACGTCCATTCAAACCCGGAAACAGAAATTCACAAGTTCATACGGACACTAGTTTCTTAACTGTTTGTGTCCGCGTGATGTTTTCCCGCCGGGTGTGCGAGCCATGGGTTGGGCGTTAACGCTCTCATTTTCTGGTGATGACCTTGCACGTGATTGGTCCTACCCTCATGGTCCTGCCAACAATATATTTCGAATGGGAAATGCAGGAAATGTTGCTCATGATGCAATTTCCGACTAGTTTACGTATGTGTAAGACATGTGATCTCCCCAAGAAATAATTAAGTTTATATGGCAAGAGATGTTAGGTTAGGTTAGGGGTGGAACCCCTCAAGAATTCAGTTTAATTAATAAAAAGGGGGGTTGAGGATGTTAAGACGTACCCTGATGCCCATGGTATTCAAGGCAGTGACTGATCACTACAGACCTGCAAGATGGCAGCCCTGATTTTGCACCATGTGACCCATCGACACCATCTACCGGCGAAGCTGAACACTTGCAAAAAGCAGACGACATATCAATACGCAGTGTGCCATTTTAGGTTAGTTTTCAGTAAACTTTATATCAAATTTGCTAACACAGCCTGGGTTATGGCAGGCTGGAGCAAATAATTTTCCCCTCAAATTACTATCACTGGGGAAACTTTCTGAAATTTCTGCAAGAATTCCCTGACTTTCCCTGATCAATCTCAAATTCCCTGACTTTCACTGACCAATTTCAACTTCCCTGACTTTTCACTGACTTTCCAGAATGTGGACACCCTGTTTAATTACAACATATGCATATGCATATCACACAGTGGCACCAACTTTTAAAAGATATTGGATGGACTCAAAGATCTTAAAATTTTCATATTCCCACCCCCTATCTGGATCATGAAGTGGACTTATATAATATTGATATGACTACGGATAAGTATAGAACTGTACAAGAAGTGATCTCATTGTTTGTAATAACAACCACACTTTATAATTCAACTGCCAGGAAAGTGTTAACTAAAATTCTTTTACATTTATAGTATTATATCAACTTCTATTTATTTTGGGTTTTAGGTAACTACTAAAAATAAAACAAAATAAAATAAAATAAAACCACACGTGGACACATCATTATGTAGCATGGCGTGCTGCAAACTATGTGTTTCTCCTAACTGGAGTTCTCCAAATAAATTTATCTGAATCTTCTTCTTTCCTTTGGCCAGTAGCCTGTTCTCCATAATCAAACAGTCTTTTTTCATGGTCAACCCAAGAAACTTCTTCTCTCTGGTTTATTGTCCCTTGCTGATTTAACCAATTTTCCTTAATTCATTCTTTCTACATGTTCATTCCTCTCTGACTTTCTTCTTTTTAACCAGTCACCAATGGCTGGTAATCCACACTAATGTCTTACATCACAATTCCTTGCTTTGTCCTTCTTGATGTTTCTTAATCACAATCATCGTCTAAATGAATAACAAATTTACAAAAATGAAAAAAGGTACAAAACAGGAACAAAATCTATAAAAAGAGATAATAGGTTTTGTCAGGACAATGGGACCGGAGTCCAAAAAAAAAGGAACAATCACATTAGAAAAAGGACGTCTGGTCACCCTACTGTAAATATTAATTAAAAACTTAAGATAAAGTAACAAACAGTCCTAAACATACCTGGAGCATTAATTGCCACAGAAATAACAATAAACTGAATGCACTTATTCTTATCTCTTACTTGTGAGAAAAAAATCAACACCTGAATTACATCACTTTTCAAGCAAGTAATTTCAGTCTGCTACACTGCAGTCATAAAATATATTGTTTCCATCAACAGAAACACAAAACAAAGAGCTGCAAACAAACATTTACTGTAAGGTGAGCAGTGATGATCTAAAATTGCATTGAGTTTCTACCTACTTCTCTAAATTAACATTTTTATTGTAGAACAGTATGGCTGAATTAAAATAATCGTTATACTAAACTAAACAAACTACGGTGCATGGCAATACATTCCTGGAGGGACTAGGCCTACCATCCAACCACTGCATCATCTACCATAAGTAGATGGCAGGACTGGAGGCATGTGGTCAGCATGCCAACACAGCTGTTAATGAAGGTTTCCATGACCGGAGCTGCAACTTCTCAATTAAGTAGCTCCTCAGTTTGTATTACAAGGATGAGTGCACCTCGTTCAAGACCCCCCTACCTCAGAAAAATCAGGGGAGGTATTGGGAATTGAACCCTGGCCTGCATATCCATAGCTGCCAATGCTAACCATGCGGTCATGCAGGCAATCAATTGTTCTACTAAGCAAGTATAAAATGAATACTGACAAAACTTGTTATTTATGGAATAATTGATAATAAAGAAATTTCTAAATTCCAAAGCTGGATTTAAAAAAAAAAAAAAAAATTATCGAACTACTCCTGAAGGGAGCATGGTATGAAATGATTAAAACAGTTATTTATTATGTAGGTTTTTCAAGTGGAACATAGTCTGAGAGTGGTTGAAAATAGGGTGCTTCGAAAAATATTTGGGCCCAGGAGGGATGACAATGGGGACTGGAGAAAATTGCATAACGATGAGCTTCAGGACCTGTACGTATCTCCTGATATAGTAAGGGTAATTAAATCACGAAGGATGAAATGGGCTGGACATGTTGCACGCATGGGGGAGGAAAGACATATCTCAAAAGTATTGACTGGGAGACCCGAAGGGAAAAGACCACGTGGAAGACCCAGACGTAGGTGGGAGAACAATCTTAGAACGGATTTATGGGAAGCAGGATTTGTGGGGGATGATTGGGTGAAGTTAGCACAGAATAGGGTTGAATGGCGGACTCAGGTAAGCGCGGCAATGAATCTTCGGGTTCCATAGCTTGCTTAGGATTTTTCTATTGCCATTGAGTAAGTAAGTAAGTAATGTTTTGGGATGAGTGTGGAGTGAAGAAGCTTGTTTCAAAACAATCAGTTTAGGAACGTATATTATGTAGGCTACTATTTGTTATATGATGGCACTATATTTTTTTTGAAAATATTAAAACTTATAGTAAATAAATATATCAAAATAGATAGGTTATAATGTACCGTAATGATATTATGGCTGTATTAACCTGCAATCATCAATTTGCATTTATTTTTCAGTGCTTAAAATTATTAACAGTGCTTAAAGAGAACACTTGAGTTCTTTGGGCACAAGTTTTTTTAAATATTCACCTTTGGCACTAATAACAATTGGCCAACTTTACGCACTATCATAAAAAAAATGCTAGAATGCCTCAAGTTATTAGGCAAGCATCACTACTACATGACTACCATCACTATTTTCCAAAATTTAATTTTTAGAAGTACGGTATTAAAGATAATAAACACAATGTTTTGTGAAAAACTGAATTTGCTTGCTAAATGAGGACAACTAGCCTGAAGTCATAAATTATATGTTTTTGAAGGGGAATAGTTATAAAAACACATAAGTAAATTAGAACTGAACATTATTTAACTACTATATAATCTTAGAGAGAATAACCAGGTTTGTAAATATAGGAGTAAACATCCCCATTTTCTGCACATTAAACTATTAGAATTAAAAGCTCGCTGCCTACTGAGCTACATACACAGTATAATATATAAAAGTTTTCCCTATAACAGGCCATGGAGGCCCAGAGGGTTCCAGGAGGTTAAGGCTCCCAGATTTTTAGACATTCGGCACATGAAGGTGGTAATGTTGTCAGCCTTATGCACTGGCCGCCTTTACCCCCAGGATTGCTCCTGGTACTCATTTCTGTTAGAGGCTGAGTCGACCCCAGGGCCATAGTGCCACCAGAAGGATTAGGCCAATTGAAAAACTCCAACGACCTCATCGGGAATCAAACCCGCGACCTTCCGGTTTGTAGCGCAGCCCCTCAACCACTACGCTACGGCGTACCCCCAGTACAATGTATACCAGTAATAAAATACTGCCCTTGAAAACCGAGCGAATATAAGAACCAGCATGGGAATAAATATAGTCAACACATAACATTTTGAGCAGTGGGTGGTAGGTATTTTCCATTCATCTTACAATCAAAATAAAAGTACTTCTGCCAAACTCTAGGTAGATATGAGTAATTTGTCAGAGTGAGACAGATTTTCTTGCTACTGTTTACTTCAGGATCCATTCTAAGAACACAAAAACACAAATAACCAGAATAAACATGCGATCCAACATGGTCAAGCCAAGTTTGGCAGATTATTATTAGTTAAAATAGAAGCCATGAATCTGAAAACAGAAAGATATTATACTGTACGTTTTCCAGCAAAAATGCAGACTTTCCTGGAGTCATAAGGCAGGTAGGGAGTCAGTGCCCGTTTCAGGATGTTTAAATGAAATATGAAATTATATGGTAATACCTGTATGTTTTTTTATGTTTATGCTGTATACTGATGCACAGTTGGACAAGTGCATAGACAGAGTATATCTACAGTATAGCCTAAATGTATTATGTTTTTCTGAAAATAGTTCTTTTTAAACTCTGGAGACCTGAAGTCACATATATAAATAATTATAAATTATATGGACTAAATTATAAATAAATTTTATAATCTATCTATATAAAAATGAATGTATGTCTGTCTGTCCTTTATGCATTACTACACCATTCATCTGATCGCCATGAAACTTTGGGAAGTTGTTGAGTATACTTCCGCAAAGGTTTCTGGCATAGTACATTTTTAATTTTAGCTTTCGTTTGCGAGTTATGAGTGAAAAACAGGAAGGAAACATGCATTTTTTGCCGTTTCGAAGCATCAGTTTTCAGTAATACATTTCAACTGTCAAATCAATGAACAGGTGGCCTTATCTACTTTTGTCATACTTTGGAAATAAAAGCATCACGATCGCTTGAATGTTGTAAGCCCACGGTGGTCGATTCATTTGTTTATAATATCAAGACATCTGAAACTGTCACCCTAGGCGAAAGAAGGATAATGAATATAGGCCTAAATGGGTAAACATTGTTCGATTTGGACGAAATTCACTGGGCCAGGGAACTTGAATCTGAGGTTATTTTTCCCATGCTGCACTTTCTAATCGTGGAATTCACTTCAAAGCCGGATTAATTAGGCCTATCAATTATTTAGTTTAGACCTATGAATGTTTTGTGTGTAAAGCATTAATAAATATAATATTTTAATTATTTTGCTCTTAATTTTTAATCTTCCAATTAATTATCGTGAGCGAAGCCGCGGGGAACTGCTATAAGCTATAAAAAGCCATATCTTGCCTTTTCTGAGGGAATAGTTTGAGTATGATAAGTCGTTCTTCCTCATTTAAAATTCTAAATACCTATATAAAGACCTAGAGTTTGAAAATCGAAAGTCCTTCATAAGTTATTTTCGAATTTACAAAATACAAAACCCGAGCAATGCCGGGCCTTTTAAGCTAGTATCATATAATTATATTAATTGATTGCAATCATCTTAACTAGCACTTACCTATTTATCATTGGAAAAACACAATAGTAGAGTAGAGAAATAAGTCTGTTTAATACAATGCGGACTCAAATAATTTATACACTCCTTAGTTTCCAATGACAAGGATTACTAATTCACCAAAGCTTTTCACTTACTATTTTCTTTTTAAACAAAAAAGTTGAATGACACTCTAAAAATACATGGCTTTGCCTTTGGCTTAAGACAAAATCTTTTACTAAAGAATGGTGATTCCTAACATTTATTTTGATATCATTAAAATATCTATTAATATATTATTATATTCACTTTCAGAGCAACAAGACAACTTCAAAGGAGACTGGCATTTAGTATATAAGACATTATGGCTCCAAAAGAAAAATCCGGTAAGTAATATAGGCTACTACTGTATCAGAATAGAGCCTTGAAATTTTGTATTATTTAAAACAGTACATATGTGGCATGTGTAAGTTCAAAAATTATGATTATTCTTTAATATATGACCCTGCCAGAAAAACTCAACTATAAATCAGGGGAAAATAAGTTTCCCGATTTGAATGGGTCCAATGTCAGCACAAAATTCCAAAAACATAAAAATACCCCTGATGTTTTTATGGCTTTGAAACTTTGTCTTAAAGTGTAATTTATGGCCATTGATCTCCATGCTAAACTTCAGTTTCACAATACTGTGATACATTGCTCGAAGTACGTCACACACTAACAGAATGTCCAACTAAAACACAGAAAGTGTTTCTATTGCCCATATTTAATATTTCTGTCATTAAAGTAACAAAGAAAACTTGCATTAAAATTTCCATTTTGAATTATGGTGGGTTTCTGAAAGTGTAAATCTCTTTTCAAACTGAAAATATTACGAATAGTAATGCTCTCTTTAAGTTTGTTGTGGTCAAAGAACGTTGTTCAAGAAAGAAACCTATAGATGGCATCAAAATCTAAAAATTGACATCTTACACCCAGACAGTTGTTTTCTACTGTTATGCAAAAAAATTGTTTAACTAACTTTTGGTTGGGTCCCTGGATTGGTCACATATTAATTATTAATTTGTTCAATATTTCATTTATTAATTTATAAGTTGAGATCAAAGTTACTCAGGTATTATTCTTAAAATGAAAGTCACTAAACGATATTTAAGATAGATTATGTGTTTGATGAATCACTAATAACACAGTTATTTTTTATAGATGTTAAAATATCTCCAATCCAAATGCAATTGAAAATCACAGGCTCAGACAGTCATGAAATGTAACTTGTAACCTCTCTATCTAGAAATATTTATTTACTGTTAATTAATATTTTTATTGAAAATTTAGTGTTGTAAAAAACAGTCAGATATACATTCCTGAACATCTAACAGCTAATTATCTTCTGACACAAGGTGATGGAACACCAATGAGAGAGTAAATGTTAAGAACTGAAATGGTCTTGAGGGAAACTGTTGTAAGACAAATGTTTTCAATATTTCCCAGGATGCTCAGTTACTAATTTGATTGGTTTTGTATTACTGTTTTTGGAAACAATGTAACTGAAATTTTCTTAAATTGAAATTATTTTTTTTTTCTTTTATTTAAGATGGAGTCCATAGCCGAAACATTGCTCTGGCTGCAGGCAGCACCGAGGTTTCAGTCATATCTGAGGCCCAGGCAGATGTACCAGAACAAAAAATGCAACTCAAGAGGGAACTAGGTTTAAAAGATGCAGTTAGTTTCATCATTGGAATTATGATAGGTAATGTAAGGTTTATGTTGCGTTTATGTTTTTATATTTTTTTTATTTTACTTGTTAATGGACTGTGCTGTGTGATAATATTTCGATATGAAACGTTCAGGAGGGACTAACAAACAAATTTGTGTACATATAAAAAGTTATATTCTGATTAAAAAACAAAACCTCCTAGACTAACAGTAAAAGTAAGAGACAAAATTAAGAGTCTACACAACTGAATCACACTTCTATAGGTTGTTGCCATCTCGTTTGACCTCCTGGATTGTTTTAGATAAGCCTTTATCTTTTCCAGCAGTATCAGAGTTTCTAATGCTTTACTTGCTACATAGAAATGACGTTTCCTAAGTATAATAGGTGATACACATTTATGCCAGGCAATGTTAATATTTTACCATAATACAAACACATTCAACTGTATCTTCCTTTAAATGGGATAAAATCTTCAGTCCCAATCTGAAAATTTTCCAAACCGTAAATCTCCCTATTTCATATAATAATTATGCCTATTGAGAAGATAAAAGTGGAAATATAAAAGAACTATAGAATTTAAAATTTAGTAGATTTTATGGAAGAAGACAGAATCTATAAATATGGCTATTTTAAATCTTACCATTTTCTTATTTTGACAATCACCTGAAAGATCGCATTTCTTACGACTTGAAGGTTTAATGAAAATGATCACTAACCATCATTATTTGATCATCAATCATCAGGATGTAACACACTGGCTGTATTAACATCAGGGCATATATATATATATATATATATATATATATGCACAATATATATATATATATCAGCAAGTTTTAAAAGCTGTTGCTCTCACCCTCAGCTGATCTCAACTAGTGGATGCTTTGTAATCCCTCCGATGGAGAATGGATGTACCTTCTGAACAAACTAACTTCTGCTGGTATTTCAAAATTCATTAACCTACATCTATTTTTTTGGATGTAGGACTATACTTTCTTCCAGAGTAGTAACTCTTGTGGCCTTTTTACTGGTTTCGATAGCCAGACTTCTAGTTTCTTCTCATGCCATTCTTCCTTAAAATGTGCTGCTTGTGTGATTTATCTGCTTGCTGGAATTTAATGTTTCTAAATGTTCTCTGAATCTTGTTTCAATATTAAATTTTGTATGTACAATATAAATCTTTTCACAGTTTATACAATTTATTTTGTAGATAGGCCTACCTGATAAGTCAGCAATGAACATTTCTGGGGGCGAAGGCCATGAGATAGACCAGCAAGTCGGGCTACTAAAACCAGTAGAAAATCCACAAGAATTAATAGTCAGGGAGAAATCTATATAATAAGAGTAAGAGTTTGTCTGATTTTCTGTCTGCCCGCGATGCCCAGCCAAATCTACTGCATGCAGAGATCTGACATTTTAAAAATGGATTGACTGAAGGGTGGCTGAATGCACCACAAAGCCGGATTTTTAATTTTCGTTTTCGTTCTCGAGTTATGAGTGAAAAACTGGTAGAAAATGTTAGTTTCAGTACTGGATATTGCTAATACATTAACAATTGTAGAATTAATTGTTGATGGCCTTGATCTGATTGCTATTGCAAACTGAGAAAGAAGAACATTGCTGAAATAAATCAGTCAATGTTAAAAAGTTGAGGGCAATCTTCTTTTTCTTCTTTCCTTTCTTCTACTTTTACTCAACGCAATGATCTCAGCAAGAATAATACCATGTAGCCAGAAGCTTTGTAAAAGTTTATTATTGTGGAATAACATGCACAATTTATGGCTTCAGCTGATGCCTTAAAGTCAGTGTAATTTAGAAAAACATAAATGAATCATATCGGCCAAAATATGCCGGGATGTAGCTGTAATTGTAACTTCTGCTCTCACTCGGAAGATATCACTAGTAAAAAACACAGAAAGTAACCATCTGGAGTAACAACTCGGAGATTTCAAAGAAAGTATAGTAAAATGAATATACATCTTAGCAAAAAACGGAAAGGCACTTAATATAGGTTATCCAGAAGCCCTATAAAGAAAGAAGTTAGTTTTTGCACAATATCTAAAGTGATCGAACCTGCAACCTTCCGGTTTGTAGCCCAACGCCTCAATCACTACGCAACGGCGTACCCCTTGTACAATATCTGGTCTTTAATATTATTTTACTGTAAGTTGTATCACCACCAACCCAGTATGCTAAACATAGAAAGTACCAATATAACTAAATAATTCATGCAATTAATGTACAAACGATGTCAATGATAATAAATATAACATGTTTAATTATTGTTAAATAAATTATTTAAAAAAATCTAGTGGTTGAATAAATAATTGCAGGCGAAGCTGATGGCACCAGCTAGTTATTCATAAAAACAAACAAACCAAGGGTAATGATTTTTAATAAACCAGCAGAAGGTAGCCTACATCCATCCACCACCAGAGGGTTTACAAAGCATCCAGCTATAATGATAATATAATTCAGTGATTCTTTTAACAATTCTTCTGTAAATATTGTTTATTACATTTAGATCTGCTCAGGAATCAACATTATAATTATATTTACGATAAATGACTCCATCTGGCAGTTTGTTTTATCAGTTTACCTGATTTTATTAATTTAGGCTATTTGTCTATTTACCTGTTTATATATTTTCAATAAAGGCTAATAATAATTGTTAAGCCTGAGCAATAGATTAAACAAAATAATGCATTTTCAATTGATCTATTTATATATTTATCTTTTACCCATTTATTTGCTTATATAGTTACACAATTGTTTAATTCACAACATGAAATCATAGCTACAAATGTTACATTATTAAATTACTTACTCAACTTACTCAATGGCAATAGATAATTCCTAAGCAAGCTAAAGGAATATTATCTATTTTATGGGATCCGAAGGTTCATTGCCGTGCTTACCTGAGCCTGCCATTCAACCCTATTCTGTGCTAACTCCAACCATCCCTCTCAAATCCTACTTCTCTTAAATCTATCCTAATATTGTCTTCCCACCTACATATAGGTCTTCCAAGTGGTTTTTTCCCTACGGGTCTCCCAGTAAATATTTTTAAGATATGTCTTTCCTCTCATGCTTGCAACATGCCCAGCCTATTTCATCTTCCATGATTTAATTACCCTTACTATATCCGGTGACGAGTACAGTCCCCATTTTCATCTCTCTTAGGCCTAAATATTTTCCTAAGCACCCTGTTTTTGAATAGGCCTACTCTCAGATTATGTTCTTCCCGAAGAGTAAGCGACTGTGTCTCACATCCATAAATACAACTGGCAGAATAATTGTCTCATAAATTTTTATTTTTAGATTTCTGGGTAGAAGACGAGAAGATAAGAGTTTCTGAACTGCATAAAATCATGCATTTCCTGATTTGAGTCTACACTTAACTTCTGCCTTAATATTATTTGTGTCTGTAATTATTGCTCCCAGATATTTGAATTTCCCCACTTGTTTGAACGATTTACCAACTATTCTAATATCTTGTAGCGCATTATTTTGACGTTCCATGACCATATACTTAGTTTTTTCTGTATTAATTTCTAAATCCAACATTTCTGCAAGCATCGAAAAGACTTTCTGCATTTCACTTGATTGTGTTTATGTCATCGCCCAACAAGCGAACATCATCTGCATTAGCTAAAATCGGGTGACTGCCATTTAATTCTAGGCCTACCTTGTTTTCCTGAACTTTCCTAATGGCATATTTTACTTTTTTAAATTTATTTTCTAATGGAGAGGTACAACACAAGAGCTTAGTGAATAATAACAGTAACTATCCAATAAGAAGGGACCAAAAATTAAGACTGGCCCAGTGGCCCGAACTTCACAAATCCCACCCTTATAATAAGTTCTACAATGAATATAGCATAAGTATAATATGTGTAGTTTTAAAAATGCCCCAATTAAATAAATTACATGCATATTTTCACAACTTGCAGGCTCTGGTATCTTTGTTTCTCCTGCCGGTGCCTTAGAAAGAACAGGATCAGTTGGTTTATGTCTCATTGTGTGGGGTATATGTGGATTTATATCACTACTCGGTAAGTTTGAAAATTTACATGTCATTATTTATCTACAAATTATATCTAGAGTAACATAAAGCAGAACACTGTTCAAAAATAAGAAAAAATTAAGAATTCTTCATAATAGCTATAATATGCCACATTTCATTGTGTAATTTTTATTTCTCCATTATAACAGTTAGCTGTCTTGTACAAAATGCAACTTGAATTGGCAACAACATGCAAAGTAGTTGCTAAATTCAAAATTCATTATATGAATGCAAAATTAGTGAGCAGTTAAATATTACTATCAATACTGTTGTTTTATAGTAGAAATGACCGTCTTGAAAGATATAAAATTTTCATTTTTAATTCTTAACTGAAATTTAGAAATAAAGAAAATATTGTGTCTTCTATCAAGATTTACCATTTGTTGCACTAGTGCAGTAATGTTTTGTTTGGACAACTTTCATCTGCTGTTGATGGAAAAGTGAAAACAATAGAAGATAATAAATAGGCTTACAATATTAAAAATTGCTAAGTTTGCACAAAAACTGTAACATTACTTTTACAATGGCACAATAAGTTATGAATGTCCTAAACTAAACTCCGTGGCACTACATCCCTGGAGGGACTTGGCCTACCACCTAGCAAGCAATAAAAATTCAGCATGAAAGCTATCATAACTTTAAGAGCTCTTGTTTTCAGGCTATTTGCTGCTGTATGGCATTCTCTCTTAAGTCTAGGGCGACATTGGATTTTCTGAACACTACATTGCATTTTATGAAAGTGTCTTTTTCCACAGGCCATTAAACAAACCACAAGAAAACCACCTGCATTCAATTTCTTCACTTGAACTTCATGAGTTTATCTTTCTGTTGGCACAACCCACACAACTATATCTGAAATAGTTTCTTTAAAATAAACCTTTACCATGTTTGAAAACTTTGTGGTCAACCTGTATTATAAGTAGGGCCCAGATTTGATGGTTTTAACCTATTTTTTCCACAGTTTCCTAATTAGAACATTTTAATGTATTTTTCCATTTCATGCCCCTTGCTTCCGAATATATGAAACTTTTAGAACCTAAAAAGGGCTAAATCGTACTGAAGGGCCTAAAAGGGACTAAGGAGGACTTTTGCTGAAAAACTAGGGGGTAAAGAGGACTTTTGCTTAAAAATAGGACTAAAGAGGACTTTTGCAGAAAAACACGATTTTTAAATACATTTTCCATACATTTATAGAACGCAATGAAATTAACAATGTAGGGCCTATATGTCACTTTATCGCTTGTCTTTGAAACTCGAAAATGTGCTGCCTTGCCGTCGCAGGAAATGAAACTTGAGCCATCTGCAATACTTTGAAATCTGCAACTAATCCATTGTCATTTCAACTTTAAAATAACAAATTGCTGACCAACGACAGCGAAGTGTATTAAAGGAACAAATTCGTCACACTCGAGTCTACTTATTTTTGTAGATCGGAAGTGAATTGAGTGGTGTATTGAATAATTGTATCATTAAAGAGTAAATAACTCAATTGTTTATGCTATTTTTCGAGTGCCGATAAGGAATAGTTACTTGTTTATTTTGTTTAAAAATATATTTAAAAAACTCTAGAATAACTGGGTCACAATTATAGGTTAATATAATTTTTGGTTTTAATATTAGTGTTCATTATTATGTTTCATTAAGACGGCTAAAATCATCTGTTTAAAACCTAAACAGCCGTATTCCACAAAAATAAAAGGCTAAAATACCTTTTATAAAAGCCTAAAACTCCACAAGGCACAAATTCATGGTTAATTTTTGTGCATAAAGTAGGCTAATGGGGGTGAGAAAGTAGGCCTACTGACAAAATTTACTTTAGAAAAAATAGTAATGCATAAAGTTAATAGAAGAGGGTAAAGAAAGCTCTGCTGTTCAGGCATAGTTGCCACAAATATTATTTTCTTGATAAGATTGACAGAATATAAATACACAACTAATCAACATTAACATTATTATTAGGCTGCTAAACAGTCCTATTTTTAATGGTGATCTAAATAAACAGGAAAACTTTTATTTCTGTTCTGCCAAGGCTTAATTTTCTCACACAAAACAAGATAAATTAATTTATTGTTAATTTCCTATAGGTGCATTAGCCTTTGCAGAGTTAGGAACAGTTGTACCACGATCAGGAGGAGAATATGCATACTTCCTAGAGGCTTATGGAGGTCTCCATAGGTTCTGGGGACCATTGCCAGCTTTCATATGTGTATGGATCTATGTGATATTACTGAGGCCTGCAGAAGTGGCTGTGATTATCCTCACATTCTCAGAATATGTATGTCAACCTTTCGATCCTCTTATTGGTGAAATTCCTCCAGAGTCAAAGGATATGGCCAAGAAAATTATTGCAATTCTGACTCTAGGTAAGCAAGATTACAATTTTCTCAACAATTTCCAGCCCCTGTTTTCCATTCCCTCCATCTCTATCAAAGCTAAATGAAAATTAATTTTGAAACAGGTTTCAAGAATTTGTCTTGAAGTTACCAAGATGTTATATCAGTATATTACATTGCAATTTTTTTTGTAGTAGATTTCATTAAATGCAGAATAAAAAAGCCAGAAACTTATGAATATTTAAAGAGCAGAAAAATTATTTCTTAATTATTTTTATTTTGCTATTAGATTTTTACCAGTAATAAAATCACAAATAAACACCAGTAGGCCTATTGATTTTGGATGAAATGATCATGATTTGAGTGTTTTCAGCTTTTGTGTCTGTTTGTCACTCAGTCAGTCAGTTTCTCAGCCTCACCAATTCGGTTGCATAGGCTCTACAAATTAACAAGAGTCTGCATCCCAAATTTGTAGGCATACACTTTGCAGATAGTTTTAAGGTATATAAACACAACTGCTTGGAATAATATTCCTGACAAATATAATTCTTTGTAAACTTTTTATATGATGTACTGTACATTTAAAGAGATGTCACATTTCATAATGTCCGTAAATGACTGAATGATTGAATGAATTATTGAGGTCTTTGGATTGGTGGGCAGGGGTACACCTTCTTCATTTCGTTAGTAAGATACCCAACTTGATTATTTAGGGAAGTAAAAGTTATAAGACTGATGAAAAATCCCTGACCCAGCCAGGAATTGAACCTGGGCTATCAGGGTAGAAGGCAGCCATGCTATCAACTCTCCCAGAGTGGTGAATTTGCAGACGGATAATTAACGTGACAGCACAAGAAAATGAGAATGGGCATTGGGGAGCCAATTTCAGCATGAGGAAAGTGTTAAGCATAAATTCTGGACAGCTTGTACACAGTCCAGATGGTGCATAGAAAATTAAGTCTATGGTCCAGCATTGACTGCTTGGCAGCAAGAGCTTGCCAGGTCAGGCACTGCAATCTAGCAGTTTAAAAACTTTGGTTTTCATCCTGACACAATCATTTTGTCTGAGAGGGCCTGAGTTGTAAGAGGGGTCTTCCTGGGGCAAGAGGTTAGAGCTATCATTGGGGTTATACCTAGCAGATAGATTTTTTTACCTGGTCTGGCAAGTGTTCTTTTTTTCAGTCTATGGGATGTGTGAATGACCCATGGCATGGGGGAAAATGCAAATGTTATTAAATGGAATAAGATTTTTCCAAATTGGACATCAAGAGATTCTAATTATGTAAATCTTTTTGTTAACTGACACATACCTGTATAAAATCCTATGTGAAATATCACTAGCATCCATATGAAATATCACTAGCATCCATATGAATTTTTTTTTTTTTTTTTTTTTTTTTAACATCACTGTTAAAGAAAGAACTGCATTTGATCTCGAATGTTGATGTTTGGTTTTCACAAAAAATACAAGTTTTAAATGCCCTGAATGCATAAATAGCCCACTGTTCAGCATAGCTCAAAAACGAGAAACCTTATTTTTGTAAATTTGCTTTTCATGATAATATTTCTATCAATTTTGTTTTCATTTTGCATAAAATGGAATGCCACCCCAGCTATGGAACTTATTCTCTGTTCTAGAATGTGAATGTTTCAAATCCAGGATTTGTCTGTCAGTGAGGTAGACCATTAAGGGCAATCAGTCATAGGAGAGAGGTTCCATCGAGTGCTGTGAAGTGCTGGCTTAGCTCAGTTGGTAGAGCAGTGGCACAGATAGCCAAATGTGGTGGGTTCAAATCCCAGTGTCAAAGGAATTTTTCTCCTATAATATTATCATGCAATGTCCAACAGAGACAATAATCCGTGCTTCATGAATGCATGCATGCATAATGTTAACTGCACAATAACAGTGGAAGCCCGGTCACAAAATCACTAATTGGTGTGCCTCACAGTACTGCATAACTTGTCTGTCAGTGAGGTAGGCCATTAAGGGCAATCAGTCATAGGAGAGGGGTTCCATCACGTGCTGTGAAGTGAACTCTGGCTTAGCTCAGTTGGTAGAGCAGTGGCACGGATAGCCAAAGGTCCTTGGTTCAAATCCCAGTGTTAGAGGAATTTTCCTCCTATGATATTATTATTAAATTGGTATTGCAAGACCTAGTCTCATGTACTTTTGGTAGCATATTATGACGAAATGCTTCTTTCTGAAGTGTGTATATGTTATATAAATATTATTGGGAGTGCTCAGCACCTCCAAAATAATTACTGGTACAAAGCAACCCCGAAGTCAGCACCTATGGTCCTCAGTCAATTATTTCACATACACTACTGCAGTACTTTCTTTACAATAGCTACCGGCAACTTATAACAATGAGGTAAATAAAAAGTGCTTAAAATATTATTTATTCCAGGCTTAATTACATACATCAATGCAACAAGTGTGAAGATGTACGTCAACATACAAAATTTATTCACCTCCTTGAAGTTAGTTGCTTGCTTGATTGTAATTCTTGGTGGATTATATGAACTATGTATAGGTAAGTATCTAGCTCTGAAATATTTTAAGAAATTTTTTAAATCCAGACATGTATAATCACAAAGATTATTTAGTAATAGTTTTATTTATGTAGTTTATTTTGCAACTGGAGTAAGTTCGTTTTTCCACTTTGAAGTATTTCTGTTTGATTTAAATGAACATTCTGGAAAGCATAATAGAAAATCCTGAGGAATGCACAAAATAAAAATGTTAGTATTTCTGGTTCATTAAACAATTTATTGTAACTTTTAAATACCTTTATAAATTACTAGGTTAATTCAATCATAAAATAGTTATCTAAAATACAAGTTGTAAAGTGTTTTTTTTTGGGGGGGGGGGACTTTGGAGCTAAGAAACAAGGCAAAACTGAGCTGCTTAAATACATAAGTTCCAATAAATTAGGTTCGGAACATAAACACTGTTTTTTTCCATGATAGCATTAAATTTACAGCAAATAAATATTTAAAAATATTGTTAAAACAAATAAAAATTCCATTCATACATTCAATGTAATATTTGCAACTGCTTAGCTGCACACAGGTGGCACAACCATGGCAGATTTATTGACAATACAAGTCTTAGTTTTCATCAATGGATGCTTTGATGCTTTAATTTCAATCTATGTCGAGAAGCCCAGTTCACATAAATGTGTGGTCAGAAACTGGATATAACGGATTTACCACAATCTTGGAGATAGCCAGATATTCACTCTTTACTGACAACCAAAATGCATTGTTTAAAGGGAAGAAGAGACACATAGTCTATACTAAACTTAAAAAAATAAATAAAATAAAAAATAATAATAATAATAATAATAAATTTTTAAAAAACTCTGTAGCGCTACATCCCTGAAGTGACTAGTTCTATCACCTGACCGCTGCATCATCTACCATAAGCAGATGGCAGGATTGGGGGGGGATGTGGTCAGCATGCGGACATCCACGGCTGTTACTGGGGGTTTCCATGACTGGAGACACATATACTGCCTTACTTAAAATAAAGTCTAACAATAGTGGGTGCACCATCACTGGGAAAACATGGACAAATACAAAAAAAAAATGCAATGGAATAATAATAAGACATGGAAACATTTTCTAAACCTTGCATTTCTAAGGAGGAGCTCTTAGACAGAATATGCGATAAATCAGCGAGTGTGACAAAAAAGTGGCATAGGGCAGCTGTAGAGGCAAGAAATCCAAAATATCAGAAAGTAAAACTATGGTATAACAAATTTCAGCAAATAATTTAGGCCTACATAAAAACTTGTGGCACATAAACATCTTGTTTAATCAGTGAAGGTATATAGAATGAAATACAAGTTCATGAAACGAAGTGACTGGGATAAAATAATAAAAAGAATTGACAATTAATATCTTACAGTAGGATAATAGGTAAAAGTTCGAGTTACACCTTTCACCTTATGGAATCACACCAGTGAGTCACAAGGGGGAAGGAGATGGAATGACACAACTAGCTTGTTGTACCCAAATCCTGTCATTAAAAGAAGCAATTGTAATCTGTAGCTAGACTGAGTACGGAAATATGTACACTAACTTCACTAGGCTATCTCTATATATATAAGAGGCTTTGTCCTGACTGAATGACTGACAGAGAATCAACGTACAGCCTAAACTATAACAGGTAGAGACTTGGAATTTTGACAGTACCTTCGTTTCATAATGTAGGTGCTCACTAAGAAAGGATTTTGAAAAATTTCGATTTTAAATGCCAAAAATCAAATGTTTTTGAGAATACTTAATCCCTTTTTACACAGAATTATCAAATCATAATCACAGTTGGCATGGCAACATATTGTTTTGCCACTGGTCTCAGATAGGTTTGGAAATAAATTCTGTTTAATTTCATCCTCGAAACGGATGTATGGTAACATGAAAGTGAGAAATAAATATTCCACAAAGACAATACAGTTTTATGTTACCCTGAATTTCTGTTTCTTCTTATTTGAACCCCTACCGGGCTTGCTGTGTACTGTACAAGCGATGGGATGCAAAATTCTACATCCTCTATGAGCCATAAAAAGCTATATCAAGCATTTTCTGAGGGAATAGTTTGAGTGTGATAAGTCGTTCTTCCTATATCAAATTCTAAATACCTATATAAGGACCTAGAATTTAAAAATCAATAGTCCTTCATAAGTTAATTTCCAATTACAAAATAAAATGCCCGGGCAACGCCGGGCCTTTTAAGTTAGTTAGGTATAAATACCCAGAACGATCATTTCAATAACTATTATTGAAAAGATATGCAAATGCATACTTGTCATTGCCCCCAAAATAATATATGTAGATAGTCACAGATGACAAACTGACTCTTTATTTTTGAGTGTTTAAATCTGTTCTAGTGAACGCTTTACCATTAGATAAATGCATGGATGCATAAGAACATTTTTTTTTAAATTACAGTAAATCTATATTAAATTTCAAAATATATACTGTAATGCTCTCTTCACAGGTAACACTCAAAATCTTACCACTGGTTTTAAGGGCTCAAATACATCCCCAAAGAACTTGGCTCTTGCATTTTACAGTGGTTTATGGGCATTTGATGGTTGGTAAGTATTAATGATTTGAATTACGCAAGGGTGGCATTTCTTTGTACTTAGGAAGCTGAAACATAGTGGTCTATGATTAAATACCTACTATGTCCACCCCATAAAAATAACTGAGATCTTTCAAATTTTCAGCATTCCTGCAAGGTCCATTTTATTGAATTTATAAAATTTGTATAAGATTTCTGGAGAATGCTCCTGGGAGTTAAATAATAAATAGGCCTATTCTTGAAACTTCTTTTATTAAAGCCTAACTAAGGAATATGTCTTTAAAACCTACATTTTTAAATCTTTCTACCTCAAATGTAAAAAAGTAATTCTTAAAGTGGAACTTAGAGCTTGTGCAGCCATTTGTAGCATACATCACCAAGTTTCAGTCTGAAGAGTTAGACCCTACATCTAGTCCAAGACTCAGAAATGCAAAAATCTGTTTTTTCTCTAATTTAGTTTTTAAAACAAAATTAACACAGTACTAAAAAATCTATTTATTCCTCGAATTTGTTTTTGGAAAATAAATCACCAGTGTCTGGAAATTAAATATTGTTCCATTACAACGAAGGAGTAAATGAGAATGTTTAGAACTTCTATACCGGTACTATTTAAATTTCATATTTGATCATTTTTATTAATCCAATTTTTCCACCAGTAATTCTATATTAAATTTCAAAATATATAAAGCATTAGTGCAATAGCTTAGATTTTTAGAGCTTAAGTTTTCAGCATGGGACCTCGGGCCTTCATGAATTTCAAAACATTTCAAAATGCCGTGAAGATCCTTCTCAATACTCTGGCAGCAGCGTCTATGCAAAGGGTATTGGAAAGTTGGTACCACGCTGCGACAAATGTCTCAATTGGAGCGAAAATATGTAGAGAAGTAGCTGGAAAGTGTACCTAAATGTTCCAAATAAAACAGTTTTGATTTTCACTACGGTTTTCATTTTATACCCCATCGGAGGTTGAAAAAAAAAAAATAGCCCTCGTACCTAGATTTATACATGATCCAAACATATTTGTGGGATTCAAAGACCCAAACTTTAAGAATAAGGTGAAATGTGTAGCTGCATTGGATTTTTTGTTTTTGTTTTTTTAAGGAAAAGGGAATAATTAGTTTAATGAAAGTAGTTATGAAAGCTAGTTTCGTCATGTAACTAGCTTTATGAATCCCAAATCAGACTAAATAATAATTTGTTATAGGTCCTGCGTTACTTCAATTACTGAAGAAATAAAAAGGCCAGAGAGGTAAGTTGAACAGTAACATTTTATAAATACTGTATATAAGTTTTTATATATCATCATCATTAGCTCAACAACCCTTGGTGGGTCAAGGCTTCCTTCAGAGTCCTTCTCCAGACGTTTCTAGCTCTGGCAAGAGACCACCAGTTCCTAATTTTCAACGATTCCACATCTTCTAATATTCCGTCTCTCCATCTTAAGTTCGGTCTTTCAATCTTCCGCCTTCCTTCTGGTCCATTCTCCATGATTCTTTTAACCACTTCACTTTCATCCATCCTCTGTATGTGTCCTGCCCATCTCAATCTACCTATTTTAATGTCTGTAATGATGTCTGGCGAATTATATAGTTCATAGACTTCTTTGTTATATCTTGCTCGCCACTCTCCATTTTCTTCAATAGGTCCATAAATCTTTCTGAGTATTTTCCTTTCAAAGACACCCAGTCGAGATTTATCGTATTCTGTCATAATCCAAGCCTCACTCCCATAAAGTAGCACTGGTTTAATTAATGTTTTGTATAGCCTTGTTTTTGTTTTACGTGACAAATATTTAGATTTGAAGTTTTTATTAATGCAAAATAGCATTTCTTAGCATTTTGTATCCTTTTGCTTATTTCTTCCTTAATGTTATTATGTTTATTTATTAGGGCTCCTAAGTAGACAAAATTATTTACTTTCTCAAATGTATAATTTTGTATCTTGGTATTTTCTCCAGTTCTATTATATTTATTATTTTCATTAGTGATCATATATTTTGTTTTCTTTTCATTTATACTTAGTCCCATTTTCTTAGCTGAATTTTGTAATGCTAGGAAAGTTTTCTTCAGATCTGCTGATAATATCAATATCATCTGCATAAGCAAGTATTTGTGTGGATTTATAAAATATTATCCCTCGTGTCTGGATGCCTGCATCCCTGACAATTTTTTCTAGTACTAGATTAAACAATAGACATGATAGTGAATCCCCTTGTCTTAATCCATTTAAGGTTTCTAGGGGTTCTGAGAGATTTGCTTGGATTCTTATTTGACAGTAACTATTTTCCATTGTTGCCTTGACAAGTCTAATAAGCTTCCAGGGGATTTCAAATTCCTTCATTGCTGCATAAAGTTGGGATCTGTTAATAGTATCATAAGCAGAACTAAAATCAATAAATAGGTGATGTAACTCGATATTATACTCTTTTGTCTTTTCTAAGATTTGTCTCAAAGTGAAAATCTGGTTGATGGTACTCCTTCCTGGTCTAAATCCACATTGATACTTTCCTATTATTTTCTCTGTATATGGTGAAAGTCTAAAATATAAGATTTTTAAAAAGATCTTATAGATTGTGGATAACAAAATAATAGGTCTATAATTTTCACATTTCATCGGGTCACCATTCTTATGTATCGGGCAGATTAATCCAGTTTTCCATTCTTCAGGGATAGTTTCATTTGTCCATATCAGCTCAAGAAATTTTTGTAGGAGTTGTATTAACTTCTTTCCACCATACTTTAGGAGTTCTGCAGGAATATTATCCGTACCAGGTGCCTTGTTGTTCTTTAGTTCTTCAACCACTCTTTCTATTTCTTCTATTGTTGGTGGAGTTTCTACTGTAAGGTCATTTATGGAGTCAAGTGTAAAATCTTCAGTTACATCCATAGGGGGTTCTAAAATCTCATTCATATTTAAATTCTCATTATAGAGTGTGTTAAAATATTCACGCCACCTTTTTATAATATTATCTTTATTTGATAAAATTTCCCCTTGACTATTTTTACAAATTGTAATTCTTGGTTTAAAAGACTTTCTTCCATCATTGATCATTTTATAAAATTTTCTAATATTTACATCTCTGTTTTCTTCTATTCCTTTAACTAATTTTGTTTCATATATGTATATATACATATATAAATTCAATAAAGGATTTTGTACTTTAATATAGTGCTGGTTATTTTCAGAAATATTCCTCTTAGCATCATGATAGCAGTCCCTGTTGTAACTGGTGTATACTTCATGATGAACGTGGCATATATGACTGTTCTCACCATTCCAGAAATGATTTCAGCACCAGCAGTGGCAGTGGTAATTATTTTTAATATCAAATACAATACTGATTATTCAATTCTTAAATTGTGCTGTGCAATATGTGAATTACAACAAAAGAGGTTAACTAAATTTCCAATTTGGTAATTCTGTTGATTTGAAACTCTTGTTTTTAGTTATTTGGTGAGAGAATTCTTGGAGTGCTGAGTTTTGTTATCCCAATGGGTGTAGCACTGTCAACTTTTGGCTGTGCTTTAGCTGTGCAGTTCAGTGTCACAAGACTATGTTTTGTGGCAGGCAGAGAAGGCCACATGTTAGAAGCATTCTCATACATCCACATCCGGCGACTTACTCCTTCACCTTCTGTCATTATGCAGGTTTGTTTTCTTCAATCTTTGACACAGAAATAATCTTTTCCTTGACAACAGATGGATACTGGGAGGTAAATTGGAACTGAATGTTATTTTAAGACAATTTTTATTAAGTGCCAGTATGGTACTTTATGAGATTGTGTGTGGGGACGAAAAATGTCTGTCCGTCCGTCTGTCTGTGTGACTGTACGCCCCAGCTTTATCGGATGTTCATGAAACTTGGTATACACATTTATAATGTCCATGGGAAGACGTCTTTTCATATTGGACCAAATTGGTTGGCCGGTACCGGAATAATGCCCAATTTAGTGCATTTTTATGGTATTATATAACAAAAGGCCCCATAACTCAAATATGCTTTATCGGATTTTCATGAAACTTGGTATACGCATTTATAACGTCCATGGCAAGAAGCCTATTAATTTTGGACCTAATCGGTTGATCGGTACCAGAGTAACGACAATTAAAGGTCACATGTTTTTTAATTTTTCTCTACTGGTATAATTTGACAGTTAACACTATTCCTTCACTTATGCTTATCAAACGACACCGTGAAACTGACTGAGTTGGCCAAATTGTAACGCCTTGGACTCCTATTCTGGAGGTCCCCGGATCAAATCCCGAAGCCGGCCGATTTGACATGGATTTTTTAAAATTATTTTTATGTGAGTGCATGATTGTCAAGGTATCACAAATCTGTAGTTCTGCTGACGCTGGTCGATTTTAATCTGATTAGAAAAACTTATTTTCTGCATATCATAATTGCAGTTATAATTGATTCAACAAAAACATACTGGCACTTTGTTATATCAGTTTACCTGATTTTATTTTATTTTATGTTATTTTACATAAGTTATCTGATGTTTCCAAAGGGCCCAAGAAGGGCTGTATACAGGGCCAGCTCTAGGTATTTTGGCACTCTAGGCGAGAAACAATTTTAGGACCCCCCCCTTAAATTGTCACCTCAATCATTCTATTTTTTACCAATTGATTAAACATGGAATTTCACGTTCTCTAGCCTGATATTGGTAAGTGGTTAAATAAAATTGATTTGAATTGGGCTAATTTGAGAAAGGCTTGTGTTTATGAAGTTGTTAAAACATATCTGGATGGTATGGGGATTAAATAAAAAAAATACATTTAATTGAAAAGGTTATAACTTTTTATAATTACACTAATCTAACAAGGAACTACCGTACATCATAGACACTGTTACTCTACGACTATTTTTTTATTTTAATGTTGTGCTGGAAATTTCAGCTTTTTTTTTTTAAATCTAAATTCTGCCACCCCTGAATGTTTCTAAAAATTTCCTGCCCCAGGCCGCTTTCTAGTTCTCCCAGTACTGGAGGATAAATTGGTAATGAATTTTATTTTAAAACAATTTTGTTATTTTATGTTATTTTACATGCCTAATGTTTCCAAAGGGCCCAAAAAGAGCTGAATACACACAATGTTACCTAAAAATTAAAAATTGGAACAGAAAATACTCCAATTCTCTAATAAAATGTTATATTCAGTCAGTTAATAATGTGATTAATGAGGGGAAAAAGTGATTTTCCAAAGCCAAAAGAAGTATGTGAATATCTTTGAACCTTTTATTTGGAAGCAGTAACACCAAAGAAAGTGTTTTTGAGAGATTAAACAGCAGATGATGCAGAACAGAATTTTAGAGAAGCTGTATTGTTTAGTATCAGTTGAATTGTTTAGTATCAGTTGAGACACTCATTTATCATAGCAGTAGAATAATCCTATGGTACCTTACTTTTTCTAAGAAGCCACCGAGGCACTAATTTTTTGTATCAATAGACTTTACGCTATTTTAGATGAACCTACTTTTATTACTATGCATGCAAACTTTTTAATTACATTGAATTCTTCCTTCTATTTATTGAAAATCTTGGGAGAGAGACTTCAATTTATGCTCTGCACAAATTTAAATATGTGAGCCTTTATTTAAAGGAAATATGATAGTCAACATGGTACACTATCTGCAACACTGTCACAGATTCATGACAAAATTCAAAGTTAAAAAAAAAAGCTATAGGGGAATTAAGGTTTTCATAAAATTTATGTGATGTGTTAATTTGTTATACTTTCTTTTCCAGGGAATTATTACATTCCTTTTTATTGTAGCTGGTGACATCACAGCGCTCATTGATTTTGTGGGTTTTCTTGTATGGCTATTCTATGGAACAGCAATGATAGCTTTACTTCTCATGAGAAAAACCAAGAAGGATGCTGTTCGACCTTACACGGTAAATATGTAATTTAAAAGTATTAATTATTTTGTTGTAAACACGAATTTTTAAATTTTTTTAGTGACTAATGTCAAGAGACTACTGCACTAGTGAATAGTCTATCTGTAGGAAAATGACTTAATTTAATGATAAACATTACTTAAAAATTGGAGTGAGTCTTATACGGAAAAAAGTATACATATTAATACTGTGATATCATGTTTCGAGAACTAATAATTAACAGCTGAAGGTATTATTCGTGTCCGGCATGTAGGCCTATTATTATTATTAATATTATTATTATTATTGTTATTGTTATTATTGTTATTATTATTATTAATAATAATATTATTCCTATTCCTATACAGAGCCGTGGAAAGAAAGCAAGGGCTCCAGGGACAAATTTTCCTGGGGCCTCGTCAAATATTAAATTCACTACCCAACTCGCCCTTTATAATGTATGCAACGAAAAGATTATGTAATGATATTACATAATTATTAAGTGCCAGAATGGTACCGGTACTTTATGAGATTGTCTGGTAGACAGTACTGTCTGTCTGTCTGTCTGTGTGTCTGTAAGCGCGATAACTCAAATTCGCTTTATCGGATTTTCACAAAACTTGGTATAACATATATAACGCCCATGGGACGAAGCCTATTGATTTTGGACCAAATCGGTTAGCTGATGCCAGGCACGAAACTGAAAAATACATTAAAATGTTCTAATTAGGAACAATTTTATCTGTATGTAGGCCTACCAGTTTAATCTTTTGAAAATTATGATTTTAAATGACGAACGTTAGTGAGGCCTACTTTTGAGTCCAAAAGGATTTCTGCTTCTACTTTTAAAAAATAGCAATTTTTATTCAATAATAATGCATTTCAGATTAACTGATTAATGCGTGTCACTGTTATACGACAGGACAATGCAGATAAAATAAACACAAAAAACATAAGTTAAACTGTTTATTAACTTATAACACATTTTATTTTAGAGTAACTTTAGAAAGTAAAAATAAAACCTGGCCAGCCGGGCCCTGGGGCTGCAGCCCCGGCTGTCCCTCCCTCTTGTTGGGCCTGTTCCATTAGTTATTATTATTATTATTATTTATTATTTATTTATTTATTATTTTTTTAAGAAAACAATCTGAAATTTGCAGTAAAATGTTGTGAAATATTTGAAACTGTCATTTCATATAGGATTATAAAAGCTGAAATTTGTTTTTAATTCCAGGTTCCTACATGCATTCCAGTATTTATTATCTTCATAGCTCTCTTCCTCACTGCAGTTCCCATCATTACAGATCCTTCTCCGAGATACTTTATAGCATTGTTATTCATCGCGATTGGAGTTGCTGTCTACATTCCATTGGTTTATTACAGATATCGACCTCAGTGGATGGGTAAGAATTTTTTATTCTATTTCAATGTGCTATACACCAAGTGTAGGTGCAGCTATACACCAATATACTGAACACGTTACCTCAATGGAAGCTGAGTTCATAGGTAAATCTGATTAAGTTACTAAGATGTTGAACCTAAGAAACATGTAGTTTATGTGAAAGTTTCCCAAAACTGGAAACAACTCACTCTTACTTTCATGTGTCAAAAGGATTATATTTGCATTATCATACTGAGTAGAAATAATTTCTGTTGAAGAAGAAATATTGATTACAATTTTTTATATTAACTCTCATCTCTCATACAATAATAATAAAAAATCTGAAGATGGGACTCAAGCAGACTGCTTAATTAAATAAGAAAAGTATGAAGAGAATTTTGATATAAGTGTTGAAATTATATATTTAATAATTATTTCATTGAATCTTAAAAAGATTCTGTAATTTGTTACTCCTAGCCCCTTTGTAATGGCAGAATTAAGACTGCTTTTCTCTTCTGGAACATACTCCAAGTATGCTTTAACAACATATTATGGTGACCATCTTCATCAACTGACTCCCATATTACCAGTGCTCAAAAGAACTTAGTTCAAATTTGGTGTTGAGTTTGTCTTTGAGTTTTTAACCACAACATTGGCAACATCAGAGTCAGTTGCTGAGGATGGCTGTGGAATCTTGAATATCCTAAATGTTGAATATCCCGTAAAGAAATTTGTAACTGTATTGAATAACATAATTCTTCTGTTTCAGATAAATTCACATACTTTATACAAGTCTTAATGGAGGTAGTACCAAGTGAACATGATGTTGAATAAGAAGAGTATGCAAGGAACGTTTTATGAGGCTGACTGGTGATGCACGTGCAACTGAATAAATATGTACAAAAGTTGGACTTTTCAAAGCTACCTGTACAAATGTATGAATGATGCCATTTTTATGTAAATGATATTAATCTTGAAGAATTTTAATACAAAATATACAGATAAGCTATAAGTGTTGAATACTATTAAAAATGTCACACCATAACTTGAGCCATGAATTATCAAACTTGATCTAAATTACGTCTTTTACATGTACTAATCAATGCTTCCCACAGATTAATGGAGTCTGTATACTGTAGTAAATGTAGGAGATCACAGATACTCGTATTTTAATTTTTCTTATTCTTTAAAAAATGAATATCCTTCTTTTAATATTTCTCATCACATCTCTCTTCAGAATAAATTATTAAGTCTACAGAAAAAGAATTAGTCTGCTAACTTAACGACAAGAGGGATTTTCAAAAATGTAAATAGAACTAGAAATTAAAGTCAATACAGAAATAAATAGCTACTTTAACCAAGATTATTTTGTATCTACGGCACTGTTGGGCAACTGCTGTTACATAATAGAATATGCATCCCATATACAGCAAGACTCGAATGGAAGGAATGAGCTTTTTACTAATAAAGTATTAAGACGGGGTTAAGGGGCAGTGAGCAAAATGTGAATGCAGTGAAGGTCATGATTATAGCAGGTAATCACAACATAAATTCCGTTTGTCCCTGACTTATGGAGAGATGATGGATTATGCAAGAAACTTGTTGGAAATTAAAGGTCTCTTCTATAATATACCTCCCCCTCTCAAATAAATTCAACCTCACTACACTTTTTACTTAATAATTTAATCCTTGTATTCAGTAGACACCTATGTGTAATAGGGTTGCCAGGCATCCCTTATTATATGGAACTTCCTGCAGTTAAAGGTCTAAAGTACAACCCCGTTTTAACACCTTTTTTCTGTATTTAAACAACTGCCATGGTTAACATTATTTATTTTCAGTAATTTGCCTGTATTGATACTGGTAGTGATCAGAGTTGTAATTTGAACTTAAAATGGGTAATTTATTTTCTCTAAAGTTAATTTAGATGCTGTTCCACATATGTTAATGTTGGTATCTTATGTTCTAAGTGTACTTGGTTAGAATGCATATGCTTTTATTTATTTATTTTATTTTTTCAATCCTTAAAAACAAACGTGAATGAAGAAAGGAGTAGATGTTCAGCAACTCTGATAAAGACAGTAATTCAAGTCTCACTTAATTTGATCATAGTTTTCAGAAATCTCGTGACTTGATTAAGGGAGATTCAGCATTTTGAAAAAAGGTAAAAGTGAAAACAAATACAGGTTTTAAACATTTTATGTACAAAAAGGTTGCAACTAATGATGGTTTCACGGGCTATAAGCCGAGTAAAAGGATATATTGCATCAAGCTTTCGGTCGCTGACATCTCTGCGGCCTTCCTCAGAGAAATGAGTGTAGAAAAGGGGGTAGAGAGAGCTTATATATGTTTAGAGTGAAAAAAGAAAATAATTTTTTCACTATATCTCTCTACCCCTTTTTCTTCACTCAATTCCCTGAGGAAGGCCGCAGAGATGTCAGCGACCGAAAGCTTGGATGCAATATATCCTTTTACTCGGCTTATAGCCCGTGAAACCATCATTAGTAATCAACACCGAGAAAGCCTCAAGTCTTACGTAAAAAGGTTGCAAGTTGGCAACCCTGAGTCCCAAGTCTGATAGTTATCTGAACAGCATCTGTTATAACATCAAGGTGCTGAACATATGAATTTTCACCCGATGCTGGATACCGGGAGAAGCTAGCTAGTCATGTCGGGGGTCGTGACATAGTGTGGATGCGCTAAGACCATACAGACAAGGTGCATAATGGTCTAGTTGTACGAGGGGTATTCCGAAAGTAAGTTTCGTCAGTTTGTCACACGGACACTTTATTGACCCAAAAGCAATACAGCATGGCAGCATGACCTATACACCGTGCACTATTTTTCGACATAGTCGCCAGCGACATTGAGACATTTGTCGTAGCGTGCGATCAGTTTGAAGAACCCACTGTGGTAAAACTCGGTGCCCTGCGATGCAAGGAATTGGCACACAGCCTGCTCCACCTCAGCTTCCTGACATTACTAAAGGTTCCATACAGACCATTTTGAGTGACAAATTGATGTCCCATAAGGTTTGTGCGAGATGGGTTCGTGGAGGCGGCACTTTGCGGGGACGGAAATCGGGAGATCAATTTCAAACAGCTCTATCTCGGACAATAAAAGGTTCAGCGGCTGCAGCAATGGCTCATTTGAAAGAGGGGAGATAGCGGTACATGGCAGTGGCGCCAAATCTCTCGTGCCATCGTGAGCGGTACACTAATACCCGCGGGCACGCCAGTCTGCTGCGACTCGCTCTTCTATGGCGCAGTGCGCCTGCGTCATGCCTCCTCCGCTGACGCCACTTCCGTCGTGGAACGATTCGTCTGGCGTTTGTTTGGTTCCCCTGGTGAACACGCCGCTCCTGCCATACATTGACGAAACTTACTTTCGGAATACCCCTCGTAATAAAGGGATATAGATTAGGAAAGGATGGGCTATTCATTTATTTTATAATGAAGAGTGTCACCAACCATGAGGGAATGCAGGAATCAAGATGGGGGGGCAGCAACATATACTCC
The DNA here is from genome assembly GCA_964059195.1 of Ectobius pallidus. Classification (NCBI taxonomy): domain Eukaryota; kingdom Metazoa; phylum Arthropoda; class Insecta; order Blattodea; family Ectobiidae; genus Ectobius; species Ectobius pallidus. The sequence continues at coordinate 100,700,878 of CAXKWD010000002.1, read as the reverse complement.
TATTCCAAGGACGGCGGAGATGTGGAGCAGCGGGATGCTTGGAAGACAGTAAGAACCCGATGCAGGTAGGATGAACCGGTGCCTGGAGATGGGCATATCACAGTAATAAAGTTTGTGCCTAAAATGTAACTATAGTACTGTAAGTTATATCTCAGTGTTTTCTTGAGCAAATGTTGATATGACCTGTCGCTTACTGACATTTCAAAAACCTGGCAACCCTATGTGTAATAATAATATGACAGTTTTCAAAGATCATTGCTTTATGGTACACAATCTCTGGTAATATATGCTCACAGTCACACAATATGCAAGGAATTAGCTTTCCCTTTATGTTGTACGGTATTTCTATATAAAAATTTCCCCAATATAGACATTACTGGTGAGATTTCGGAAAGATGGACGATAGCTTTCATGCACTGTATTATGAATATAAATGTCAGTTTATTCAAGGAATGTTTGTCTAGTAATATCTTACAGGACAGATTAAAATATCCTATGAAAGAACTTCAAAGCTCAAATAAATAAAAAATTTCAAACAAACGATTAACTTATCTGTAAGTAGGCCTACAATAAAATAATACTCTGAATGAAGATAGAGCGTGTCCGGCTTAAACGTATAACATTTCATTATTTTATTACTTGACAAGTATTGGTGATATTCACAATCTGTTTGCTTCTACGGGTAGAATAACTCAAAATGTTTTTTTTAAACCTAATAAACCTCGATATGAGCATAATTAGTGGCGCGGCAGACGTCCAATCTGTATTCCACCTCTCTCCATGTTGGAGGTGTAACATTTGCAACAGCCGCAACAATGCGATAGCACAGATCTGGTAGATCACGAACTGGTGTCTGGTAAACATGATTCTTGACGAACCCCCACAGAAAAAATTCGAGTGGCATAATGTTTGGGCCTCTAGGGGGGCCAAGCAATCGAAGGACCCAATCCAGCGTTGAGGGAACTCATTATCCAAGAACTCTCTCACAATATCCGCATAATGGCATGGAAGATCACGTTAGGAGGAAGTTGTGGCACAGCGTACAACTGCAATATGTCTAGGTATGTTCTTGCATTAACAGTAGGCTCCGCGAAAAAGAATGGGCCTATGATTCCGTTCATCAGTGCACACCACACATTGAGATTTTTTGGGGAGTTTCGTTCATACTCTACCTCTGTGTGGGGATGTTCCGTCCCCCATATGCGGCAATTGTGTTTGTTAACCTTTCCGGATGTGTAGAATGTAGCCTCGTCCGAGAAACAAACCATATCGAGGAATGCCTCATTTTCATCAATTTCTGCCAGAATTGTCTCAGCAAATGCCCTCCGTCGCTGCTTGTCTTCAGGATTGATTTGGTGACGAAGTTAAAGTTTGTTCGCCCGTAGGCGCAACCTTTTATGGACGACATCGTGTACTGTCGAACGAGGTAAAATTACCTCCCTACTTGCTCGTCGGATGGATTTACGGGGGCTCCTCTGAAAAGACGTATGGATTAATTCGTAACAGCCACTGGAACAGAGCGCTTGGTGTGGTGACCCGACTTTGAAATCAAACTCCCAGTTTCACGAAGCCATCAGTCACATTGTCAGTTGGTCGCAGTTGATATTCACGCCGAAATTGACGTTGTAGGCCTACCTGCGTAACAGATTTCAACTCCGCAAGAACAAGCACACAGAATGCCTTTTGCTGTGGAGTTCACATGGCTATTGACGCTAATTGGCCATTTCCATGTTCTCCGCATGCGTGCATTTGATGCACGCTCCTGCCATGCAAACACAAGAAACATTTTGAGTTACCTAACCCGTAGAAGCAAACCGGGTGTAAATATCAACAATACTTCTCAAGTAATAAAATAATTAAATGTTATACGTTTAAGCCAGACACACTGTACATAATGCTGATAAAACAGAGCCACATTGATGGGACTGGTTTGTTAAAACATGGAAATCGAGCCTTGTCAATAATAATTAATTACAAGTATAAAGGCAAGTCAAATATATTTTGGGTCAATTGTGCATTGTGCCCATCTTCAGTGTTTAATTTAAAGCTACTTTACACATCCTAGAAAAATAAGGAAAGGAAAATAAATAAATATTAGGTTTATAGCAATATTACGACAAGCATAAAATGCTTTCACTAATCTAACTTTAAATCATAATGGTAAACAATCCATTCCATTGGAGTTTATATTTCAAACTTCAAAGTTTAGGTAATGATAAAAAAGATACTGTTATTAACAGGCTACACTAAATAAGAATATTGTAACTTGAATAAATCTGGATTCCAGTTTTACTGTTTTTCCACATATACAAACTAATGAAATTCTAAGATCGTCATTTAAAAGAGCAGAGACTTACCAGGTGAAGAGGTTTGAGATTATCTTGTACTACATCAGTGCCAGGCTGCAAATGGTGTAATGACATTGCACCATTGTGGCGTCGTGTGAATGATAAATAGGAGCATTGCAATCCTTCAAAGACAAGAATTCAAGTAAAATGGTGGCTTGTATATTAGTTCAAGAGATATAAGTTCTGCATTAATTCATGTACTTACACAATGAAATAACTACATACATTACTGAGTATATTAATATACCAGCAGGGGCCCATGGCTTCGCCCATGATAATTAATTCAATTGCTAGATTTTTCAATAATTTATTTAAGAGAAAAAATGATTAAAACATATTTACTAACACTTAAATGCAAATCATTCATAAACTAAACAATTAATAATTATATTGAAGCATCTTCTGGGCTGTGGGCCATGGTCCAAAGGCTAAAAAGTCTTGCGAGACATTTCGCTCCCGCTGTGGGGAACTTGTTCAGTGGCTGCTATCCGTTGAAAACACTCCTCCCCGTAGAGGCGATAAATGGTTAATCTGAGGCTTTCACGGCTGTGGGTGTCGGCATGCTGAACACATGCCCCCCAATCCTGCCATCTGCCTTTGGTAGATGACGCAGCGGTCGGGTGGTAGGCCAAGTCCCTCCAGGGATGTAGCACCACAGAGTTTAGTTTTAGTTTAGATAGTGAATACCTAGTGTAAATGTGAAACAGTGTTCCTACCCAACAGTGACTAAATAGAGTACCACAAAACAATAGGTAAAAGGTGTCTTTATGTATGGACAACACCTAATGTGGAGTAGCTCGCCAGGTTAGTGTAAATGAGCTTTCCCTATTTGATAGGAGGCCCTTGCCCTTCATGGGACATTTATGGCTATTTTCATTCATTCAATGTGCAATTAAAACACTCTTAAAAGGCAACTGTTTTAGTTTTGCCTTCCCTCTTCCCATCATCTATGAGTTTGAAATTTCTGAAAGGTGCAGAAGGCAGGTTGTTTATGTTGATGGAACTTACTCTTGTGAGTCAAAGGGGGCATATGAAAATACCTCAGGGATCTATTTTGGGATGTCGTTTTTGACTGCTGTAAATGACTTACCATATAGTCTGAATACCTCAACTTTGATGTATGCTGATGATACTGTGTTTTTGTAATAAACATCATCTAAACAAAGAGGTTGATGATACTATATCCAGCACGCCCGCTTGCATGGTTCAGCTCGAAAGGCAAGTTATTGAATCAGGACAAAAACTTCTCTATACTGTTTACTTTCAAGCCTATGTTAGATAATACATCTAAAATTGCTAAAAATGTTAAATTTCTTGGAATTAGACTAAATTTTCAACTCAAATGGGATTCACATTTTGATTTTAGACCTATAATGGTTAAATTATCATGGGTAGTATTTTTTTTAAAGCAACATAGTCTCTGCTTACCAACTTCATACCATACATGAGATCTGTTTATTTTGCTTTATTCCATACATGAGTTATGGATTGATTATTATTTTGGAAGAATTCAGGTAGAATTAAAGATATCCTGATATTGCAAAAGAGAATTCTTAGAATCATTAAAAAAATGTCCCAGCAGGACTCATTGTAAACCCTTCTTCATCGAATATGAAATTTTAACAATTGTAAACCTTGATTTATTAGATCTCAATTTTCAAAAAGGCGTACATGAATACAACACAAGAAGAAATTCTTGTAGTAACATTCCAAAATTTATATTACACAAAACAGTATATTCGTATTTATATTTACGTCCCATATGTCATAACTAGACTTTGGATTTTAGGTAAAATCCTATTTTAATCCTTATGTGATATATGGACGAAAACTTGTATGTGCATGTTTCATAAGTGACTATGCCTAAAACTGATACTTTTATAGGACCTAAAACAGCCTATTTTTACGTTAGAGCCTAATATTGCCTTTTTGCTTGTTTTTTTCTCTAAAGTTCAAAATAAGTCACTTTTTGTTATAAATTCTAGCATTTATTTTCAGTTCGTACTAATTTTTTAGCTCGGAATGTGCATACGGTACATGACACATTTGTGACGTGGTTAAATAGTAAGGAATGTTTTGTCTTCAGTAGAAAAATTCCTTGGAATTCCCAAGAAAATGTAGTGTTTTTCTCCCGACTCCCACATCCAGTAAAAAAACAAAAAAAAAAGTAGTAGTATTCTGAATCACTGAGGGATACAAGGGGTTGAATATGCTAGTATGATAACTTACGCATAGCATCTGGACGCAGGGATTAAGTTTTCACTGTTATGGTAGTAATACAGGCCCTAGTAATAGGTCTATATAATTCTGTACCATAGGCCTATATCTGTGTTTTATCATGATTATTGATTAATGGTGACTTCAATACATATAATATTCTGCATTGCAATTGAGATATTTTAGAAAATTGGCAACTTAACGATTTTATAAGAGACTATTTTACGATTTTTAGAACCTATTTTCCTATTTTTAGAGCCTATTTTAAGTACCTAAAACAGCAATTTTAGCGACCTAAAAGTCTGAAGTATAGTCATAACATGATACCTCATGAAATAAAAATCTACAACAGATTTTCAAAACATACCCTACTCTACAGATATTCTTGAAGAATTTTCAAACTTAAAAGTGGTTGTAAATATGTTGTAATTTTAAGTGTTTTTTATTAGTAAACTGTTAAACACCTGTATTTCTACCTAAAGACAGCATAAAAATTATAAATAATATAAAAAATCAGTCAGAGTAAGCGTCCATGTCTCACATCCATATAATACCACTGGCAGGATTACTGTCTTATAAATTTTTATTTTTAGATTTGTGGATTGAAGACGAGAAGATAAAAGTTTTTGAAGTGCATAAAAACAAGCATTTCCTAATTTCAGTCGACACTTAACTTCTACCTTAATATTATTTGTATTTGTAATTACTGCTTCCAGATATTTGAATTTCTCCACTTGTTCAAATGATTTACTGGCTATTCTAATATTTTCAAGAGCATTATTTTGAAGTTTCATGACCATATGCTTAGTTTTTTCTGTATTAATTTCCAATCAGACATCCCTGCAGGCATCAGAAAAATTTTTATGCATTTCTCTCGATTGTGCTTATATCATCGCCCCAACAGACAAACATCATCTGCATAAGCTAAAATCAGGTGATCAACAGCTATATCATAATTTTAGAGTTTTCATGATCTGCAAAATTTACAGACTAATCACATGAATGGCAGACACTGCATTAGTTATTTTATTCATAACTACAGTGTTAAGAACAAAGTTCCTTTTTTTCAAATGTTAAACGTCAGTGGCATGCCATTTAATTCTAGGCCTACCCTGTTTTCCTGAACTTTCCTAATGGTATATTCCAAAGCGAAATTAAAAAGTATAGGTGATAGTGTACCGGTATCTTCTTGCTTCAAATCCTTACTCTGCTATAGGTTTCATTTCGACACATTTTGATCAGCCTAACTTCTATGGTATCCCAAACTTGCTTTTATCAAAGTTCTTACTACAAATCTAAATTAAATAATATTGCAACAAACTGCGCCACGTAAACTTGAAAATATAAACAAGACTCAACTGATCTTCAGTTATCAATCTGCCTTATTTATTAAATCAGACAAATACCTTATATTTAAATAAAAGGTTTAAGGATATTCAAATTTTAACCTGTCACAATTTTACACAACACTAATATCAATGGGATCAATAACTAAGTGAATTTACATGTATATAGTTGTCCAATTCAAAAAAATATTTATATGTAAATTGTAATATACTTCTAACATTGCTCACATAGGTTTTAATGGATTGTAAAAGATATTTATTTATTTATTGAATATACAATTACTTAAACCCTATTCCACCCGGAGGTATATTAGGGTTATAGTTACAAGACAATATATTTGCAATATTACTACTTCTTATCCATAGGCTGGATGCAGGCCTTACTACTCTAAGAAAACAAGATAACTAATATATTATATTATAAAAGAAAACTATAACATCTTAAAAATAGAACACAAAAACTTTTGGAATTCTCTATAACAGCATTTTTTCCTAAAAATATCAAAGAGTGGTTTATCTAATTTCTTTTTACAATAATCTAAGTGTGTGTCCAATATTCTTCTTTTATGCTCTAGGACTGGGCAATGAAAAATTAAATGTTCAACAGTTTGTTGTTCAGTACATATACATTGATAACCGTTCTGTCTTTGGATCATGAAACGTTGAAAGTAAAAACCAAATTTGCCATGCCCAGACAGAAACTGAGTGAACATGAAGTCCGGTTTTACACTCGTACAGCGTAGGCGACACTCAACTGTTGGAAAGAAGATTTCTCTCGTAGTGGTCCCTTTGGAGCTGGACACCCAATGCTCATTCCAAGCAGTCCTAATATAATCTCTAAGTTTATTCTTAGCATAAGATAGGGGACACAATTTGTAGCTAAAATTTAAATTCGAGGTCGCAGCATTTTTTGCCAATTCATCAGCTCTTTCGTTCCCTAATGTGCCCATATGGCCTCGTACCCAGGATAAACAAACGTGTTTCTCGTATGATATTATCTTAGTTCTAATTTCTGCTGCCAAGGCATTTAAATTGAACTTGTTGTTTATAGCAGTAAGTGCAGTTTGTGAGTCACTGAAAATGCAACAGTCAGAATTTTGAGATTTAGACCATAAGACAGCCTCCTTTATAGCAAAGAGCTCTGCTTGTACAATTGAGCACTTTGTAGAGAGTCTGGCCATTTGTGAATACATTTCCCTACCACAACAGAACACCACGAAAGCACAACCAATTTTATCCACCATTCCTTCTCTGCAGAATTTTGAACCGTCTGTAAAAATCTCCAGATTGTGATTCCTGGTACATCCATTGTTATTAACGAAATTATTGAAGTAAGCAGGATGTCCGGCAGTAGTAAAGTGTGCTGGTCTTTCGATATCCAAACGCAAGATTGCGTCTTCATATGTGAAGCCTTTTCGGAGCAGCGTAGTTTCTGCTTTTGCAATACCAGACAAATATAAAGGCTCAATGCCCGCAATTACTAAAGCGGCATCTGTAGAAACAGTTCTATATGCTTTAATAATCCTCAGAATAAAGCCTTGTTGTATTTGTGCTAATTTATGCCGAGCCCAGCTCATATCAAAACATTTCCTAAACACCGAAGCACAATACAACACTAAAGGTTCAACTGCTGCTCTATAGATAATTTTCAGAACTTCTAAAAGATAAAAATATAAGGTATGCGAATATATTACTGTTCAATTAACAATACAATAAGACCATGATAATCTAGCACTTGATAATCCAGCATGCATCAGAAATCAATTTTTCTTGTATTCTGGGGGGTCGGTCTCATTCGAGAGATATGTAACAAATTTTATTTGATTAAAATTAACTTGTTCTTGGTTTTCAAAGCCATGGTGCTTTTTAATTCCATAATAGGCCTACAAAAAATTATTTATATTGAACTCAGTTAAAACTTTGAGCCTAAAACTGATTTAGCTGTGCAGTACAGTACTGATTTTTAATTCAGTTTTGTTTTTACTGTACAGTACTACCGGTACACACTTTTAATCCTTATACTGTAATACCTTCTGTTGTGTTTAATAAATAATACTTATTCGTTTTTGTACGTTAAAAATGATGTTTTTATTTATATCTCAATGTTTAAACCAGGTTTTTAAAAAATGACCTTGATATTCCATCATTGACAGATCCCAAGCATGTCAGATTATCAAGGTCCTACTGTATATATTAATAACTAATTTTCCATATTATCATAGGTAATCCCACGAGAGTTTACGAGTTTATCGATAGATTCGCGACTGTGCAGCAGGAGCGAATTTATCTGATGAAACTCATCACCTCGAGTTGAATTTATTAAGACTATTCCATGAATAAAAATGTTCGGATTATATAAATAATAATTACTTAGTCGCGAATTTATCTGAAGAAACTCATCACCTCGAGTTGAATTTATTAAGACTATTCCATGAATAAAAATGTAATGGATTGTATAAATAATAATTACTTTTGTGCTTTGTTATCTAAAAACAAGACTAACTGCGAGATCACGGTATACTATGAATCAACCATCCATGAATCGATTTGACCTACCATGTTGTGACTAATGCTACCAATGGTGCATATAAGACATAGTTAACCTAATTCAGGTGAGCTAACACCAGAACAGAATAAAAGCACCTATTCTTGCTTGCACCAAATCAAAATTTTTTTAAACAATGTACATTTATATGATAGCAATTTCCAAACAAGTTAAGTTGTATAAAATAATGTGTTTTCATTCTGGACATTGGCAGAATGTGACATATTAATCACCACACGTTGATGCCTTACATGTCCAGTACCGAGCAGCTGACATTTTATCAGATAAAACTGCATCCTTGCGATCCGAGGAAGAATATTATAAGATAAACGATCGTGATTGGTCTATATCCAAGGAATTCCTAAACGTTATTGGTCAATATCAAACACTGAATGGAATAGTCCATGTAATATAGCAACACACAATATTAAAATCCTTTCTTAATCTCAGCAATCAATGAATTACAAAGTGTCGCTATATTTACTAGTGTTCTGAGGTGGAACTCCTTAACTATATTCAATTTTTATTATTATGTTCAATCCATATCTATACATACCAATAAACTCATTCTTTCGGCTTGCTTATCTGCTGGCACTACAAATTAGGCAATTCACACAGCGGATATGGGAGTAAGTAGGGAGATCAAGGACGGATGATGATTTTTATCTGGCCCAACATCCTGTAAATAAAAATAAATAAAACTACATTCAAAATAAAGTTTATTACAAAAAAATCAGAGATGTTTAATAAATTTAACAGAATTATTGACAATTCAAGTTCACCTCAATAAGCTTATTACTAGGGCTTGGATTTTGATGACTTTGCATCTTTTTTCTGACGATGCTCTGTGGAAAATAAATGTGTCCCATGCTGTCCTGAGTGAAATTAACCACTTTTATGTGTCATTTTTTCTTAATTTTAAGACTTCTTTTTCTGATGGTGCATTTTTATGGGGTATGTCATTTTATACTCATCTTAAGGAAAGATCCAGTTTTTTTTGTCATTTTTGATAAGTTTGGTTGCATTATTCTTATAATACTAGTAGTACAATCAACTTTCAGCATCTTGAAATCTAAAAATTATTGGAAATTTTTTGCAATGCAGCCTTCCTTTTTATATTTTGTTAAACATTTGGATTCGTCAAACTATACAGTTCATGTCTATTGTAAGACAGAGTTGTCCTCTAAAGGAATGTGGAGGTGAATCTATATATAATCTATATTTTTATTTGGACATGCTGGAAGTACAAACAAGTATTTCCACGAAATTAAAACAGTTTGATTCAGAGTATGGTGACAATGTAACTTACTGTAATGGAATAATGGGTGATGAAGTTTAAGTGATAATGTGAAGAGATTGACAAATGAAGGTAATTTCGAAGTCATTCTTTTTCTTTTTAGGTCATTTTTAGTTAATTTTAAAGTCATAAAGTTATTCTAAGGTCAATTTTTAGGATTCTTTAGGTCATCAAAATCCAAGCCCTACTTATTACACTGAATACAGTCTATGTTCTTTATACAGTTTTGTGTATCGGTACTTAATTTGCCATTGTTTTCTAAAGAATCCACCAGAAGCTGTTGGCTGCACATCTGCTATCAATACGGCATGAGTTTAGTACACTAAAACCAATATTTGAATATAATAGATGCTTTTGTGTAATGGAATCTGAACTAAATAACATCTGATCTGACTCAAATTGAACTGAATTCCGGGGTGCGCGGACAAAGAGAGTTAAGTCCACTTTCTTGTTACTGAGAATTAGAGTGACTTAACACACTATACCAGCCCAACATAGCTTTAGAGATGGATAAACCCATGATGCACACATCCATAACTACCGTACGATTTTGAATATGACTTACTGGACTTAATACAAATGTAGAGAACATTTTTATCTATAACTCTATGGACATATCTCAATTTTTTAGCATGGTGGACTTAACTCTCTATAACCCGCGCACCCCGGAATTGTGAATATTTATATTTGGCTAGTGTCATAGTACAAATTTTATACATCAATGGACCGTTCAAAGTGTAGATTATTAATATAAAAGCCTGACATAATGCAGTTGTTGGGAAAAGGTTTTACCCCCATGTTACAACTTTATCAGTATATCAAAATGTGACACAGAAAAATGACAAGACTGACTTGACCTCCCATGGAGGTGGAGGAGTGAAATATTCAAGTACTAAAAAATCACAATATTATATAACAATATAAAATACATTATTACTTTTAAAAATCATTCACCAGTTATCTACGTAGTTCAGTCCTGTAACTGATCTCAATTTACACAACATTTCACACAATTTACATTAACCTAATTTTGCACTGTCCACTTTTGCAACATTCATAGAAGAATTTTAAACTTGCAACTTTACATCCAGAATGCACATTCAGATCAAAATCATACTTCAATTTCCCTAGGTTTTAAAAGTTTTGTCAGGTACCAAATTATTTAAGTCCCCATTTTTCTGTGAAATCCTTTTGTAACACAGTGGTCGTGGTCAACATGGTGTGGTAAAATCGAAGGGTAAAAATACGTATACTGCAGAATCGCTCTGCATAATTCTCACAGTTTTAAATCAATTTTCAAAAATAAAAGTTTTATATTAAAAACTGCAGTATTTTTAAATATAGGTGGGACATTTACCCATACTTTAAATCCAAATACGCAGTATTTCAAATACCTTCTAATAGTAGAAGCCTAAAGTAGCATTGTTCGAAATACTGCAGACTTGGATTGTTATTAATAAAGATACAATATAGAATGCTTACCAAATATTTATACATTCTTACTAATAATCTGTGTGCAACATCTATATCAGCAATGTACACAGTGGAGGCAAAAAAATTACTAATAATCCCTGCATAAATGGCTGAATGATAGAATGCATCGATTTTCCACTTTAAAAAAGACATTGACTTACACTTGTGATCTTTTTGTGATTTGGCCTCCACATAACAAGTAAAAATGGCAGGTCAATTGGTCAGTTTCTTCGGGCAACACCAACAGCCCTTAAGTTTCAAAAATTTGTTTAAAAATATTGATTATTTGTAAAGAAAAATGTAAACTATTTACGTACCTTTATAAAATCAGCCTATGCTTAGTGGAATTTTCTGCTAGAAAGGCCTATATTTTATGTCAAAAAATTTCACCTTGATTGGTAAAATCCTGCAGGTGCCACCGGTGGCTTGGACAAAAATGCTTAGCAACAATGTTTTGTAAAAATAAGTTTAAATGTTTCTGCTTCTTGTGAACGTATAATTAATTAAATAATAAACAAATATTTTGTGTCTGAAGCTCTTTGCTTATTTCCAAGCATCGATGATGGAAATAACCTGGAACTCACCATGGGGAAGTGGCAGCAGTTGTTCCGAGTGAACAATAACGTTGTATGTGGTGGTGCAGGTTCATATCATTATTCTTTTGCCTCAGATATTTTATCATGTTAAATTCTGGCATGTTCTCTCTTGACTGTAGTGGTACTAGGCTAAATTCATGTTGCGTCTCTTGTCCACATACCGATGATGCCACCAGTCACCAACTTCATTCTTTCTATAGCATGAGTGAAACGGGTTAGGATGTAATAGTTTCTTCAGTTATAGGAACAATCCTGACTATTTCTTTTAGCTTCTCCAAGCTCCAGTATTTTTTCACTGGTGGTTCTGTTCCGTGCATGTTGATAAAGTAATCATATTAACATAGAACACATGAGTGGAGGTATTATACACTTACTTCACTTGATTTTACCACTGACCTGGACATGTTTCGGGATTCTGTCTTTATCCCATTGTCAACAAACTCCAACTGTTGGCGTCGTCTGTTTTCCCTCTGGTGGGCATCCTACAAACTTCTTGATCAGGTCATCTTCAAAGGGAATGTCGAAGTTCATTGGTGGGTCTGCATTCCTCTGGATGAAGATCTTCTCCCAGACTGTCAATTCCTTATGCCCACTGACAGACTTAACCAATTTTGGTTCATGCTCAATTTCGTGGTCCATGTTCCATACATGGGCTGCTACCGCGGATTTTTCTAGTTGGGCATATTTGATGTGTCGATGGTGTTCTTTCATCCTAGTTTATATTTTTCTTTTAGTTTTGCCTATGTACTTCTGGGAACAATCTTTACAATTAAACTGATAAATGCCTGATTTTTTGAGGGGTTGTGATTTGTCAATATTAGTGGACATTAACATATTTCCCAAACTAAATCTATTAATTGGTGATATGGTGATGTTATGGTTTTTGAATATCCTCTGGAACTTATTATTTGCTATTGGGTGGTAAGTGATTCTCTTATATACATTTTTATGTTCTTTTTCTGGTTTCAGTGTAGTTGTAGCCTTGATCTGTTTTTGTATTTGATATTTTCTCACTTTTTTATCCACCAGTTCTTTTTGGAAACCATTTTGTTGTGCTGTGCTAATGATTGTCTTGTATTCCCTCTTATATTCATCTTGGTTGAGTGGTACATTGACTAATCTATGAGTCAGACTATCCAATACTGCCTGTTTGTGTTTGATTGGGTTAAAGCTATTGGGCTTGATGTAATTATTTGAGTGTGTTTCTTTTCTGTGTATTCCAAATTCTAACTTGTTACCTTGCTTTATGATCTTAATATCTAAGAAAGGTAGGTGGTTTTCTGTTTGTTGTTCCAGGGTGAAACTGATCGATTGGTCTTGTATGTTAATCAGTTTCAGTGAATCTTGTATCTGTTTTTTATTTACTATAGCAAATATGTCGTCGACATATCTATGCCATATCCTGTATATGTGTGGGAAGGCCGAAGTGATATGTATCTCAAAGTAGCTCATGTACAGGTCCGCTAAGAAGGGCGAAAGTGGACTTCCCATTGCTAATCCATGTTTTTGTTGATAAAACTTTTCGTTGAATTTGAAGTATGTTTGATTAATGCAGATGTTAGTCAATGCACAGTATTCTTGAATTTTGTTATTGCTGAGTCCAATCGATTTCAACCATTTGGTTAAGTAGTTTAACAGTTTTTCTGTATCTATGCTAGGGAACAGAGCTACCACATCAAACGATACCAGTTCTTCAGTGGGAGAAATCTCTATGTTACTTATCTTTTCAATGAGTTCTAATGAGTTTCTAATACCTCGGCTCTCATATCCAGGGAAAGACTAAAATCTATTATTGAGCCATTTCGCAAGATAATAGGTGGGGGCAGTTATATTGTTGATTATGGGCCTCATTTTATTACCCGGTTTGTGTATCTTAGGCAGTCCGTGTATTTTAGGTAGTGTGGGATTTGGTGGTTTCAAATTTCTTTTTTCATTTTCCGGTATGACTGTTGCGGTTTTGATTATGTCTTCACACTGACTTATGCATTTCCTGAGGGGATCATGATCTACCTCAATGAATTCTTCACCCATAAGTAAGTCCTCCATTCTACTGATGTAATCTTCCCTATCCAAAATCACCAATTTGTTACCCTTGTCCGCTTTGGTAAAGACAGTTCCCTTTTCGTTAAGAGCCTTAAATACTTGTTTATATGCACTACCTTTTGGTCCTTTATTTGCTTTTATGTCATCCAAAACTGATTCACACTCTCTTCTAATTATCATCTTGTCCTTATTTCCCATATCCATAATTGCAATTATGCCACATATTCTTCTAGGTTTTGTGAATAGTCAACACATGTCTTTAACCCTTTATCTAGTAACTGCATTTCTTTGTTTGAGAATGTCTTGGATGATAGGTTGACTACACTTTCTAGGTTAGGCCTAGGATTTTGCATTTCTTGTTTCTCGTCTTCCTGTGGTGCAACCTTTTTGTTATTACGGCCTAATCTTTTGTGATTAGTATTTTCATTGCTTTTTTTAATTAAGCCCCTTAATTTCTTTTTCAAGTTTGTTACTTTTAGCCCCATGGTGTAATTCAATTGTTTGAAAAAGTTATGTTCTAAGTTGTCCCACGAGGTAATTCCTAATTTCTTGGTTATGAATAAATACAATTGAACGAAAAGTTTTATCAACAAAAACATGGATTAGCAATGGGAAATCCACTTTCACCCTTCTTAGCGGACCTGTACATGAGCTACTTTGAGATACATATCACTTCGGCCTTCCCACACATATACAGGATATGGCATAGATATGCCGACGACATATTTGCTATAGTAAATAAAAAACAGATACAAGATTCACTGAAACTGCTTAACATACAAGACCAATCGATCAGTTTCACCCTGGAACAACAAACAGAAAACCACCTACCTTTCTTAGATATTAAGATCATAAAGCAAGGTAACAAGTTAGAATTTGGAATACACAGAAAAGAAACACACTCAAATAATTACATCAAGCCCAATAGCTTTAACCCAATCAAACACAAACAGGCAGTATTGGATAGTCTGACTCATAGATTAGTCAATGTACCACTCAACCAAGATGAATATAAGAGGGAATACAAGACAATCATTAGCACAGCACAACAAAATGGTTTCCAAAAAGAACTGGTGGATAAAAAAGTGAGAAAATATCAAATACAAAAAACAGATCAAGGCTACAACTACACTGAAACCAGAAAAAGAACATAAAAATGTATATAAGAGAATCACTTACAACCCAATAGCAAATAATAAGTTCCAGAGGATATTCAAAAACCATAACATCACCATATCACCAATTAATAGATTTAGTTTGGGAAATATGTTAATGTCCACTAATATTGACAAATCACAACCCCTCAAAAAATCAGGCATTTATCAGTTTAATTCCCATGTACTGTCATCCGGCGTATGGTTTAGCAAAACTGTTGGTTGAAAGATTAATGGGTATACAAAAAAGAACGAAATGGTCAATCGGCAACTCTTTTGAAGCAAGAGAAATTTTAGATAATGTTGTATACAACAAAGATCTTCGTATGTTCAGTTTGGACGTCGTTTCTTTGTATCCTAGTGTCCCCAGAGCCCAAGCAGGAGAATATCTCTTTAGATGGCTTATTGAGTTGGGCGTGGATAGTATTGTTGCTAATGAGTACCTTAGGTGGTTTAATGTTTGTACTGATTACAACATTTTTCAGTTTAATGGTATTATCTATAAACAAAACGAAGGCTTGGCCATGGGGAACCCCGTGTCTGGTATTGTTTCGGACATTTTTCTTTTCTTCATGGAGAGATCCATTATTAGCAAATATGTGGACAGCATTGCTGTATATATTCGCTATGTTGATGATATCTTGGTTATTTCTAGGAATGATATTTCTGGACAGCTTTTGGAGGATTTTAATGGTTTTAACAACAGAATGAAGTTTACTATTGAAAAATCCGAGAATAATACTCTAAATTTCCTGGACTTAAGAATTGTCCTAGAATATCCGAGGATTAAATTGGGCATTTATAGGAAAAATAATAAAGGTGAATTATATATTCATAAGAAATCCGCACACCACCATAGGATTAAACACAACGTTTGGCGTAACTTCGCCATTAGAGCCTTAAAGTTATGTAACAACTACAATGATTTATATTCTGAAAAAAGGGAGATTTTTCGTTTAGCCAGGATTAATGGTTTTGATGAAAGAAGAATGGATATGATATGGAAGGAGGCTGAAAAACATTTTATGAATAGAGATGGTGAGATTAAGGATCCTAATACCAAGTATGTGGGTATGACCTACCACCCAGCAATGAGCGAACATTACGAGAAGGTTTTTCGTAAGTTCGATTTGGTTCCTGCCTACAAAACCAATAGAACCATTGACAAGATTTTTTTCCGAATATAAAAGGTTCGGCAGAAATAAGGACCGAATGGAATATCCAGGGGTATATTCAATCTCATGCCTGGATTGTAATAAGTTTTATATTGGTGAAACAGGTAGATCCTTTAAAATCAGACTTCGTGAGCACGAGAGAGATATTAGAAGTAGGAAAACGTCTACTGGTCTTAGTCAACATTTGATCGAGAATAATCACCGTATGGGTGCTTTGAAGATCTTAAAGGTTGAGGACGATGTTATTAAGAGAAAAGTGTGCGAAGCTTGGAATATTGGATGTAATAAAGATTTCGTTTTGAACCGATTTGACGGTGACTTGGGTGATGAGTGGTTGGGGATCATTAAGAGAACAAAAAAGGATACACATGTTATACACTTTCCTCTTCCCCATGTGGATGTTATAGAAGAGTCCCCGTATGAAATACCTGTGGATTGGATTAATAAGCATTTTCGTAATACCAATTTTTTGTCCCTTTCTAATTGTGCGCATTCCACTTACAACGGAAGTGTTTCTTATGACACGGACAATTGAGAGTTTTTCTCTTCTTATAAACAGTCACCTGAAGAAGGTCTTATGTTTTGACCGAAACGTTGTGTGTTAATTACAAATAAATATCCACTTTAAACAATTTTTCTTTAATTTTGTGTAAATATATTAATCAGTGGAAATCTGGACCATTATGACAGATTATTTAATTGTAAAGATTGTTCCCCCCATGTATGGAACATGGACCACGAAATTGAGCATGAACCAAAATTGGTTAAGTCTGTCAGTGGACATAAGGAATTGACAGTCTGGGAGAAGATCTTCATCCAGAGGAATGCAGACCAACTAATGAACTTCGACATTCCCTTTGAAGATGACCTGATCAAGAAGTTCGTAGGATGCCCACCAGAGGGAAAACAGACGACGCCAACAGTTGGAGTTTGTTGACAATGGGATAAAGACAGAATCTCGAAACATGTCCAGGTCAGTGGTAAAATCAAGTGAAGTAAGTGTATAATACCTCCACTCATGTGTTCTAATTATTAACTTCACTGTGTAAACTTCCTACAACACTTAGATATTAACATAGTTTGTTGCTTCTAAGTTGATATCAGGAACAATGAATTCATCACACAATCACACATCTTGCTTTTAGGACTTGCTTCCAGCAAGCTCCCATACTTCAGAAATTTGGTCAGTAAACATTGACAGATGTAGGTTAAAACTCGAGATGGCCGAACCACAAAGTTCTACTGATTAACAGGGTCAATCATTTTCTGGTATTTTCCTTCCCAAGTGCTGAGAAGTCATGATGAGTTGCCATAAATGATGAACTGGACCACTGCAGCTTTAAGTTCTTTAGACCCTAGAACCACCTGGCATGATGAATTTTTCCACAGTTCTTGTCAGCTCACCCAACAGGGGATTCTCCTGAAGAAACCGCATGGCAGATACTCAGCAAATATTCTTGATCCAAATGAGCCTTCATTGGCTGAAAACTCTGGCATGGTAATTTTTCACAGGTTGGAAGTGCTGATCTGATTGCCATCTATAGATTCACTCAAATGTCAAACTGGGAGTTTATTGGTATGTACCACACAGATGAATATCTGAAGAGGTTTCTTTAGGAAGTCTTCAATATGCACCATTCTTTCGACCAGTGTTGATAGCAGTACCATTGCAATCCTAAATCACCAGCTCTAACATGGGGATATTTTGATCAACAACTAGAACTTAACACACAAAAATATTTAAGGCAAAAGATAAAAGATATGAACCTGTGCCACCTCATACAACACTATTATGCACTTGGAACTTGAACTGTAGCCACCTCCCTGGGATGTGTTCTGGGTTATTCCCATCACTGTTAGGAAATAAGCAAAAAAAGTTTCTTACCTACGTAGTCATTCACAGAAACATTGAAACTTATTTTTACAAAACAATGAAACTAATAATTTTTTGGGTGTTTCTGTCCCATTTTAAGTCACTGGTGGCACCTGAAGGACCTGACTGATCAAGCTGAATTTTTTCAAGTAAAATATAGATCTTTCTTACAAAAAATAATACTAAGGGTAAGCTGATTTTATAAAAGTACCATAAATATTTTTAATTTTTATAAATAATGTTCAGGTTTCCCATAAATAGACATCGGATTTACAAGCACTAATAAAGTTTCAAATATGGATGCATCCATGACATAAAAATCAAAGAAATATGAACTAAAAAACGCAAAATATGCAATGAAACTAAGAGCAATAAAGCATTAATATGTTAGTTATTAGTATACTCGTGTATTTATTTCCATTTCAGTCCAGGTTGTAGTTGGTTTTACAGTATATGACCATGAGTTTTTCAAGATGTTCTGGATTAAATTTTTGTCGCTTGATTGTGAGGATAAGTTTGTATGCGAAGAATGACCATTCAACACCTAGAGACATTACTGGACAATACTTAAATTTGCACGCAACAGCCGGAGGTACACATGAACCTATTGTTTTATCGATGATGTCAAAAATAGAACAATTTCTTAACTTATTCTGTATTTTTTTAAATTACTGAATTAAAGCAGCCAACTGGATAGGCTTTCCTAAAAATCAATTCGTCTGGAATATTTTTACTGCAGTACTTTTCTAGAAAAGTATGAACAGTTTAAAGTTTATTCCAAGGAATATTTGCAGCAACTAGCGTTTTACAAAGATCATTAAAAAATTCATTTTTAGGCACGGAAGGCTTTGCATAATAAGTAGTCTGTTTATAGAAGAACTCACACAGTTACTTGCTGCAAAGTGTGCACCAGTTTTTCTATGTTGCGTTAACTGATCTTTTATTACATGGAACTTCCTTACCACATGTATGGCAAAACACTTTTACCATACTAGAACTTCACTACTCTACTGTCTCAATAAATCAAGTCAAGACAAGCTGATTTAAGGCATAATCAAAAAAAGGTTCACTTCACAATCAAACTAGGCCTTCTTCAGATGCCAGCATAGACTGTGAATCCCTGCCAAACTTAATGGACGAAGAGGCTCTTAATAGGTTGCCTTTCAAGTAACTTCTTCTTTAAAACATATTTTTTCAAAATAACATTAAGAATGCTTGATAAGCAATAAAATACTTTATATACGCAAAATGCATGCCAAAATCAAGAAATATGCAACAACATGGTAAACATGCAATTATATGTGCTTTAAAACTATATGTACAGAATCAGAACAACATGAAACGTGTCCTGCACCTTATTTGCATATCATACGCAGAGAAAAAGTAAATATGAATTTGCATACAAATCCGATGTCTACCCATAAATGTATATTTGGGCTTTGAACACTCGTCACTTACATTTAATAAAACTCAGAACTCAAAACCAGTATCACAAGAAAGAGAAACTCAACAAGTTTTGTTCAATTACCTCACAGAAGTTCAGTGTGAGCCCTGTTGGTAACATGGCACACATCAAGCCTATAGTCCATCTCTGTTCAGGTATGTTGTAGTTGTTAGAATCCGGGGGTCACTAAATCCTTTTACTTTCATGGAACATATCTAGGACTTTCCTAAAGTTATGTTCTGTGCTTTAAGTCATGTGAATGTGCATGGCTCATTCCTTTTTCAAGAAAAAAACAATCACAGATTGTGTGTACCTGAATATGTTACAACAATGGCTCCTGCCTCAGCTGGAAAAGGACATGCCCAGTTTCATCTTTCAACAAGATGGTGCACCACCACATTTTCACATTAGGTCACATTGGATTTCAACAGCAGACTACCGAACAAATGGATTGCCTTTGGTGGTCATGGCGATAGACAGCTCCTTCGTTGGCCTCCAAATTCACCTGACCAGATGCCTTTTGACTTTTTTTTCTGAGGGTATGTTAAAGATATAGTGAACAAGCCACCCCTTCCACAGATTGTCCATGACCTGAAAAAGTTCATCATCTCTGCAGCCACCACATCTGTTGATCATCAAATGCAACAATGTACTTGAACGGAAATGGACTTTAGGCTTAATGTGTGCCATCTTACCAAAAGGGTTCACATTGAACATCTGCGAGGGAATTGAACAAAACTTCTTGAGTTTCTCTTTCTATTGGTACTGGTTTTGAGTTTCATTACTTGGAAGTGACGTGTGTTCGAAACTCGAAAGTACATTTGTGGGAACCCTGCATTCTTTAATTTTTTTTTTAAACTTAAGGTGGGTGGTATCACCTGAAGAAATTGACAAATTGATCTGCAATTTTCTACACATTATATGGAGGCCATTTTGCAATAAGATATCACCAAGGGTATGATGATTTTTTTAAAAGTGAAAATTTGATGCTTTCTACTGAATGTGTGCAACCAGTAGTACTTGTAAGATGCTCCATCCAGCAGTCAGCAGTCGGTAGTTGGTAGTCGAAGTAGAACATGTGGTGAGTACCGGTAATGGACGCCATTCACAATGTGCAGTTGCAGTCGACAGCAGGCAGTAGGCAGTCAGTAGTCGGGAAATTCATCTTAGACTACCAACTGCACAACTGCAAGTAACATATTACGAGATTGAAAATGATTTACTAGTGCAAATAAACCGATTAGCATACTATGAGAAAGCAAGATGTGTTTATTACATATATTATGCAATTATAAAGCAATTCTTCCACATTTTTATACTATAAAATGTTTCCCTAACCTCAATGTCGACTGCATATTGTGGACAGCTCGAGTGCTGCTCCCAAGCGGACGACTGCAACTGCCAACTACCAACTGCTGGCTGCACATTGTGGATGGAGCTTTACATAGTCTGACAGCCTTGGTTAAATTTTATGTAAATAATAAAGATGGCCAATAGTTTGACAGGTGAATGAGATTGAATTTTGAGATTATGCATTTATTAGGAAATATCATTACTTGCTTTACAGTATGTTGGCAACATTGTTTCTTGTTTGTGGGTCTTCTTTTCTTAATTTTACCTATAATTACTGCTTTCTGAAGTCAGTTTAAATAAATAAAAAACTAGATCTTTTCATGGTATACTGCTGACTCTGCTGTCCGTTTATAGAAGGCAGTGTGGAGTATCACTACATGTCTGCTTTTTCTGCCTCAGGTGAGAGACCATGACATATCATTAACGTTTCAATGATGTGGCACATGCAAAGTTGGTGTAAGTTTTACAGCTACAAGAGGATTATTGGTGATGAATTTGTATACAGCTGATGCAGAACATGCACAATAAAGACGAAAACTACTGTTCACTGACCATTTAAGCAACCTTTATTAGTAAGTCAAGTCAAAGAAATATCTAATCCAGGTTTTCAGTTTTGTGTTGCTGATGCTTAACCTATGGCCTCCCACAGGACTTCTTTTAATAAATCAAATAGTTGAATCAGATGGGTTGGCTATCATGTCAATTGAATACAATACCTCCAAGTTTCGCACTCCAGCTAAAAGTGTGTGGTTTATAAGGTATAATATACACAGGATGGCCAAAGAAAGGTTACAATAAAAATGTATGTGAGTTATTTCGTTTATTGAATCTTTCCTTTTGTTATAGTAACTGAATCAACTATGGCACAGTACGTAATAGCAGAGTGTACCTGGACTGTGGAACATTATATTAGTAGCTATGTAATGGAAAGAATGCTGGTCCATGATTAAAAATTGTGTCCACCCATTGGAGAATTTTCTTCTCAGAGGTGGTGGTTTTTATGAAACTCCTCTTCAAAACCCCCCATCACAATTTTCAATGATGGTCCAGCATTCCTTCCATCATCACAGTTACAAAAATAATTTCCACAATCCAGGAACGCTCTGCTATGATGTACTGCTACAGCTACTATTACAAAAGAAAACATTGAAATAAGATTGTTATAACAAGAAAGCTCACATACTTTTTCGGTTTCTTTCTTTCGGGCCATCCTGTATGTAGTGCTAGTAAGGGCTACCGTTTAACAGAAAAAATTAAATGCTTCAAGCATAAATTATAAACATACCTTACATGAATATTGGATTAAGTTATTCATACAAAGAATCTCCAAAGAAAGAATATAACTTTGAAATTAGGCTAGTCAGACAACAAATCCACAATTCCTAAATGTTTTTTATGACCCATAATATTTCTGCACTTGAGTTCTAAAACACACATGACTTACTCCTAGGTTCAGTTTATGCAGACAAGCTGCATGGGCTTACTGCTCAGACAATCAGTGAGTGATTAAATTCATGGGGTATCTGTGAGGCTACCTAAGGTCATCTCCAATTAACAATCTAATATGTAATAAGCTTCTTCAAGATAAATCATATTAGAAATATTTCAGCCTGATAATTTTTTATAAAATTTATCTCGCCTGACTTAAAATGCAGGTAATTTAACAACAAGCAAATATACAGAAAATGATAATACGTCAGAAAAGTGAGCATGTTCAAGCGAGATTCAATAATATTCCATAAATGTGCTAAAAAGAGATTAACTAAAAAATAGCCTAATCATTTACTTGCTGTGTCTTTAATCACATGATTGTGTGATTTAAGCATGTGATTTAAAGTGTTTATTATAACTCGCTTTAATAAAAAATGTTTTATCACACTTTGAACATTTGTAAAGTGGTTCTCCATGAAAAAGTAAATGTCTTTGCAATTTACGTTTTCCAAAAAATGATTTGTTACAAATTTCACATTTTAAACTTTCATCATTGTGCTCTCTAAGGTGTTCTTCAAATTTTTCTTTATAACCAAATGTATCACCACAAACCGAGCATACAAAAGGTTTTTCTTTGTCATGTACCCTTGAGATGTGAATCCTCAGCAAATATTTCTCAGAAAATGTTTTTTCACATTTCTCACAATTGAACTGCCGTTTGTGTTCTCGTATATGTTTTCCAAGGCTGTCACGCTTTGTAAACGACTTTTGGCATAGTGTGCAAGAGAATGGTTTTTCTCCAGTGTGTGTCCGGTGGTGAAGTGTTAGCCTTTTCATATTCACAAAAGCTTTTTGGCATATTTCACAAATAAATTTCTTATCTGGTGAATGAGTTTTAAGATGAGTTGTTAAGTACCTTTTCAATGGAAACGTCTTGGTACAAATTGTACATCCATATTCCTCTTTCTCACCTTCCAAATGCTTTAGAAGAATATGTTGTTTCAAATTATTATTTGACTTAAAAGATTTGTTGCAATAATTGCAGTAAAAATATTTAGGTTCAAAGTGAATATTTTTTCTATGAGCATTCAAAAATGTTTTTAGTTTAAAATATTTGCCACATATTTCACATTTAAACGGTTTTCTATTTGAGTGGCTAGCAAGGTGTGTGTTCATGTTCGAACTTTGATTGAAACTTTTTCCACAAATATGACAAAAAAATTTCTTCTTACCTATATGAACTTTCATATGGAATTGACGATAAGTTTTTGTTTTAAAGGACTTTTTGCAGTATTCACAAGCAAAATTTTGATCAGAGTTATGCAGCTGTAGGTGATTTTTAAGACATGGAAGAGTTTTGAAAGTATTATCACATTTATGGCAGCGGTAAGGTCGAACATTCATATGAACTTCATTGTGTCTTTTTAAGTGATCTTGTGTTTTCAAAAATTTACCACATACCTTACATACATGTGGTCTGAAGTTTATTTGTAAGGTATTTTCTGCATTTTCAAGTGTACCATTTTTAACAATGCTTTCATTTTCCTTAACCTCCTTATGTTTGTTACTTGTTATATCAGGTGTACCATTTTTTTCAATAATGCAATTATCGTTTGAAGATATCTGGAAACTATTGCTAGTCACATTACAAGCCTGAAAACAAAGGTGAATCATTATTAATTTATGGTACAAGAGAGTAAAATATAATTTATTGAAGAGTAGGAAGTTTTCACCAATTTAGCTACATACTCCAAATGTGTCATTGTATGTCAACATTAACTCCTTAATTACCCTCTATGTAATGTTGGCCAAATAAAAAACGCCGGGCGGTATTTGATTAAGTATCACGAACGAGCATATGCGCATGTACAGGAAGACTTAAGGTTAGGTTCACACATGCCTCTTGTCTATCCATGTATTTTCTTGATTATTTAGTCAGTTTTGTTCCAAAACAAACATGTATAGAAGGCTGTGGCTATATGCCTCAAATCCACCATATTCTTGGTTGCAAATTTTTATAATATTAATAATTAATAGGTTCGCGAGGAATATGTTTATTCAAGGAGCATTTTTTAAAGATTTTATTTTATAATACCGGTACTTCTAGTGCAAAATCAATAACTTACGCTCAACTTCTGCAACCAATTTAGCACTGAAATACGCGCCCGGCCAGATCCACGTTTCCTATGAAAACTTCCGGTCGCATTATAGTAAAGTTCCCACCTCTGAGCTGCTCTTTCATAAATATGGAACCTTCTCGCTGCTTCAGAGGCCGAAAAATGCAGGTCAATTACAGCCCTAACTACACTTTCTCTCACTTTAGCATTTGTATGTGGCGATGACACAAAGCAAAATGAATTATGACAATACATTAAGTTGAATATCGTGTGTTGCACTTTCCGCGTTGTTCATTTTTCCCTCCTGTCGCATGGCCTCATATGTTCCGAAAATGACCTGTATTTTATGTTTTTTATAGGAAACTTGTGAACTAATGCGTTAAAACTTTAATTTTAACTGCATACGAGTCCCGACGTTTTTTATTTGACCGACTGTACTTATATGTACTTATAATTCAGGGCCGGTATATATCAAACTTGTGCATATCGTGTAACATAACATATTTTTATTCAAGTGTGCCATGTGCTGATCTTAATTTTAATTTCAACACTACATGTATATTACAGTTATAACATAATGAATAGAATGAGAAAGTGTGATGACTTCGCCGCTAATACAATGGTGGGTATAGGGAGAGCGGCGGTCCACCGAAACACTGGCAGCACCTTCGTTTGCGTTTCAACTTCTCAATGCTGCATCATGATAGTTTGGCATCTTATGATTAAACTCGCAATCTTTAATTAACCTTTGGTCCTATTTCTGTGAAATTTGTGCAGAAATAATCTGCACAACACAGTCCTTCTGATGGTTAAAACAGAGATTTAAAAAATGCAGACATAAATGTTTTTATTTCATTATATAAACATCACCAATTACATAAAATTCATGGAGGGTGAAACGGAATTTGACTATGCGACAATTTTTTTCATTTTTGTGTCCCGTAAAAACTTCAAGCGAGAAAGTTTTAGTGGAATATTTCAAATTTATTTTAAATTCAGTACCACCTTTATATCTTGAATGGTTTACGAGTAATTGAGTGGTAATTATTCCTGGCGCACAGCCGTCTGAATGATGTGGGACGTTCGTGAAATGTTGAGGGTGAAGCAAATTTGACTATGCGACATTTATTACTTTATTTTTGTGTCCAGAAAGAGATCAAGCATGTAAGGTTTAGTGAAATATTTGGATCTTATTATAAATCGAGTACCACCTATATATTTATAATGGTTAACGAGTAATAGTAATTACTCTAAAGCTAAAGCTATCAGAATGGTATTGAGGTATTGGCAGGCATCTTTTCCATAAAATACCAGCAATAACGTAAAATTTTTACATAATTTATTCGTGGACTGAATAATAATACTATATTAACTGACTACTTGTACCCATACTGCAAGATTGACCCGTTGGGGAAAAGGAGCGAATGAAGCTTTTTTCTAACTTAGTAAATCTGCACTACTTTTACTTATGCGTTTATTGGATTATTTATCATATTTTCTGTTCACTTATGTTAGTAATTTTTATGTATAATTATTATAGCGAATGTCTTAGTTTAATATCTTGATCCTTTTTTTAATAATATAATTTAACAACATAAGACGTACATCAGTTACAGCGAACGGCGAATGGTCGAGGGTTTGAGCAAATAGCGGACTGTAGTTAAGGCAAGAGGATTTAATTTTTTTATGAAAAAATCAGGGAAAATGCGTTGAAATATTGTGTGATATATGTAGAATGCATTGCAAAACAATTTTTGCGTATGTGCGTCTTTATCGGATGTTGAGACGCCAATTTTAAAGATCACGCGCCCTATTTTTGTAGTGCTGCTTATGAAATTTTCCATGCCCTGCAATTCACAAACCATTCCTTAGTTTATATTATCTCTGTTCACATAATTTGTACACAGATCTACACTTTTGACCGTGTTTCACCTACATAACTTACCCCATACAGCCAGGAGAAAATTAATATTAATATAAATAATATTACTATTAATACAATATTAATACAAATTAATAGCCTACTCAGTAATATTCTATACAATGTAATATTAATATTAATTTATAAAATATCCCTTAGCTGTTTTCTACCCTAATTATACGTTGTTATTTCTATACAAATGTACATTCTTTAAAAAAATTATCATATTATACTAACATACCCTCTACCCTATTTTCTAGGCAACAAAATATTAGATCAAATCATCCCTTAGCTGTTTCATACCTATATTATATAATTGTTCATTGCTTGTGAACATCTTCGATTTTTGGAAAGATGTGGAACGAAATGTTATGGTCAAGCTTCTTGCAATCTGAGAAATTACTGTTACACACGGCCATGTTTATTTATGGAGATGAGATCTTCCAAGACGTGTAAAGCAGCCCGAAAATTGTCAAAAGTATCTAACAATTCAATTTAGATAAGGTGAGTCATTTTGAAATAGATTAATGTATTATTTTGTTTAAGAATGTTTGCAATTTTTCCTATACCGCCCGTAGTAATCTTGCTCCCGCGAATCTCAAGCAGAGTAACTGCTACCTAGCGGCGGAACCAGTGAACTACCTCAGTCATCACACTTTCTCCTCTATTCATTATGGTTATAATAAAACTCTTACCTATGGTGTCAAAGTAATCCTAAGTCATCATTATATTGCCTACTTAAGTTACGATTAAAAATATTTTCCTAAATTTAAGTTTATCTGAGGGAATAAGGAGAATAAACACATAACTATTTATAAATATTTTAACCACATTTTATTATAGGAAGTTAGAAACTTTATGTTTTACTTCTACCATACTAATTTGTACCTGTTTGTCTACTCGTAAAGTACTAAATATTAAGTAAATCTGTATGGCAGAATTGAGTCATAAAATGCTAACTGGCTTCAGCAATATAATAGGAACAGAAAAGCACAGTAAAACAGATAAGCCTAATTCATTTTATATTTTTATATACATTCCACATTCTATTTTGGCTTATCACAAAACTTTCCATTTCTATTTCTCTTAATACTATATAATTTCATGACCATTATAAATAAATGCCACGTTTCTTGATCAGTCTGTGCCATTAAAAAGAAACGCCACATTTCTTGATCAATTTGCACCTAGAGGAAATTTATTTCCTTTCTCAAATTATTACAGTTTAATCTTACATAATCTCAGTACAGCATTCGTACGGGGGTTAAGCTCACAAATAAATTGCAAGAAGATTCTCTAAACAATCAAGAATCCATTAAGTACTACATACATAATACTCACCAAGCCATTTTCCAGAGAAGGGTACAGTGTTTCTACACGTTGTAGCCTGATTACTGGTATTCTTGTTGCAAGAGAATGGAGAATTCTTTTTAATCCTGTTAATCCGTCAGCATTCATTTTTGTTTCTTATAAAATTATAGTTTATTTCAAGTTTAATCTGTAAGAAATAAATACAAGTAGCATATTAGTGCTATTCTATATTCATACCAAAATGGAGCCACTAGAAGCTGCCATAGGTGGCGACCACTTGTGCTCAGAACAGTCACTAAACAATGGCACTGGTGTGGCTGCTAGTGGCTAAACATGACCACTAGAAGCAAATTTATCCAGACATACCAGTAATTATGAAAAAAATAAAAAGGCATTGGTGTGGCTGCTAGTGGCTAAACATGACCACTAGTAAGCAAATTTATCCAGCCATACCAGTAATTATGAAAAAAAATAAAAAAACGAGAACACAGGAAAAATATGTTTCATATTCTGTTCTTATAATCCAAAAAAAGTGTTTTCAGAATAATTCCTGTCGGTTTGTTGTCTGTCATCAGTAAAGCCCTGGTGTGAGTTAATGGTGCACTGTATTTAAATTATAACTTTGGATTACATTATGAATTTTGACTCTCAGAATTTCATTGTTCATTTTAAAACAAGTCCATCTGCCTACAAACTACAGGAGAGTGCAAGGATCCAGATTACAAAATACACTAATATTTCAAGAATTTTACATTTAAGGAAGCCTACAATGAATATAGAAAACAATCAACTAATACCAAATCTTCCAATGGTATATTAGACAAATCTTTTCATAAAATATAAAAAAACAGTAATTTAAATCATATATTATTATTTATTATGCAAATGGTGATTGTAAAGTACCTACAGAATCTTTAAGAACAGGTAGGCTAAGATGAGACCATTAAGAAACTCAAAAGGGAGTCCAAATACCATCAAAATTTTATAGACAATTTTTAAGTTTGCTCCTTGCACCAAATAGTAATCCATGGATTGAGTAATGTTTTATGGGTAACGTAGTAGTAGTAGTAAGTATTCTGCCTTCCGGCAGATGCCTATTGCACCAAGGAGATAAGATCAAGAATTGCCATGGCCAAGAAAGCATTTATGAAGAAGAGAACTCTGCTAACTAGTAGTCTGAACCTAGAGCTACGTAAAAACCTGGTGAAGTGTTATATTTGGAGTATTGCTTTGTATGGATCAGAGACATGGACTTTGAGGAAATTAGAGAAGAAATATTTAGAAAGTTTTGAAATGTGGTGCTGGAGACAGATAGAAAATATAAAGTGGATGGACATGGTGACAAACGAAGAGGTTCTGAGAAGGTAGAGTGAGTGAGAAGAAGTCAATCATACACACAATTCGTCAGAGGGAAGCAAACTGGGTTGGGCACATTCTCAGAAGGAACTGCTTATTACATGATGTCGTAGAAGGAAGACTGGAGGGTACAACTGGACTTGGAAGAAGAAGAATTCAGCTGTTGGACGATTTAAGGGAAAAGCGGAAATATTGGATGCTGAAGGAGGAAGCAGAGAATAGACAGTTTTGGAAAACAAAATTCGCGTACCAAGTTTGAAAACCTGCCGGAAGGGTAACGTAGGCCTATATTATATGTATTACTTAAATAGGAAAGACATGGTTCATAGATTGCTTTCTTTTTGAGACTGACATCATTGGCCTGTTAAAATTCTTCTCAAACCTGATCATGGGATTGCAATTAATAGCTTCTTTCCATTTTGAATCGATGGTAATGCTATTGGCACGTCTGTTTGAACCCTAGTTGAAATACTGTGAATTTCTCCAAATACTGGCCATTTATTAGAGCATAAGAAAGGTGACAATTCCATTAGAACAAAAAGCCTATGTAAAATGTTATATATAGTTTCATAAAAAAGTTGTTATAAAATTGTTATATTTTATAAAAATTCAGATTTAAAAAATTCTAATCAAGAATAATAAGAAAAACAGCTATACACAAAGCTTGGACGAAACACACACAAAGAAAATAATATAAAAGGGAATAGTGGAAAATATAATTCTATATGGAGCAGAATCGTAGATGGTTAGCATAAGACAAGATAAATTAAAAGCTACAGAAATAGATTATTGGAGATGAGCAGCCAGGAAATCAAGGAGAGAAAGGATAAAAAAAAAAAGAAACATAGATATAAAAGAGATGATGATTAGGAGGAAGACATGCTGGGAGAAAACATTAGACCTAATACAAAAAGATTACAATGTTGTAAACACATAAGTAGGATGAACAATGGAAAATGCCCAAAAGAAGTGATGCAATGAGAACCAGTGGGAAGAAACAGAAAAGGAAGATCAAGTGGAAATTAGATGGATTGAAAAAGAGTACCAGTATGGAACTGAAAGGACTACAAGCAGAAGATAAGGATTTATGGAAGCCAAAAAAATAAATGATACTTAATTTATGTAAATGTATTAGATACAGTGCCAGGAATTTTATTAAGGGGAACAAACTCAATTTAATTCCAAACACGACAATTCTTGATAACATGTGGACAATATGAACAAAATATCTAAACAATTCTTATTTAATAGACTGAAAGATGTGGCAAGCTTTTCTCTAGCTCCTCCCTTGTTCAGGGAAATGTTTTCACTTTCTGATCAGTCCTAAGCCAAGAACATCGGTACCAAGTGTGCTCGGTCTACTTTAATTATTCTTGATTCTGTACAAGTGAAATAATGTTAAATGTATCCTATTTACAATGACACTTGTGATTTCAAATGCTACATAGGCAATCGGGGGAATTTGTTGGTCAATGGGCACGTTTACCAGTGGGAAGACTGAGTAAATGCCCAAGGACGCACAACCCTGGGAGCACAAAGTGTTTAGGAATATGTGGCATGACAGCACTTGGCACTGGCATTTTAAGGAATAGGTCTTGGATAGTTTCAATTAAATTTAAGGTAAACCTGGTGTGAATGAACATCAGTTGCAAGGCAGTGTGACAAAGCCTTCTAAGTTTTCAACACAGGGCCGGTATTCGGCGGGTCCATAGGTGGTAAATAATAGAAAATATCTTGTTAAAAAGAGGGTAAGGCAACATTTTTCTCCTGAACCAAAACTGGCAATATACAGCGTTAGGTGCTGATTTAGGGGATGCCAATGTCTTCGTCCAGGGTGCCGTTGAACCCTAAACGCAGCCCTACTCGTTGCCAGTTTGTGGAACAGTAGCAGAGAGTGGTAGGAATGTTTGTCAAATACACTGATGCAGTTATAACAATGCTTGCTAAATTAATTATAAAATATTTATATATTTTTTATTTTCCCTGCAACAACTGCAGGTTGACAGGAGAATACAGTACCAAAAAATTAATGAGACCATAAGATATTCCTGAATCCAATGCCCCCTTGCCCTCCCCTGCCAACGCCCATTTACAGGGCCATCAAAAAGTCGTTCTGCAGCACTTTGTGCAGGCTAGAATCCACTAACAAATGGAATTCAGTTGGTAGCGCTAAAATACTAGTATGATTACAAAGTAGCTTACTGCTACAATAATTTATGAAGTACGGTAACATTTAAAAGTATCAGTATGTAACAGATAAACCTACTCAACCTAAACCTATTAGGGTAAGAAGTAAAGAAATTGGTAAACTTAAAAGAGGAATACAAACTTTTTTATGAATATTATATTAGTCTTGGATCTAATAAACTCAAAGGCATTTATGAGAATTGCAAAAAGAAACTATATCAGGTTAATACATAAAACTAGGATAAAAAATCTGATGTGAAAGTCACATAACTTCCTCTGCCCAAATAAAAGTTTGCAGCATTTACGCTAATTATGCAATAAATACCTTATAGCCCCTTCTTTGAATGTTGCGACTAAAAACGCAGGCTATGGGGAAAAAAAACAAGTGACTGCAAACGTTTATTGAACTTTCCGCTGTTAAGAATAATTTCCGAAATTTATCAAATATTCCCCTCAGATATTTCTTTACTGTAAGCAGGGCCAACAGTACATTTTTCTCACTTAACATACTTATATAGAATAAAATGCCTTAAATGTCCGCGTATTGAGTTGTTCACCATGCAAGTTGGTAGATTACAACCACCCTTCAGAGAATGTTTTTGAAATGGTATAAGCAATCCATGTACAAAATTTAAAGGAAATTGTTAGAGCTGTTTATGAGAAGATAGCAAAAAACAAAATATTCTTCATGTAAAGTCCCCTTAAATACAGTGAGTCCAATGCAAGAGTTGGCCAATGACGCGGGTTTCTGCGTCGAGGCTGGCACAGCTCCAACTCCCAAGCGATCGGGTGAAATATCTACGCAAATAATGCCGCGGTCGTTGTAATGATTCAGGTTATCACACTTACAGTTAAAATTACAATGAAAATAACCACGTACTTCATCACAAGAGATGATGGAAATGTTCTCCTCTTGCATCCAGACAATACTGGCACCTTTTTAGGAAATTTTCTTTCACGCGCATAAGTTCAGCTTCCGAGACAGAGTTACTTTCTCTTGTGATAGGCCTATGTGGTATTGTCATCAAGTTCTTCGAACAGTATGTAAATGTTATTTATGGGGAAACTTGAAAAATAAAGTGTATAGGTCAATTTCCCATACACAAGAAGAACTTAAAGACAATATCACAAGAGAAATTAACTCTATCTCGGAAGCTGAACTTACGCGAGTGAAAGAAAATTCCCTAAAAAAGGTGTCAGTGTTGTGCTTATGCAAGAGGAGGACATTTCCAACATCTCTTGTGATAAGGTACGTGGTTATTTTCGTTGTAATTTTGACTGTAAATGTGAGAACCTGAATCATTACACCAACCGCGGCATTATTTGCGTAGATATTTCACCCGATCGCTCGGGAGTTGGAGCTGTGCCAGCTGCGACGCTGAAACCCGCGTCATTGGCCAACTCTTGCTTGGGACTCACTGTATAAGAGAAGGTTGTCGCCAATCTTCACTGCCTCAGAAGGTACCTAACCCAAATACAAAATTTTGTTTTCATACGATTTACAAGAAGCCGTATTGCAAAAAGCACGTATTCACAGTGGGTTGCTTATAACTACCCTTCAGAGAATTTGTTCGAAAAAATGTTTCAAATAAAAGTTTTAGCTCTTGGTACAAGCAATCCATGCGCAAAATTTAAAGAAAATCGTTAGAGCCGTTTTCGAGAAAATCGCGAAAAACGAAAATTTCTTCATGTAAAGTCCCCTTAAAAATAAGGGAAATTTGTCGCCAATCTTCGAATCACATCTTCACAAGGTACCTGACCCAAATATGAAATTTTGTTTACATACGATTCTCCGTTTCGGAGCTAGTCTGTTCACAAACTTCCACACAGACAGACAGACAGACACACACACACGGACACACAGACATGTTTCCAAAAATAGTATTTTTGGATTCAGGGGGCCTTGAAACATGTATATATGCTAAAAACTCAACTTCGAATTTTAGGGTCGAAAACAATACTTCCTCTACCTATAGTACCTATGGTACGGGCAGAGGAAGTAAAAATAATGATAGTAAATAATGCTAACAACAAGTCTAAGTTCATGTGAAATATGATCAGAAAGGAGAGCAATTCATCATACATGAACCGACAAGGTTGTATTAATCAACTCAGTGCTTCTGAGTTCAACAAGTTCTTTATTGAAAAAGTTAATGAACTCATAAGTAAAGTATCTTTGTTAGCAAACAATAGAGATTCAAGTTTTTATTGAAGTTGTCAAAACCTGATACTGCCTTTGATTTTCACATTGTAGAAGTCAAGGATATTGAAAGAGCAATCCTAAAAATGAGTAGGGCCTAATTCCAAGAGCAAAGACATTTACAACAGTTCAATTACATTAAAGTATGGGGTAAGAAGGAACCTCTGACTCATATCATAAATTCTTGCATTACTAATTATGTTTACCCTAAAGAATTTAAGGTGGTTAAAAGGGCAACAGCTCCTCTCTTGAAAGTTATAGACCGATCTCCTAGATTCCAGTTGTTTCTAAAGTTTTTGAGACTGTACTGAATAATCAGATTGTTGAATATTTTGAACGAAATTAGTTGTTTAACAACTCTCAACCTGGATGTAGATCTGGACTTGGTACAGTGAAGGCAGCTGTTTCTTTTATACCAAAAGTGTATTTTGGGGTTGGACAAGCAAAATGTTAGGTGAAACTCTATGACCTATCAAAAGCATTTGATACAGTTTCTCACTCTCTTCAAGAAAAATTTAGATTTTATGGTATTCGGGAGAAGGCCGTCTCACTTATGAATTCTTATCTAAGTGGAAGGTTACAAAAAGTGGTATTTAATGAAAAAGGGTCTAACTTCTTAACATTTCACAGGGTTTATCTCAAGGATCCATTCTTAGCCCAGTTCTTTTTATTATTTATATAAATGACCTGCCTAAGAATATTTTGACACCCTTATTTAGTAGTTTTCTTTTTGCTGATAACCTCAATATTTGTTTTAAATCATACAATATGGTAATGATATTTTAGACTCTACTTTAAATTCAGTTGAAATATTGTCCGTGATTGGCGTACTGCTAATTTCCTTGGTATAAAATACAGAAAAGGCCCAAGATTTAGTTCCAACATACTAAGGCCCAGTTGCATAAAAATTGCTAACTGTAGTTCAGTTTTAATCTAAGTTCAGAATTGAACCTAGATTAATTCGCTGCTCGAGTTGTCTAACGCTAATCGTAGATCACACGAATTTGGTTTAGTGTTAATCGAAGATCACAGAAAGACGTTTGACAACAGCGCCAAGTTCGAGGGAAATACATAATATTATCGCATCGAATGTCAGTTGTCTACGCTGTTCGATTTTCTTTTGTCTCAGTTAATATTACGTAATTGTCTGTTGTTTTTACAGCTAATTGTTAAAAGGAAAATTACACATGTCATAAAAGCATCGCATTACACGGATTTTTAATTCTCGTCAGTAGGCATCTTGATGAACTGGGGTCTTAAATTTGCAATTTCCCTTGCTACTTCTTGTATGATTTCTTTTAGTTTGAGTTTCTAGCTGTGGACACAGTCTTTGTTCTAGTTCCTCGACTGTATGTTTACTTAACCGAAATCTCATTTTAAAGTGGTGTTACTGAGTTCTGTGTTGAAATACACGAAGGTCCTGGGGAAACTCAAAATCTTCATTTTCGGATGAATCATAAGCTCATAAGCTCGAAATAATGTGTTTAGCGGATGGTTGAAATGCGAAATTTCCATACAAATTCTCTATACAAGTAATTAAATACATAACGACTTACCATTTCAGTTTTATATATTTAAAAAATATATAAAAGCAATTTCGTATCTTTGCTAATCTAAGTTCATACAGGTTAATTACACTTAAAAATGTTGTATTTACATACATACTTCACTAAATTTTACCTAATTTTCTCAGGACAGATCTGTCTGAGGATATCCATAAGGGTGGATGAAACAGATCTGTCCTGAGAAAATTAGGTAAAATTTAGTGAAGTATGTATGTAAATACAACATTTTTAAGTGTAATTGAATATCACTTCACTGTGTAATTCCCAGAAATAGTTACTTATATCATACAGGTTAACCTTAGAAAGTTTGCCGGTTAAATCCGATCTTAGATCAAGGTGAATTAATCTTGGATTAGCTTTTATACAACCAAAATTCTAAGTTTAGCTTGACTGTAGATTAGTTTCAGCGCTTAAACTTCGATTAATGTTTTATGCAACTGGGCCTAATAGTAATAGTCATAAAGCAGATAATAAGTACAACTCTTGTTAATTTTTTAGGGTTATTGATAGATAGAAATTTAAACTGGATCATATTATGAGAATTGAATCCAAGATTTGTAAAGTGGTTTATGTAATGTAGGTTAAGACTCCGGTTTTCAGAACAGTTTATTTTGTACAAATAAATAAGTTAGTCATTTGAGCTTTAGTAGGCTATAGTAGGCTACACTATTATACAGTCTTCGGTTTTAAGGCTGCCGAAAATCCAGAAAAAATGTGTAAGATTAATGTGTGGGCTTCCTACCCATGGTCACTGTACGTCGAGTTTATTAAGATGGGTATTATGACAGTACCAACCATTATTATTTATCAGAGCCTTCTTTATACGAAGGAAAACTTCATCTTTATGATGAGATGGGCTCAACTCAGGGTTGCCAGATCAAAAACGTAGAACAGTCATACCATTATCCGAAAATAGTCGTATCCTAGTTAAAACTGTCGTATGCTTTGTGATTTATCAGTATAATGAACGTAATAATAATAATAATTCAATTCAATTCAATTCAATTAATTATTTAAAGAAGCTACAAACAATTTTTACAAATTTTAGACAGTAGGCTTCTAATGATGTATGATGAATTGATGAATTGATGAATTGATGAATTGTTGCTTATGATTATGTGTATGATAATGATACTGATATTATTAGTGATATACAACCGGAATTACATATTAATGCATAATTAAAGATCTGACTGTCATTCTGCAGTTTTAACCTAATTGAGTGTGTGGTCATAGCATTTCTGGTTAGCTTGCATAAGTCTGCTATGTCAATGGCATGAACACTGTATAGTCAGCACATTCAAGAGTTGTTATTTCATTGCAGACACAGAAAGTTTGTTTGTACTTGAAAAGCAGGTCATATTTTGTAATTATATGATTTTGCCATTTCTTATTAGCAACATATGACTGTGTTATGAACCCTTGTCAGTCTTGTGTGAATATAATAATAATAATAATAGTAATAATAATAACAATAATACCAATTAATAATAAAAATAATAATAATAATCACTGCTTGTGGAATATATCAGAATTTTTAAATAAGGCATTGCAAGCAATAGCCATTCTGTTGACAGGGATTGCATACGGTTGTTGAACCGCAAAAATTGTACGATTTCTTGTTCCTCGTGTAAGGGGTACAGATAGCCCTATGCTATCTAAAATTGATTTGCAATGTATTTCCCCACGAAAGACTTTAGCTATGAAATTAGCATCTGCAGAAACACGCCTATTATATAATGTTTCCAAATTTAATAACTTAAGTATATCATCATAGTCCAAATTTCTGTTAAACTTATTACGTATAAGGGAAACAAATTTTCTTTGTATTCGTTCCAGCTTATTACTGTCAGATATTGTAATGCTGTTATAAGCAACACTACAATATTCTAAGCCACTGCGAATTAAAAATTTGTAAAGAGTAAGTAATGACTCTATGCTTTTTAAATTTTGAGAAATTAAACGAACTAATCCAAGAGTTTTTAAAGCCTGTGTGAAAATATGGTCAGTATGGACATGAAAATATAATTTTGAGTCAAGATAAACTCCAAGGTATTTTATATTTTCTGAACGTGCTATTATGTTTTGGCCAAGACGATAATTGTATATTATTTGGTTAGTTTTTCTACTAAATATCATACTCTGGGTCTTACTGGTGTTAATTATCATTAAATTTGATTTACACCACTGGTGTATGTAATCGATATTCCTTTGCAGTAATTTGCAGTCCGAAGCCGTAGATATTTTATTCCATATACATAGGTCGTCTGCGTATGCTATTTTCTTACATGTTAGCATATTAGATATGTCGTTAATAAAAACTAAGAACAAGAAGGGACCCAACACTGACCCCTGGGGTACACCATCTGGTATGTAAAAAGGCTCTGAAAAATAATTAGATATTCTGACTCGAGCAGATCTGTTTCTTAAATAACTTGAAAACCAATTGACATACTTGTTATGTAGACCTAAATTACTCAATTTTTTAACAAGAAGTTCGTGATTTACTACATCAAATGCTCTGCTCAGGTCAAAAAATATGGCATCTGATTGCGATTGTGAGCAATTTTCTTTAAGTATGTCATTGAGAAAAGTGATAATATTGGTTGCTGTGGACATGTCCTTGGTAAAACCATGCTGGAAATCATTTAATTTATTTTTACTGAAAAATGAAATATGTTTATGAATGATGGTTTCAAAAATTTTTGAAAATGTATTTAATATGGCTATGGGCCTAAAATTTGCCAATTCTTTGCTTTTGCCTTTCTTGTGTACCGGTCTGATAGCAGAAATTTTCCAAATTGAAGGAAAAGTTTCTGTTTCCAGCGAAAGGTTATACACATATGTAAGTACAGGTGTCAGTATTGGGGCACACCCCTTAACAATAAAGCTTGGTATCTGGTCGAGTCCCGAACTCTTAGATGGTTTCAAGTGTCGAATAGCTACCAAGACATCGGAATCTACGATAGTTGGAACATGTAGGCATTCAGATGTGACAGTTTGAGCATAGGGCCCAGGTACTTCATTAGTGGGCGTATTTATAATCTGAAAATGCTCTGCGAAAATATTCACTAGCTTTGATGGTTCTGAAACAATGGTATTGTTAATTTTAACATGCAATACGGGATCGTTTTTATTTCGTAACTTCGAAACATAACTCCAAAATTTAGCAGGGTTTGACTTTAAATCTTGATCGATTGATTTGTACCATTTTTGCCTATCAGTTTTAATAGTTACTTTTACCAATCTTCGGTAATCTGAGAAACATTGATAATACAAATCAGTCGAGTGTTTTTTAAAAAGTCGATGATAATGTTTCTTTTTCCTTATATATAATTTAAGCTCTCTTGAAAACCAAGCCGGATATTTTGGTTTAACAGCAAATGTTTTAGGGATTGACTTATTAATTGCATCACTAACTAAATATGCAAGATTTTCAACAGCAGTGTCAGGTGATTTTTGATTATACACTGCGGACCAGTCAGATGAAGCCAATGTGTTGTATAGTTTATAATAGTCACCTTTGTGATAGCATAAACTTTCTGTTGGGAACTGAGTACCTTCACTCACTTGGCTAATTAAATTCATAACAATAGGGGGATGATAGTTATCAATATTCACCAGTGCATAATCCGGTATTGATACAGTGATCTCATCCAGACTTGTAAAAACTAAGTCTAATAAATTTTTACTAGGGACAGTGTCATTGATTTGAGACAAATTTAGGAAAGAGCATGTTTGGTGTACAATTTCACCTTTAATTTTATGATAGTGATATAAGTTAGGTGCAACACCTGCCAGCCAATTGAAACCAGGGATATTAAAATCACCGAGTAAAATGACCTGAAAGTTGTTACAATCTAAATTATTTTCGAGAAAATTAAAATACTGCTGAAATGCAGCAATACTCGTATTGGGCGCAAAATAATGGCATCCAATTAAAATAGGCTGAGCATTTTTGAGAGTTAACTCAATCCACACACATTCATCTGTCTGTTCTAATTCAGGTCTACGTTTATGCCTGACACTGTTGCTGATGGCAATTAAAGACCCTCCTCCCCGAGTTTGGCTAACTAGTGTATATTTTCTGTCAGATCTGTACACCTGATATATTTCAGGAAAATAATTGTGATCATAATGGTCATCATTTAACCATGTTTCAGTAAGACAAATGATGATGGGTTCATTTGTGTTAATATTGTCGAAAAGGTCCGTGGATTTAGTTCTTAAACCACGAACATTTTGGTAATAAATTTCAGTGCCTAAATTGCTGTTACTAAACATAGACTGATCCATATGATCACAACTATTTGCCATTTAGGGTTAAGGAGAGCCCCCTCCAAGGCTGCTTTTAGAAGATGTTCTGGCTAGCAGTGTATCCATAATCTTCCTAGGGGAAGATCTACTGGATTTTTCAGGAGTTTTTTCAGGAGGTTTACCCTGCGACTTCGTTGTAGGGTTACATACGACTGGGTCAGGACTGATGGGCGCGATTTGTTCCTTTTGTAGGCGGCCACGGAATGGAAAAAACAGCACCCCTGTAGGCCAGATATCTACATTATTAATAAGAGGGAAATCTTCCTCACAAACAGAAATATGAAAACTGGCATAAGAATTAAATTTAGTTTTCAGCTTTGTTACTGCAAATGTTTTGAGATTTACCTGGGTACGTAAGGATTCTGCAATATCTTCCGCGTTTACAGTGTTACCATAGCGTGACACGAATAAGGCTTTACCTCTAGTTGGTTTGGCAACTACTGGTAGTGAGGAAGAATTCCTAACTCCTATTAGCGGGGCCTTCTTAACCCTAGGTTTTTTAGATACAACTGTGAAGCCGTCATTGGAGTCACCTCTATCGGATTCCGGGACACTGAGTGCAGTGGGCACTGCGAGATTAGAATTAATTATTATTATTATTATTATTATTATTAATCGGTATTATGCACCTTATATATGTCATGTAATTGTTAATAAATCATCTTCTTTTTAAATGGTTAGCCGTGTTTCATTATCTTCCTGACCACAGCTATGTCCATCTTCGACGCAGTTATAAGCCCAATAGTCTCATATGGACTGGATCTAATATGGGAAAAACTGACTGTCAGCGACCTGGCCAGAATTGAAGGCGTGAAAGCTAGATATCTCAAGAAAGTCCTAGGAGTTGGGATATATGCCCCCTCCAGGATCGCATATGAACTGGCGAGGGAATCTTTCTTTATAGAAGATCTGAAGCTGAAACTGCTGCTACCATCTACCGGTCCATATCAGGCACAGCTAAATTCAAGACGAAGAAAGCGGGACGACATCGACCCGGAATTTTATGGTACAAGCGCTATGATAGACAGGAAATGGATCGAGGCATGTCAGGACCAAAGGCACGTCGTGACCAGGCTCGCAACCCATGGCTTCCATCATAAAATCTGTAGAACCCAACGATTTCATCAACCAAATGAAGATTGTGTGTGCGTGTTGTGCAACGGGAAATGTGAACGCTACCATCTGATTAAGTGCCCAGAGAGATCCAAATCTATAAACGACTATAGCAAAGACTAAACAAAAAAATCTCCATACCTAATGCTCTTTCGAGCGCTCCTTATTTATTTATTATTATCTTCCTATGTGCTAAATTTGAATAAAAACAATAACATTAAATTAATAGTAATTGCCACAGTGTTGTAATTATTGCAAAAGGCACAAGACTGCTTTCCAATCATATTGATTTTAGCAATACGCTTACAACAAAAACCATGAGAAAACAAAAATCTGGATGCAAATCAAAATTTAAAATTCGTCACTAGATTGATTTAATATATATAAAACGCTATGTTAAAACTGTCGTACAAATCTATGAAATAGTCGTATGTGTACGACTATAGTCGTACGTATGGCAACCCTGGCTCAACTCATAGATATCAAACTAGGAATAGAAATTGTCTGGAATTACCCAGGAGCAGTTAAGCAAAACAAACAAAAAAAAAAAAAAAACCTTTTATTATATGCCTATTAAATTTTATAATGCCCTTCCTTTGTCTGCAAAACTGTTACCATACAACAATTTAAAAAAGAATTACAAAATCTTCATCAATAACTGTATACGAGGCACCGCCACAAATTAAGTTTCCCTGAGGCTGTTTACAGAAACAAAACACAATTTCATAGACATATATATATTCCAACAGAACAGCAAATGTTCAGCTATTTTCCACCGGAATTGAGACATTTGTCATACTGTGGAACCAACTTTTGAATACCTGTGTCCTACAAGTCTGCCACCAGTGTCTTGAACCATTGTATGAAAAACATCTACT
The DNA here is from genome assembly GCA_964059195.1 of Ectobius pallidus. Taxonomy (NCBI): domain Eukaryota; kingdom Metazoa; phylum Arthropoda; class Insecta; order Blattodea; family Ectobiidae; genus Ectobius; species Ectobius pallidus. Next base: position 100,659,618 of record CAXKWD010000002.1, on the reverse strand, counting down.
CCTCTCTGTCATTTCTTGAGGTGTGGGAAAAGATGGAAATCACTGGGAGCGAGGTTCGGACTTTAGGGTGAAAGTTTAAACACTTCCCAGCTGAACTTCTGCAGGAGACTTGCTAGGAGGTGTTTAAACATCCACCCTACAGCCTGGACCTCGCTCCCAGTGATTTCCATCTTTTCCTACACCTCACGAAATGACAAATAATGACAGAGAGGCAAAGATGGTTGTCACACAGTGGTTGAAGTCCCAGGTTGCAGACTTCTACAACACAGGCATTCAAAAGTTGGTCCCACGATATGACAAATGTCTCAATTCCGGTGGTGAATATGTTGAAAAACAGCTGAACACTGGCTGTGTCTGTTGTAATAACTATTTACTTGAAATTGTGTTTTGTTTTGGTAAACAGACCCAGGGAAAGTTACTTTATGGAAGTGCCCTGTATATTAAGTAAAGGAATTCTTCATTATTAACTATATACAGTTCTAATTTATATAAAAAATAATTTAGATAATTTTCAGCACAGACATGATATCCACTCCTACAACACTAGAAGCAGTTTATGCATAAACTTGCCCCACTATCGATTATCGAAATCTGCAAATAGCTATGAAATTTTAGGTTTAAAATTATATAATAAACTACCATTAACTTTAACAAATAAACCGTTAAATTCTTTTAAAAAAACATTATATAACTTGCTGATTACAACACCTTTTTATTCGTTGCAAGATTTTCTTGACACAACATTGACAGTAGACTAAAGTTCTAATTTCCTATTACATATAAAGTTCTAATTTCCTATCACACATATCTCTATCCTTATTTCCCATAATGTGATGTCACACATTCTGTATTGTAAACTTGCTTATGTTAAATTAATATCAGTACATTATACACTACTGTTCATTAATGTTATTTTCTTTGTATATAAGCTTATTTTTGTAATTTTCTATTGATATTATAATAGCATGTGTTGGTATGTTTGGTCTTGTTTACATGTTTAGGGCATTTGTTGTATATTCTTGTACTTTGACTTTGTCTATTACTTCTGGCTTAACGACAATAAAATATTTATTATTATTATTATTATTATTATGCTGTTTAGAAGTCATGCTCATAAGCTTACATTTGCATAAGAATATTTCATGTGGAACAAATTTGAAAAGTTATGACAATGGATCTTGATTATTTATTTAATTAGGAGTGTTTTTAGAGCTTTTGATACGAGTAGTAGTAGTTATGAATTTTTTTCTCACTTTCCTTACTACTTAGGTAATATTATGTTATAACAAAAAATTTAGAGCATATCATTCTGATAATTTTGGTTTTTATTTTGTCTTGTTATCTATAAAATTAACAGAGTTAATACATTTGTACAAAACTGGCTGAAAAACAGTAACAAAGTAAATTAAAATGGCTGCCAAAAAAAAATATGAGCCTAACATTTTTCTTACCATAATTTTGAACTCGCCATTTATTGGGGAATAACTGGTAAACAAAAATTAGGAAAATCAAAAATGTCGAGCAACATGGTCTGGTTCATTTCTAATGGATTGACCCACAATAAAGATTTATGGTAGGTATTTATTTAACATAAAGCTAATTTAGACAGAAGACGTTGAAAATATTTACCGTAAACTGGGGTAACATTGGCCACTGGTGTAACTTTGGCCACTAATTGCATTTGGAGATCTGAATTTCCCTCCTCCTTAGAGATATTGATAGTTTGGTAAACTATTGTTATACTGGTATTGTTGGAGAACCTGCTGAAGTTTTAGAGGGAAAACATTGTTTGCAAGCTGCTGCTATTTCTTCTACAATTAATTTTTAAAGAGTGTGAAAGTGTGAGGGGAAAAAAGTTGTTATTTATAATTTTGCACCCCGAGAAGGTTTTTGACTATAATTTCATGATGAACTGTGTGTTATTTCTTTGAACCATGAACAATTTGATTATGTATCTACCAAATTATTTTGACAAAGTCTGCACATAGAGCTGTTTAATTTTTTACCTGAAGGGAATTCTGGGGTAACTTTGGCCATGCCTCATAATCCAAAAGGAAAACAGGAGAAGGGAGATATTCAGATTATGACCCAGAAAATCTAAAGAAAGCTTAAAGAGATAAAAACAACAATGTGTTGAGTGAAGGAGCTGCCAGTATTAAGTACAATATATCAAGAAGAACTCTCCAAAATAAACATACTGGTAAACACAATAAGGAAATTGGGGATGACGACATAAGTCTTCTTGACAATTCTGAATTATCATCTCTTGAAAATGAACAACCTGAAGCAATGCCTGTTCTGAGTATACAGCAACTTGCGTAGACTCGGAAAATTTGTAATTGTTAAATTCCCAGGCAAAAAGCGATTTGTGAAGTTTGTGTGTATAATTCAAAGCACGAAGATTAATGAAATTGAAGTAATGGGTCTAAGTGATGTTAATGGAGACTGAAAACAATTTGTGGCAAAACCAGATGTTGTTTCACTTATTAATGTCAGTCAGATAGTAAAAAAAGTAGAAAGGGTCAGGGGAAAGGTTAATGTATAAGTTTTCACAGTCTGTAGACCTGAAGTAAATTAATTTCTGCCTGTCACTGAACTCAGCTTGAAACCTGTTTATGTGTGTAATTCCGCATGCATTTTTCTGTGTTTATTTGTATTTTTAAATGTGTCAGTTGTATAATTAAAGTCATACATGCCATATTAGATGTCTCAGAATTCAAATATGTTGAAAAAAATAGGCGGCCAATGTTTCCCCAGTTTGCTGGGTAACATTGGCCACCAGTTAATTTGCTATAATTAATATTTTATTATAAACTAAGTAAGCCAAACTTGGTGTTAGAAGAGTACAATTATACACACAAATTTTAAGCCCAATAACAACACTCTGGAAAATACATGCTCTATTTCACAGCATTTTCATTTTCAAAAGTGGCCAATGTTACCCCAGTTTACGGTACCAGAGAACACATCTCTGGTACTTACCATGATTCACTGCCGATATTTCATCATGTACGTATCATTTTTCATTAAAACTGACGACAAGTTACCAGTTTGTATAGGCCTACCTCATTATAGTGCTTTCACATTCGCCAGAGGTTTCAAGGCCACAACTTCTCACGTCTAATATGCCCCCCACTGATCAGAAGTCAGTATTCCCCTTTGTGCAGAGGAGCTGCGCTGTCGCACACACTCATACGACACCAAGGGGGAACTCCCTACTGGCTTGTCATGTGACTGGCATTGGAGGGGTATGATGTCATATGAGCACGGTAAGAGGGGGTATCATAGGCGTGCTACGTTTGGCCTTGAAACCTCTGGCGAATGTGAAAGGACCTTAGTCATTACGGATGAATATTAAACTCAAAATTAATATACAAACAAACAGTTATTTTATTTTTTTGTTTAATTAAGATATTCTACAATGCTGTAGTTTCCTCAACCAAAATATACACAATACATAAGTAGCCTAAGTCTCCCTTCAGCACTATTTATGTTCACCACCCAAGTGAAGTTTGGTATTTCTCCCTATATTTCTTTCAGACTTGTAGTAGGCCATGTGACTATTGATGTGCATTTGTTTTCTATTGTTGATGTGTTTATGGCGTTTGATAATTTCAATATGCAGCTGACATAGGGGTCAGGGAAATATTGCACAGGAACAACAGATCTTGCCTTTTAAAGTAAGTTAATCTTTTATTTACTCTAATAGACCTACCATTAAAGCATTTTCAATCAACTAGCATATTATGTAGCCTAGTCATGCTGTCAGTAGTCAAAGATTAAATCTCACTGCCGACTGCAATTTCAAACAGTGAATGGTGGCATTACTGATCGATCACACATCAAATCTCAAACTAACTTCACATGGTGGATAGAGAGAGCTTTAGAATAATAATCAACCCGGCAATCCTACACTTCATGGGTTTACTGCATACGGCAATCAGATTACCATAACTTTGTAGTTCAACAGCAGTACATAGCACTGCTAACTTACTCAGGACTCATCAAGTACGAGACTGTTGATTTTTATAGGCTCTATGGGGATGGTTTCCATGACTAAGCACTATGTATATTCACAGGAAAAAAGTTCAAAATCGGTGATTTTGTAGCTTATTGTAGGCCTATTCTTTATAATCCATAGAAACCACATACCGGTAGTAATTTAATTTTTCTGGGAAGTGTCCAAAACACTGGGAAAATGAGAATGAAGATGTAATATTTCTAGCCTGGTAAAAAAAAATTAGGAACAGAAAATGACTGTTGGAAGGCAAAGGTTACGATTGGCAGTGAGTTGTGCATTGGTCACATGATCCAGGAACAAGGCTGGGATTGTAAGCTTGATGGCAATCAATACTAAAATTACTATTCCTGACCTAACTGGCACCAACATATCACTAACACTTAACATCAATATTCCTGACCTAACTGCACAAAGCTATAGTTTGATTAAAGAAACGAGTCCAATCTGACAGCTACCACCAGATGTAGATGTAGATGTAGATGTAGATGTAGATATCTCGTCCTGTAGATCCTGTGTTGAGCGGGGCTCAAGGATATAGAACACGTCAGATCAAAAAATACATGCATGTTATAACAATAATATAGGTCTACAGAAACTGCAAGCTGCCAAATTTATCCAAGCTGGAAATATTCCTCCCAATTGTAGAAGGTGTGAGTTATTAAAAATTCCTTGACAGCTGTTTTGAACAACTAGGAACAGGTGCATTTGCAAATGTTATCATGGCATCGAACACTTCTGCCAATCAGCATTGACCGTTATGCTCCACCCCTCGCATTCCCTCCCCTTCAAACAGTTTTGCAGTTGCCACACTGCGCTATCAGTGCACGTGTTCCAAGTGTTGATGGATTTTAAAGTGTTTATCACCAGTGAGTGGTAGTGATTTATGATAAAATATGTCACTGTTGTGAAAATATCAAAGGGATGATTCTCAGTTCATCCATCTCCTCCTGCTAAAAGGAAATCTCAGCGGCACATAGCTCAACTGAGGGAGGAAGCGACAATACAGCCCACAACTGGCGATAGCTATCAGACTTGTTTCTTTAATCAGACTTTAGTTCTACCTCTCACTAACTTAATGTCACTATTCCTAACCTAACTGCCACTTACAGTACCTAAAATCAGAAGTTTGTATGTAGTGCAGGGCGAAAGTGTACAGAGTGCGTACTGAACCCTTACCGGTATTTATTGTACAAACTATTGCATCAAATCTACAAATAGTAAGGACAGTATTCACTTCAACCTGTTTAAATGAAAATGGTAGGCTACCTCTCTCAGAGCGTGTCTAAATGAAAATGGTAGGCTACCTCTCTCAGAGCGTGTCTAAATGAAAATGGTAGGCTACCTCTTTCAGAGCGCCGTTGCAAGCAAGCATAACCAAGGGAGAGATCAAAACATCAATGTTCTGTAGCCAGTAGCTACAAGGGATAGACAGACCAGTTCCAGTAGAATGTATGCACACTATATACAGTAGCCTAATACAGGGCTATTTTATTTACTCCGTGGCGCTACATCCCTGAAGGAACAAGGCCTACCACCCGACCGCTGCGTCATCTACCATAGGCAGATGGCCGAATTGGGGGGCATGCGGTCGCCAACACCCACGGCTGTTAATGGTGGTTTCCATGACCGGAGCCGCTACTTTTCTATCAAGCAGCGCCTCAATTTCAATCACGAGACTGAGTGCACCCCTACCAGACCTCCCTACCTCAGTAAATCCGAGGAGGTACCGGGGATCAAACCCGGGCCGACGGATCTGTAATCAGCGACACTAACCACAAGACCACGCCGGAGGTCAATAAAGGCCTATTGTTCAATGAAAATTTGATGACTTAGATTTAAGTTAACCTCAACCTCGTCATCGTATATTAGCAACAAGAAAACCACTATACCTCTCACAAGTTAAGCTCATCTGCTGTCACTCCCATTAATCTGCAGTCTTGGCGATTACAGTAAGAAAACATTTAACATTTTTACTGTACCAAGACCAACAAAGGAACGATACTGATTCGGTGGTTAGGTGCATCCATGTGTTCACATTAAACAAACTTTCCTGCGTATGTTTATGTTAAGATTCCCTTCCTTCAAGAAGATTACTTGATTATCAGATCATCGCCATCAGCTAATTACTTAATCAGACAAATGTTCTTATCTTCCCTGCATCCTGATGCACTATTAAAATTCATACATTTAAAAAGCGCGAGAAAATCTCTGCAAAGAGTATAGCACAATTACAAACAAGGTGTAGGTCAGGTTGGCCAAAATGAATTCTCTTTCGAAGTGTTCCTGTTATCCAGAGTTACTGCAGTACCTGCTTAGCAAACCTTCTCTTATATATAATATTATATTAACATCTCGATGTTTTTAATAAAACAAGCTCATTATTTGAAATTTAACCATTTTAGTTTTACACAATTGCAGGGGAAAAAATCCTGTGTTGGTCCCCCTGGATTCATGACACCTCTGGTTCTACTGTGTGCCAACCAGCATCATATGGCAACCACGCCATCACTCGCCTGTTAGATTTGACTTAAAATGAGTTTTTGTTCTTTTATAGCTAATAATTTATTAAATAAAATTCCAACGCATGAATTAAACTTAAAATAAGATTCTATGCAACCGTTTTCGGATTTGTAAAAGCAAATACTGTTACTTATATTTTCTTTTAAGAAGAAAAAAAGCCTAATAATAATAAATGACCTTTCAAACAATGAGTTATTTTACATGATTCTGGCCCAATGAACATTTAATTTTTGTTATTACCGATATATTATTTTGTTCTTATTATTGGCTATATTATTTTGTTCGGCATAACTAGAGCTATTCATTAGGGTGTGCCAATATTAATGTTATGAACAATTGGGGAAATACTGGTACAGACTTCTTCCGTATCTTTATTAATTTACAACAGTAGGAATCTTTACCCTGATTCACTACAAAACAGTCAGTTTTCTTGCAACGTAATTTAATGCGATTAATTTAATTTAACTTTACTTAATAATAATAACAATAATAATAATAATAATAATAATTGTATTTACTCTAAAACATATGAAATGCAATAGGTATAGTCATGACACTAAGAAACATTGCTGAAAAATAATCTCTGAGAGAAGAAGGAAAAAAAAAAAAAAAAAAAAAAAAAAAAAACTGAAAATGACTACTCACTGTTGCGGTAGACAGTTGAAAGTATTCATTCACTGAATACAATGTTGTAGCCAGTAAAAAGTCCCCCACACATTTTTGAAGTTTACAATAGGCATATTCCGTGCTGAGCATGGTAGAACATTGAATAACTTTAGTTTTAATTGGTGACATTTATTTTACTCAGCCTGGTATACGGCACATCTAACTTGCACCTACCCCTGGTATTGTGATTACGAACGGTCGAACTGCAGGGCAGAGAATCTAGTTCCCTTCTCACACTCACTAGGCATATGTAAATATATAGGCCAAAGACTGTCATTAGGTTCTCCTTCTTAAATATCGGTCTACAGTGGGCATCATATACTGAGCCTGCAAGTAGTCTTGTGGCTTTCTTCTGGTCCCTGTGTTTTTATAGAAAACCTCACACAGGGGACCTATATATTACATAAGAGGTCAGCACATCATCAGAGGGTTAAGGACAATGTATGGCGTAATTTCGCAGATAGGGCTTATGGAGTGTGTAATAATTTAGAAGACTTTGAGCATGAAAAAGAATAAATTTTTAGGCTGGCAAAGAAGAATGGTTTTAGTCAGAGAAGGATTGAGAACATATGGAAAGGAGTGGAAAACCAAAGCGGAGATAAGAAGAGTAAACGTGGTAACAGTGATACAAGATACGTGGGGATGGTATACAATCCGACTGTCAGGGAAGGTGTTCCGGAAATATGACATGGTGCCGGCTTACAGCATAGAAAGGACAATTGAAGGGATTTTCTCAGATTATAAAAGATTTGGTAATAGTAAAAAGGACAAAATGGAGCTTTCAGGGGTGTAGGCCTATTCGATTTCATGTAAGAATTGTAATGGATCTTATGTTGGGGAGACGGGAAGGACTTTTAAAACGGGACCATAATGAATAGAATGAGAAAGTGTGATGACTTCGCCGCTAATACAATGGTAGGTATAGGGAGAGCGGCGGTCCACCGAAACACTGGCAGCACCTTCGTTTGCGATTCAACTTCTCAATGCTGCGTCATGATAGTTTGGCATCTTATGATTAAACTCGCAATCTTTATTTAACCCTTGGTCCTATTTCTGTGAAATTTGTGCAGAAATAATCTGCACAACACAGTCCTTCTGATGGTTAAAACAGGGACTTAAAGAATGCGGACATAAATGTTTTTATTTCATTATATAAGCATCACCAATTACACAAAATTCATGGAGGGTGAAACGGAATTTGATTATGCGACAATTTTTTTCATTTTTGTGTCCCGTAAAAACTTCAAGCGAGAAAGTTTTAGGGAAATATTTCAACTTTATTTTAAATTCAGTACCACCTTTATATCTTGAATGGTTTACGAGTAATTGAGTGGTAATTATTCTGGGCGCTCAGCTCTCTGAATGATGTGAGACAATCGTGAAATGTTGAGGATGAAGCAAATTTGACTATGCGACATTTATTATTTTATTTTTGTGTCCAGAAAGAGATTAAGGGTGTAAGGTTTAGTGAAATATTTGGATCTTATTATAAATTGAGTACCACCTATATATCTATAATGGTTAACGAGTAATAGTAATTACTCTAAAGCTAAAGCTATCAGAATGGTATTGAGGTATTAGCAGGCATCTTTTCCATAAAATACCAGCAATAACGTAAAAAAATTTACATAATTTATTCGTAGTCTCAATAATAATACTATATTAACTGACTACTTGTACCCATACTGCAAGATTGACCCGCTGAGGAAAAGGAATGAATGAAACTTTTTTCTAACTTAGTAAGTCTGCACTACTTTTATTTATGCATTTATTGGATTATTTATTTATCATATTTTCTGTTCACTTATGTTAGTAATTTTTATGTATAATTATCATAGCAAATGTCTTATTAGTTTAATATCTTGTTCCTTTTTTTAATAATATAATTTAACAACATAGGCCTAAGACGTACATCAGTTACAGCGAACGTGAATGGTCGAGGGTTTGAGCAAATAGCGGGCTGTAGATAAGGCAAGAGGATTTAATTTGTTTATGAAAAAATCAGGGAAAATGCTTTGAAATATTGTGTGATGTATGTAGAATGCGTTGCATCACAATTTTTGCGTATGTGCGTCTTTATCGGATGTTGAAATGCCAATTTTAAAGATCACGCGCCCTATTTTTGTAGTGCTGCTTATGAAATTTTCCGTGCCCTGCAATTCACAAATCATCCCTTAGTTTATATTATCTCTGTTCACATAATTTGTACACATATCTACACTTTTGACCGTGTTTCACCTACATAACTTACCCCATACAGCCAGGAGAAAATTAATATTATTATAAATAATATTACTATTAATACAATAATAATACAAATTAATACTCAGTAATATTCTATACAATGTAATATTAATATTAATTTATAAAATATCCCTTAGCTGTTTTGTACCCTAATTATACGTTGTTATTTCTATACAAATGTACATTCTTTAACAAATTCTCATCAAATTATACTAACATACCATCTACCCTATTTTCTAGGCAACAAAATATTAGATCAAATCATCCCTTAGCTGTTTCATACCTATATTATATAATTGTTCATTGCTTGTGAACATCTTCAATTTTTTTAAAGATGTGGAACGAAATGTTGCGGTCAAGCTTCTTAGAATCTGAGAAATTACTGTTACACACGGCCACGTTTATTTATGGAGATGAGATCTTCCAAGACGTGTAAAGCAGCCCGAAAATTGTCAGAAGTATCTAACAATTCAATTTAGATAAGGTGAGTCATTTTGAAATAGATTAATGTATTATTTTGTATAATAATGTTTGCAATTTTTCCTATACCGCCCGTAGTAATCTTGCTCCCGCGAATCTCAAGCAGAGTAACTGCTACCTAGCGGCGGAACCAGTGAACTACCTCAGTCATCACACTTTCTCCTCTATTCATTATGACGGGACTAATGGAGTACAAAAGGGATGTAAGGTATGGTAAAACTACTACAGGACTCAGTCAACATATGGTCAAAGAGAAGCATGACACTGGTGATATGGAAGTTGTAAAGATAGAATAAGACATTGTAAAGAGAAAAATATGTGAGGCATGTAACATCATTGATAAACAAGGGACCAGTTTAAATAGGTATGAGGGGGACTTGGGTGAGGAGTGGATAGAGGTAATAAAAAGGTTAAGGAAAATAAAAAGCAAGTTAAAATTTCCTGCACCACCGGCGTGTGACAAGGAGGAATCCGGCAACAACATTCCAAGGGAGTGGATTGGTAGACATGGTAGAAGCACCATGAGACCCATTAACCTGAGGAGGCCAAAAGGAAAGGCCGAAACATCGTGTCGTTTTGCAAGTGTAGGGATCCACTATGAGTAATAACATTTATTATTATTATACCATGACAGTGGAAAGGAAAAGGACCCATGATGATTAATTTAACAAACAAACAAACTAACTAACTAACTAACTAACAAATAAATAAATAACTCGTATCATCTTAAAGCGAATAAAAATAGGAATAATTTAACGAAAACTTCATATACACTGGACTGCACAGTTCACATGTAAGCATAGGTTTGTAACACTTGAGCAGGTCCGATGCCATGGGTGTATAGGTAGCATACTTGCCTTCCACCCTGGCGGTCCGGGTTTGATTCCCAGCCAGGTATTTTTCAGTAACAAAAAATCCCTGGGTTTAGGACTGGACATCACCCAGGAAAATTATAGGATACATTAAAAAGCATTAAATTAAGTGGTGACTGCTAGAACAGGGTATAGGGTATTCACACTAGATCTATTAAAGTGTTGAGAAGCCGAAGGGCTTGAGCAGGCAAGGGCTTAAGCAGGAAATGATTAGACTGACTACTGAGCAACTGGCCCTGTGCATCACCTTCCTCTTCTCTGCGCTGCTAGGATCGCTGATTGTTCAGCTAGAGAATCCCAGAGATGTTATGGAAGTGGTTTACCTCTACTTCCCTTTGTTTTTTCTTAAATTTATTTTGTTGGTGTTTTTGTGCTCTATTCTAGTTTTATTCTGAGCGGTTAAATCCATATTTCAATTAGCATTTTATTTTAGATTTCTTACTCTTGGTCTAGTTGTCTGTCTGAGTTTGGTTACTGTGGCATCTAAATTCGTGGGTGTGCGGGCAAAGAGAGTTAAGTCCACCATCACAAAAATTGAGATAGGTCCATAGAGTTTTAGATAAAAATGTTCTCTACATTTGTGTTAAGTCTAGTAAGTCATATTCAGAAACGTACGGTAGTTATGGATATTTGCCTCATGGGTTTATCCATCTCTAAAGCGATGTTGGGCGGGTAAAGTGTGTTAAGTTACTCTAATTCTCAGTAACAAGAAAGTGGACTTAACTCTCTTTGACCGAGCACCCGCAAATTACTTTGGAATTTTATTATGTGACCTTGGGGGGCTGGGGGCAGTCTCATTCCTTGTGTGCTGTTTTCCAGGTAAGGGTTATCATAGGGTTATTGATTTTATTCATTTATGTGAGTCTTTAAATTTTTCTTAGTCATGGAATCCAACATCGCATCCAGCCTGCATCTGATGCTGTGATTTGGAATCTCTTCCAAATTAAACTGTATTAGAGTGTTCGCATAGCAAATGTGATTGTAAATACAAATCGACACTTTTGAAGTGAAACTTCTTTAGCCGCGGTACGGGGTAAATCGAGAAATGTGTCACACTCAAAAATTGTTACGAAATTAATGTGTGACGGAACGGACTGCACAGAAAATAATCAACTCAATGATTGGGAGTAATCAGCTGCTATGTGATTAGTACGGAGCCTAATTCAAAAGTGTTGCCTCAAAAACTATTAGTTCTATGAAATTAGTGGTCGTTTTGTGTTGTAAGGTTATTCTTCATAAAACGTAGTTATTGAAGCTCAGTTTTAGGAATTAGTTTTGCTGGACATAATTTTGTACATTTGTAAATTCGTGTGTTTTGTGCGAGTGTTTCGAGAGACTTTTCTCAAACATGGACACTAGTAAAGTCAATGAACAAGCATGCAGCTTGTATTCAGATGTGATGCAATCTGCACTCACAAAGGAGAAAGTGGAAATATCAGGTAATACTGATAATTTAATAGCTGATACAAGGATATTATCTGATTCTTCTCACAAATCATGGCATGAGTTGGAACAAGATATGGAAGTAACAACAATAAGACAAAATAAAATCCGACGCACGGAAACAAATGACGAGTTCATCCTACCAAAGAAACCAACTAAAACATACATTGCTAAGAAATTGTTTTCGGATACTGCAAGTCATATCCCAACAAAAAATACATATGAACCATTATCTAAAGTTAATACTGCAGAAAACATGCAACCAGACACATCCATTACTAAAGAACAACCTAAAATTACGAAGAAGAGCAGAATGCCACCTATAGTAGTTAAAAAGCTGCCGGAGGGAAACTTTTTTGAACAAAATCGTGTACTACAGGCATTGCTTACCGAACCTATGAAGGTGAGCTACTCAGGAGAAGGAATAAAATACTTCACTTCGTGTAGAAGCGATTTTGACACTCTATATAATGCACTACAGAAGGAAAAAGTTCTATTCTATTCTCACGAGCCTCGCGAAAACAAGCTTTTGCAGATTGTAGTTAAAGGACTCCCAGTTTTTGTTGAATCCAGTGTGCTAAAAGACGAACTGGTAAAACTCAATTTCAACGTAGAACACGTTCGACAGATGACCGTACCCTCCAAGCTACAGGAGGGAAATGTTGTCAGACGCCCTATACCAATATGGGTCGTCACACTCCCTAACAATGAACATTCACGATCAATTTATCAAATACAGGACATTAATAATCATATAATAAAAGAAGAATCTTACAGACCTAAACCGCATCTAGTACAGTGTCATAAGTGCCAAGGTTTCAATCATACATCGCGTAGATGCAACTTGCCTACTCGGTGTGTAAAATGTGGCAATGACCACATCTTTAATGACTGCCCAGTAAAAGGGTTCAATCATGAACCAAAATGTGTTAATTGTGGCGGGAATCATACTGCTAGTTATGGACAGTGCCCATTTCAAATGAAACAAAGGTCAGTGCTGCAAGAAAAGCTAAGAAATAAGGTTCAAGAACGGGTTCAAGCTAGTAGACAAACCCCGATTTGGAAAGAGAGTGACTTTCCTTCACTCCCTGTAACAAGAAACGCTTCACTTCTTCGTAATGTGGAGACCACAGAATCGTTAACAGATTCTATCAAAGATATAATCAATTTGTTAAGAGGATTCAATATTACAAATGTAATACAAACTATTCGTACTACAATACATAAAATTAAGTCGGCAAAGGACCCTCTGACAAAAATAATCAACATTTTTGAAGGCATTGCCCTTTTAACAGATACTGACCCCACACAAAATGGCCAGTAGATCTCCTTGCTTGAAGAAAGATCTTACTATATTGAACTTCAATGCTAATGGAATCATAAACCAAGTATATGAATTGCAACAACTATTAACAAATTATGATATAGATGTAGCTTGTATCAGCGAAACTCACTTAAAGCCATCTACTAAGTTTCGCTTAAGAAACTATACTATTTACCGTACAGATCGACAAAATAGAAATGGAGGTGGAACAGCTATATTAATAAAAACATCAATTCCACATCGTCTTGCAAACTTACCTCAATTCAACATGCTTGAAGCAAGTGCTGTATATATTAATTTCGATGGAAGTGAAATATTAATTTCATCTGTGTATTACCCACCTTATAATCATATGGACGAAAACGATTTGAATGCTATTGTTAATGTCCATAGAAATTTTATAATTTGTGGTGATCTAAACGCTAAGCATAGGGCGTGGAATTCACGCATTAATACAAAAAAGGGAGAATTTTTATTAGACCACTCACACAAGTTTCACTATGCAATTATTGGACCGCTTGAACCTACAAGATTTCCTTGGTCGCCAGCCCATCAACCTGATGTTCTGGACATTTGTCTATATAAAACTGCCTGTGTACCAAACCAACAGCTCTGTCTAACAGCCCTTGATTCTGACCACGTTCCAGTTCTTTTGTCCTTCAAGGGTCGTGTCACAAATTACTCAAAATCCAGAAAGATTAACAGATCAATCAACTGGAATGAATATAGCAAAATAATACACTCTAGTGTTCCTGGAAACCCACTTATATCTAACATTAGTGATATAGACACTGCAGTAAAGCTCTTGACTGACACTGTACAAACAACGCTGGAAGAGGTTACAACTTTATCTTCATTCACTGCGGAGGAAAATGAAAATCTAGAACTAAAATTCCTTCTAAGAGCCAAAACACGAGCAAGGAAACATTGGCAGATTTCTGGTGACCCTTCATACAAAAGAGCATTTTATCGTTACCAAAGAGCTATTAGGAGAATTCATAAACGCGCTTCAATGGATAATTTCGCTGAAAAAGTTGAAAGCTTAAAACCGTGTGGTAAAGACTTCTGGAGCTTCACTAAGTGTGTTATGGGTAAATCTCCCCATACTAAAAATACACCAATTCAAGATAACAATGGTGACAATGTCTACGATCCACAGATGAAAACACAAATTCTAGCAAATTCTCTCTGTGAAAGGTTCAAACCTCAGCTTCATCCTTGCGATGAAGAATTTACGGTAGAAATTAGAAGACAAGTTAATAAACTACTTTGTCACCCATTGTCTGGAATCCTTCCTCCTATTCGGCCTATTGAGGTTAAACAAGCAATACAAAATCTATCAACGAATAAAGCTCCTGGACCAGATGGCATTACACCAATGGCTCTTAAACGTTTTCCAAAAAGAGGAATAACTCACTTGACAAAAATCTATAATGCATGTGGCCGCTTCGCTTATTTTCCAACAGCATGGAAAAATGCTAACATTGTTGTGATTGCTAAACCGGGCAAGGATCCAGTTCTTCCGTCTAGTTATAGACCAATCAGCCTTCTTGACTTTTTGGGTAAAATGTTAGAGCGTCTTATTCTTCAAAGGCTTCTCCCAATTCTTCATCTACCTGAAAGGGTACAAAATGAACAGTTTGGTTTTAAAAAACATCATGGTACTAGAGATGCTCTATACCGACTGACATAATTTATTGAAGAAGGATTTCGTTTAAAGGAACATACAGTTGCAACTTTCTTAGACATCCAACAAGCATTTGACACTGTCTGGCATGAGGGGCTCATCTTTAAACTATTCAAACTTAAAATTCCTACCACCTACATTAAACTAATAGCAAGTTACTTACAAAACAGAAGATTCAAGGTTGTACATAATAGGCATCATTCCATTGTGCAAATTGCTGAAGCTGGTGTACCACAGGGTTCTGTTTTAGCCCCAACTCTTTATTGTATATATGTTCAAGATTTGCCTACCCATCCTGCATGCTTACATGGATTATATGCGGACGATACAGTATTGTACACAAGGAATAAGGACATATACACTGCATGTAAACAGCTACAGTCCGCTTTAGATAATTTTACACAGTGGTCTACCAGATGGCGACTGAAAGTGAATGGTGAAAAGTCCCAATTGGTTGTGTTTACAAAGAGGTTCCCTCACATAACCCAATCTCTCACTGTTCAAAACCAACAGATACCACTCAAAATTACGACAAAATATCTTGGAGTTATCTTAGATAAAAGGCTTACATTCAGACCACATATTCAGACTGTGAGAGATAGGGCTTTCCAGCGTTTTATGGTTTTATATCCTATGTTCAAGAGTTACATTCCACTTAAGACCAAACTCTTGTTGTATACTGCACTAATAAGGTCATATATAATTTATGGATGTGAAGTTTGGGCTACGGCTCATCCAAGACACTTGAAACGTTTAGACGGCATCCAACGTGCAGTCTGTAGAACTATTACGGGAGCTGACTATTACATACGTAATACTCAACTTTACAGTGATCTCGACATCGAGTTATTGAGTGTCTACTTGCAGCGCATCAGATCCAGATACCTTGAGTCCTTAAAATGTCATTCTAATCCCTTACTAAGGGAAATACAATATGTGACTTGTAGAAATACATAAACACTATTCTACACTCATTAACCGGCCTCTACTTCTAGTAGACAAGCTGTGAATAACTGTTACATTTTTACTACTTTTTCAAATGTGTATTGTATTATGTCACTGTAAAGGCATGGGTCCAGTTGGCGACCTGGTACTTAAATATATTTAACTATCACCACACAAAAAAAAAAAAAAAAAAAAAAAAAAAAAAAAAAGCTGCTATATGATTTAAAGGACAAAATAAAATACTCAAAGGGGAATCAAAAATTAAAAAAATCCAAAATCCAAAATTGAAAAAATCTAAACATACAAAATTAAAAAATCGATATTCCAAAATTTAAAAATCCAAAAAATAAAAAATTCATAGAGCCAAAATTTAAAAATTCAAATTCCAAAATTTAGAAATCCAAAAAGTAAAAAATTCAAAGATCCAAAATTTAAAAAATCCAAAATTAAAAAATTCAAAGATCCAAAATTAAAAAATTCAAAGATCCAACATTTAAAAATACAAAATAAAAAAGTCCAATAATCCAAAATTGAAATCCAATAATAAAAAATTGAAATCCAATAATTAAAAATTGAAAAGTAAAAGGATTAAAAAAAACAAGTTTGATTTCTGTCGCGTGGCGTTCCACGCACACTTTTTTTTAATCATCAGTAATGAATTTTTTGAGCGTGCTCTATGTATCGTGTGGGGATTGGTTCTCACCTAATCAGTTGTTTTAAATAGGAACCTAAAAACGTAACTAATTGTCTAAATTATGTATTTTACTTTCGCATCTTAGAATCTTTTCTTAAAGTGCATGAACTTTGTATTACAGATTAGACATATTTGTATGAAAGAAGCATTTGTTTAAATCTCTAATGGTGATTCTTGTAATGAGCAGTAACTGAAAAAAAGAAGATATTTCTTGTAACTCTGATAACTTCTGTTTAATGCTGTCACATAACTATAATTCCTTGTGTTATTATTATTGACTAGATATTTATCTGTCCTTCATAATGGTGAAATAGTATTTTGCCCAGTTTTTAGCCTTATACATGAGAAACCTCACAAAGAACTCACTGTTTTTGTTTTGTTTTTTAGTGCATCTGACATTTTTCCAGAGTCAAGAATGATTCCTGTCTGCATCTAACTTCATGCGAACCTTACACTCTTACAGTGCCTTGTTAGAGTGTTGGGCAATATTACTTCCAGCATCTAATTATAATTTCTATTGCTGGGCTTGATCCAATTCGTTTTCTCATACAGATGACATTGCAAATATTTGATATATGCACACATACTTCCTGTAGGTCAAATATTGAAATAATACTGCACAGATAGTAAATAAACTGGCTTGCATAGAGTTAGATGGAGTCAGAAGAAGGTACTAAGAAATGAAGTATGGTTATTTTTTCTTTATATTTCTTGGATAAGGCTAAAAACCATGCAAAATACTTTTTCACCCAGACAAAGGAAAGAGAACCTGTTACTATACTATAATAGCATAATGTAAGAAGTGCTGATATAAGCGGAGAGGTTCTAAATGTACTGCAGTGGCATCAACAAATATAGTCTACTTATGAGTTATGACATTTTCAAAACCAAATTTGTATTTTTTTAGCCTCTGAGAAGAGAAGGTGCTAGCACAGTATAAGTATTAATACAGTACAGAAACTCAGTCCGTTTTTCTGCCAGACGAGCATGTGCGCGCATTTACTAGCGATCGTAGCGGCCATAAAGTAAGACTACATAAACTACTCCGGGAAGTATGTAAATAAATAGGAGTGTTGTATTTATTATAACACGCGATATTCGAAAGGACCTTATTATTCTGCTGTAAATTTCAGTAATAATAAAAGACAAAATCCTGAATTGCATTTCTTCACTTTCTTGAAACATCCAGAAAGGTAAGAACGAAAATAAGTAATATTTATTGTAGGCCTACTGGCTTACTCGTGATTCTGGTGTGGTTATGTTTAAAGTTACTTTAATGTAATATTTTTATATTTTATTCTGTTGTAATGATTTCTGGTGTATAAAATAGGTCATTAATGGTCGACAAGAAAACCTAGTAACAAAATATGTAAAATATTTGAGTGAAAATTACCGTCTATGCTTGACACACACCGAAAACAGGCAGTTTATGAATTCCTATAAAAACTCGTTAATTAAAACTTCTGTACCAACGCTGTCTTCAATTCCAAATGCTCCAGAATTTTTTGTTTTGTTTAATGGAGTCCATCCTGCAGTAATTGATGCTACATAGACCTACAATAAATTGAAGTTGTATATTGCCATATAAGGCAAAGAATCAAAATACACTGTCAACAATGATGTGCAGGATGAACGTGACAAACCTATAATATAATTTACGTAATTAATACGTAGGCTATTTAATATCATAATTTGAATTAAAAATTATATTAAAGGGCAGTGATTTTAAAGGAAAAGTACTAGGCCTAGATGCAGTCCTTAACAGTAGCCTTTTAGGTATTGTTTACCTCTTCTTAGTCCGCCGGCGTGGTCTTGTGGTTAGCGTCGCTGACTACAGATCCGTCGGCCCGGGTTCGATTCCCGGTACCTCCTCGGATTTTTCTGAGGTAGGGAGGTCTGGTAGGGGTGCACTCAGCCTCGTGATTCCAAATTGAGGAGCTACTTGATAGAAAAGTAGCGGCTCCGGTCATGAAAACCACCAATAACGGCCGTGGGTGTCGGCATGCTGACCACATGCCCCCCAATCCTGCTATCTGCCTACGGGAGATGACGCAGCGGTCGGGTGGTAGGCCAAGTCCCTCCAGGGATGTAGCGCCATGGAGTTTAGTTTACCTCTTCTTAACTAGAATATAATACAGTATCTGTTTTATTATTTCTTAGATTTAAAATTAGATTTGTATTAAATAAAAATATTCTGTATTTTTCTCTTTTAACATAACATATTTTGCGATGTGTTTATGTATTTTCCCAAGTCATTTGATACGATGAGAATGTAGTTTTACATAATCTCCGCATGGAGCGCTAGTGTTGTCCAGCCAACATGTTGTCATAGGATTTTTAACACACAGTTTCTTTACTGTATTAATAATTATACTGTGGTGCTAGTATGGCATACTACTGTGCACCTCCAGGAAAAAGTACTGCAAGTAACCCATTTTATGAGTCTGAAGATATTTTGTTACCATACTTTAATATTATATTCCCTCTTTTTTGAATTTTAAATACAGGATTATTATGTTCAGTATATTGTAATATTTGTAACATAGTGCATCCTTATCTGTACATACCAATAAACTCATCTCTTCAATTTGTGTATCTGCTAGCATTACAGAATAGCCAATTCACACACAGATTTGGGGGTAAGGAGATAAAGGATGGATGATGATGATGATGATGGCTTTTATCTTGCATAACATCCTGTAAATGAAAATGAGTGATAATTAAGTTCATAATAAAATTTATTACAAAAAAGATATGTTTGATAAATAAAATTTAACAGAATTATTGAAATACAACAAACTGTTACTATGTTTTCATGAGAATTAACTAGCTTATCATGCTGGATATCTGTGTTCTTTATGCAGTTCTGTATACATAATTCACCAGTGTTTTCTAAGGTGTTGGTCGCACACCGGATGATGATGGACCAATACAGCATGAGCTTAGTGCACTGAAACTAATGTGAATACAACAGAAGTTTTAGCGTAATGGAATCTCAGCTAAATATAATTTGATCTTACTCTTTTGTGCATTAATCAGTGACTCGAATTGATCTGAAACACGAATATCTCATTTTGGCAAGTGTATTCAGAGTAATTTGAATTCTGTATACAAATTAATATACAAAACGTGTACTTATTTACAGTTATACCACATAAACAGACAAAATATAAAGACACACACTTAATAAAAGCTTGACATAATGCGGTTGTTAGGGAAATGCTTTACTCTGTATTATAACCTTACTGGTATGACAAAATGAAACTGTAGAAAAATGACAGAATAAGTGACTAAAATTGAAATGCATTAAAGTTCTATTTTATTACAAATAATATTATACAAAAAAAGGCAGAAAATGAATTTCGATACTTCATTAAAATCCTTTTCAATTGTTTTTTAAAATTTGTTGAAACAAGATTTTATATGGTTATGCTAATACAGTAAAAGAAACTTAAAAATAATCTTCACTTACAGTTTGTAGGAACAATAAAAATTCACTACCATAGAATTCAAATGGAATTGGCACTGTAAAGTTTCAAGGTGGGGGAAACACGATGCAACTGTCAATCACACGACTTTTGTTTACAGAGGTTTTCAGTAACATGTCTCTCAACTTGCTCTTGATTCCCCCTCCACGCCCATCTATAAAGAACACCGGACTACTGGAGGGTCGGATTAGCGAAGTGCCAGTCTACAGAGATTCTTCTGTATATAGTAATATAAAATACCTTACTTTTAAAAATTACTCACTAGTTATGAGTGGCGTATTTAGGTAAAGTCCAGTCATTCATTGCATGGCCAGGCGGCTTCCTTTCGTTAGGAGGAAAAGTTTTCCGACAGTTCAATCCATTTCTTTGTTTTTACCGCACCAATCAGCTAGTTACCACAGCCAATCAAAATCTAAGAATATCCTGTGAACACTGTGACAGCTACTCGTCAACTCTGCGTGGAGTGAAATGCACGGTTGCAAGATCAAGTTACAATAAACAATAACACATGTTAATTCATTAAAGCAAGGGAAAAACTGAGGTCAATGATAACAATGAGAGAATATTGCAACGTTGCTTTTGTTTTGGAAAGCGGAAGCCAAGAGTGATTTGGTCAGATCAACTAACATAAAGAAATACAGACTTAATGGTTTATTCCTTCGATGTCGCTTGGCCATGGAATGAATAACTGCATTATATAGGCCACAGAGGTACAGGTCTAGGGTGGCATAAATTTCAACTATACTAAATTTTATCATATAAAAATGTCTTTTCACAATTATATCACTTAAACTTGATACACAGTAAATATCATGGCTAGGAATTAATAATAATAATAATAATAATAATAATAATAATAATATAATTAGCTGTAGGTATTTATCCCCACTTACACAAGTAACAGCTGACAATGGAATGGGTACACAAATAACTATGCTTTTATACCATTCATAAGTTCCTGGATTTATTATTTTATGTTGAACTGGGATTGCTGATTTGTGATTTTCTTTATCATCTCTATACCGGCCCTAGGTGGCCAACACCCCTAGGCCACCAACACTATGCTCTGCTGGTAGCCACTTGCTTTGCTCACACAAGTTAGTAGGGTCAGCAATCTAGAAACTGATCCAGGGCTTTAAACGCTTAACATAATAGTAATTGGGTTCAATGCTAAACCGGATGATATTTTAAGTGTCACTAGTGTATATATTGCCATAGGCTATAGGGTCGTTGTAAAGTAATGTAATAAGAATATGCCGAGTGAGGAGCAAGGCATAGAACATTACAGGATATATTGGGTGAGTCTTAAAGCAAATATTACCGATTTATGAAATATAATTAGGCCAATGGTACATCTATATCTATATAAAGTCTTGGATTCCGAGTATCTGCTGCAACATATTTAAGATGTCTACCAATGTTTTGACCATCTTGCTATGGTATTTTTCACATCTACAAGGCAGCAGATGCAAGATGGTCGAAACGTTGACAGACGTCTTAAATATTATGCAGCAGATACTCAGAAGCCAGGAAGATTTTATTGCCAACTCAGGCCGTGGAAACGTACAATTACATAATATCTATATCCAAAAGTTATAATGCATATGCATGATGGGCAGCATTTACTGTCGGCCTAGAGGCAGGAAATTTTTAGGCTACACGCCACTGTGAGTTATGATATTTATTCCAGTTCTGTAACTGATTTCAATTTATATTACATTGCACACAATTTACACTAACCTACTATTGCACTGTCCATTTCCACAACATTCACACAAGTATTCTTAACTTGTGACTTTACACTCAGTATGCATGATTCAGACTAAAATCATATTTCTACTTCCCTACATTTTAAAATTTCCGACATGTGCATTTTTTTGAAGCCCCATTGTTTCAGTGAAATTCTTTGGAACACAATGGTCATGGTCAACATCGTGTGAAGTCGAAGGGTGAAATTGTATTGCTGAACCACTCTTCACTGTTTTAACTTAATTTTAAAAAATAAAAATTTTATATAAAAACTGCAGTATTTTTGTATTGGGGGACACACTTTCCCCAGCATTACATCCAAATCCACAGCATTTCAAACCATGCTATTTCATGCTTCTACTGTAATTGCTATTAATAAAGGAACAATATAGTATATTTAAGAACTACTGTATAGTCAAACCTCTGTATAATGATGATAGATATAATGATAAACCCTCAATAGCAATATTTTTATTTGGTCCCGGTGAATTTCCTATCTTAATGATGTTAAATGTAACTCACTACAACGATAAAGCTACTTTAGGAACACCCGTTATATCGATATTTGGAGGTTGAATTGTTACTGCAAGCCAGCAGCTTAGCCCTATGGATGGTAACTGGTATCAGATCAGTATCCTTCCCAGCCACCAATATTGTTTTCTGGGTACCTGATATCTGTTACATTTCTTATAAGTTCCAGAAAAGAAAGGTCCACGAGGGATGGAAAATAGGATCACTGAGGCTAAAATCATTCCTTATGTGTGGAAAACATATTACGAGGTAGGTTGTTACTTTGACATGTGCATAATGTGCAATTAAAACAGCATAAGGAGCAACTGTTTTAGTTTTGCCTTAGATATGTGGTGATTTTGCGTGTCTTTTTCTTCCCTTTTCCCACCATCTATGAGTTTGAAATTTCTGACATATGGCTAGGCTCAAAGCGTGCCATGGTCTGTTATGTTAAACCAGTCTAAATAGTAATTTTTTTTAGTTGCGGGTGTAAAGTAGCTATAGTTACATTTAAACAGAAGTCAGAAAGTTTAGTAACAAAATTAGCTTTTCTTTTAAATTAGGATTTGTGATTCATTATTTCCCACTTCCTCGCATGTCAGTTTAATGAATTATCCTGCAAATTATCCATTTTTTGCATGCAGTATTTCTAATGTGTGGTAAATTACAACCCCTCAATGTAACAATGACCCTCATATAACCATACAATCTGCTAGGGCCCACAAATATTGCTATATGGAGGTTTCACTGCAATCCAGGTGTAACATTTGTATCATAATGTATCCAGCAGAGAATAGAAACATTACTAATAATCCCTGTGGAAACAACTGAATGTGGGAAACCCTCACTGGTAAGATGCACACAGTTTACACTGCCTGACATTCTTCATTACACTTGGTGTAAATAATAAAGATGGCCAATATCTATAAAGCATTTTTAAGGCAATTTGTTAGAAAATATTGTTACCTCCTTTACAGTATGTTGACAACATGATTTCTTGTTTGTGGATCTTCTTTTCTTAATTTTACCCATAATTAATGGTATCTCTGCCTCTCTGTCTCAGGGGAGCAACTACGATGTGTCAGTGATGCTTCAATCATGTGGCACATGCAAAGCTGGTGTAAGTTTTACACATTGAAGAGAATTTTGGCAATGAATTTGCATACAACTAATGTAGAATCTGCACGATGATCAACCAAACAACAGTTCATAGCCCATTCATGCAACTTTTATTAGTAACGGTTGTGTGCACCATTCTCGATCAAAAAACGGAATTATCGAGGGTCCCGGGAACATGGTCAAACTATTATTGCAGTCAAAATACATTCACGGTGCATCAATCCCGTTCAGCTGACCGCCATCTTCACCCGAGCTAACTCAGAGCAAGCTTGTTACTTTTTCAAAGGAAAGCATCCATAGGAGACTAAAGGTAAAAACAGAATGCATCCAATTGTTGATCATTTCAATATTGTTAACCTGCTTTGTCTGATTAATTTGTTTATCACATTATAGAAAGATAAAATAATTGTAGAAAGTGAGTTATATTTTTTATGGTCGGACATTTTTAGTTACACATGACAGACCGATTTCATGGTGTTGTGCAATGAATATCAAAAATATTATTTAAATTCCGCTGTAGCATAGGATCTAGTGTTACAAAACTCTGTTTTTAAGTGAAACGGGGTTATTTCTGTTAGTACAAAAGTTCAACTTTCACCAATGAACTGCCTCAGTTGAAATCTTTCCTATTTTCTGTCTCCATATACTTCAAAGGATCCTCTTTCCACAATAACATTGGCCTCTATTAAAATTATCTAGGTATATAATTCATTTATTCCGTCAAGAAACTAAACACCCCGTATCTGGAATAATATGACGTTTTACTAGATCATGACTGATGCACCAGAAACTGAGGATGTACCAGCATAAAATACAAACTTGACCATGGTAAAATTTTGATTGAGAATGGTGCACATGGCTATAAGACTGATACAGTGTAACTATATTGTTGAACAAGCTTTACATGAAGGTGTAGATTTCAAAGTGCTTTTGGTTTAATTTACTGTCGCTGTGTAGCACTCTTCTTCTTTAGCCTTGGTATGACAAACCCGCAATAATAATTGCAAAAAAGAGGAAAGAGCACTTTTTCAAACATTCAAATCTCGCCTTAAATGAGAGCTATCGAGAAACTAGTTATTGATTTGTAGAGTACTCATCAAGAGCTTTTCAATGATACCCCACAAGACGTGGTTTCAAAAATTTCGAATTTCCATCCCCCCCACCCCCAAAACCCCCGAATCGTTGGTGTCACTGTGAACTCCATAGGGAGTACTCTAATTTATTCAAACAAAGTTTCCCTCTATACTTCATAGGGGACGAGATAAAAATGTTTTAAAATTTCAACCCCCTCCCCCGACCACCTCCTCGGGCCAATTTTGCTCATTAACGAACTTGTCCGAACTATTGGGCCTAGAAATAACATATTAAAATTTGGTTCAAATATCTTCAAAATTACGGCCGCTAGCGTGTAAAGATACATATATATACAAATATATAAAGTGCTCTTTCCTCTCGTGTATATATATATATAAATATCACTAATTTTTTTTCTGAACGGGTGGTGGTTTCGTACTTAGGGGAGCATGAAACGTAAAGATATGAAAGAATTTTTCGAAAATCATGATATGGTATCCATTGCAATAGGTCGATTTTTCTTCGAAATCTACCTAAAATATCCAACCCAGGTTTTCAGCTTTGTATTGCTGATGCCTAACCAATAGGCACCCACAGGATATCTTTTCAAATCGAATGGCTGAACCAAAAATCAATCATGTCAGCTGTATACAAGTATACAAGTTTAATACTCCAGCTAAAAGTGTGTGGTTTTTATAAGGTGTGCTATAGAATATATAAACATTATTAGTAAGGTCTATCGATTAATAGAAAAAATGAAATGCACCAAGCATAAACTACAGACATACAAGTACATTGCATAAATATTGGATTATTCGTACAAAGAATCACCAAAAAAATGCAATACAAATTTATAATTAGGCTAGGCAGAAAAAAATCCACTCACACTTCAAAATGTTTCCTTATAACCCCTCTACAACCCCGTACATTTCTACACTTGAGTTCTGAAACACACACATGACTTACTCCTAGGTTCAGGCTATGCAGACAAGCTGCATGGGCTTACTGCTTCAGACATTCCGTGAGTGGTTAAGTTTATGGGCTACCTAAGGTCATCTCCAATTAACAATCTAATATGTGAACAAGTTTCTTCCAAGATAAATCTTGTTAGAAATTATAATGATTTCAGCCTGATAATTTTTTTTTTTAATTTATCTCTCCTGGCTTACAATAATTAAACAAGAAGCAAATATACAGAAAATGATAATACCTCAGAAAAATATGTTCAAGCCAGATTCAGTAATATTCAATAAATGTGCTAAAAACAGATGAAATAATAAAACAATCATCAATAGGCTAATCGTTCACTAGGTGTGTCTTTAATCACATGATCATGTGATTTAAGGTATTTGGTATAACTCCCTTCAATAAAAAATATTTTATCACACTTGGGATATTTATAACATTGTTCTCCAATATGTGAACAAGCTTCTTCAAGATAAATCATGTTAGAAATTATTATACTGATATATTTTTAAGAAATTTATCCTGCCTGACTTTCAATAATTTAACAAGAAGCATAGCCTATATAGAGAAAACGATAATACCTCAGAAAAGTGAGCACGTTCAAGCGAGTTTCACTAATATTCAATAAATGTGTTAAAAAGAGATGACCTAATAAAACAATCATCAATAGCCCAATCATTTTCTTGGTGTGTCTTTAATCATATGATGATGCGATTTAATGTGTTTGGTATAACTTGATTTAATAGAATATGTTTTATCACACTTTGGACATTTATAACATCGTTCTCCATGAACACGTAAATGAAGTTTCAAATTATATTTTGCAAAAAATGATTTGTTACAAATTTCACATGTTAAAGGTTCATTATTGTGTTTTCTAAGGTGTTCTACCAAGTGAAACTTATAACCAAATGATCTACCACAAACCGAGCATACAAAAGGTTTTTCTTTGTCATGTACTCTTGAGGTGTGAAGCCTCAGCATATATTTCTCAGAAAATGTTTTTTCACATTTCTCACAATTGAACTGCTGTTTGTGTTCTCGCATATGTCTTGCCAAGGTATGATGCTGAGTAAATGACTTTTGGCATAGTGTGCAAGAGAATGCTTTTTCTCCGGTGTGTATCTGGTAGTGAAATGTTAGTTGATTTGTATCCATGAAAGCTTTTTGACATATTTCACAAATATATTTTCTTTCTCTTGGTGAATGAGTTTTAAGATGACTTATTAAGTACCTTTTCAATAAAAATGGTTTTGTACAAATTTTACATCTGTATTCCTGTTTCTCACCTTCCAAATG